>CANPUM010000001.1:0-581000 GCA_947578465.1 Thera obeliscata | reverse complement strand
GCTTTATAAATGTATGTATGTACTTCTTCATAAATACAACCAAAAATAAATAATTTCAGGAAAGAGCTTGTTCCAATTCAGCGCAAAATAGAAAGGCGTGAGAGGCGCAGAGAAGATAAAGCATTGGTTGCAGCTAGAATAGATAATGCTATTGAGAAACAGCTTTTGGAAAGGCTAAGGAAAGAAGTTTTTTTGTATGAATTTTTATTACTTTCAGGCATACCATGCACATTTTTTTTAATGTGCACAATCCACAAAACTTGATCTAGCCCCAATGTCTCTAAGGTCTGTACTTGCTAATTTTTTTTATAATTATACCCTATGACCTAGCTGTACCTTTTTCTTCTTATTTATACCATACTTCATGTATTAACTTTACTTTATGTATTGCATATATATGTATAATAATTATTTCATTTCGTTTATAGTCAAACTACCGCTGGATTATTATAATGGAAACCAATTTGTTCGTACATCAACAAAATAGTGGCTTACATAAATAAGTACCACGTGAATATACGTGAATACTTTCCTATCTTACCCAATATCAATATCATAGGGCTTACGTAAGTTTTATTACGTCCAATTATTTTACGTGTTATTACTAAAATTCGATCAAACTTCCTTCAATACGATATCGGTTGATAAGGGCTCATGATATAACAACGTAACTTGAGCGTAATGACTTTAGTTTGTAACTGAAACTTATTGTATTATTGTTTTCGACGTTTGGGACTTAATAGCACAATAGCCAATAGCGAGAGCGAGAATTTATGTTGGACTTTATGGCTTATTCTTATGATCAAGAGCATGTTTGTTTGTACCCATACAAGACCGCACTTTATTTTCTGATGTTACATGAGAGACATTTTGACGGATTACGACTCATTTATAAAAATGGAGCATACAACACAAGCAGTTACAACGGGCAACCATGTCGAACAACATGTTTCAAAATGAAATATGCATATTTGCATGATGCTTAGAACTGTTTTGGTAGAAATTGCCTAGATTGAAGGAAAAAATAAAGAAAACAGGGAAAAAGAGAGAAAGAAAGAAAATATACGTCTGAAGTTGCCTGAGGGGCCTAATTGAAAGTAAAACTTTCAGCCCTAGGGAGAATCGCTTTCTACTGACAGCTGGCAAATTATAAAAAAAAACAAGTTCTATTTTATTCAACCATGTTCCAACTTTCTAAAGTCTTTCTAACTGCAAGGAGGTTGTTCAACCAAATTCCAACTTTTTATTCAGCAAGTAGGTTGGAAACCCATTACAACGGTATGAAGTTTAAAAAGTCTAATTAGAGCGCAATGTAAAATTTAAATTTAAATAACATAAAGATAGTATTAAATAAATAATATATCTTCTAAATTACTTTATTAATATATCATCCATGTCAACAATATTTATAAAAAATATGATAAAAATTCATAAGCTTCTTGTCCTCCAGTACCTACTAAAGACTAGGCAGACTTGGCAGAATGACCACCACATGAGTGGATCATCATCTTCCTGCCCTTATGCCACTTTTAGTGCTACCCACATGTTCTCTTCTTTTTTTTCTTTCTTCATTTTTTCTTCATCATTCCCCTCTATCACCATACGAGTGTAAACAGAGGCACATTTATAAATTAAACCCGTGGGTAGGTACAGTTTTCAGTAATAGTTTGTACGTACTTAATTCAAATTCAAAATGCCTTCCATAAGTTTTTCTTCTTCATTTGGAACATAAAAAGATCGAGTTAGAATATAACTTATCATAAATGGAAATATTGACACTGCGCCGTAGGTCGTGGGTTCGATCCCCACCGAGAACAAATATTTGTGTGGTTAACATAAATGTTTGTTCTCTGTCTGGGTGTTATATTGAATCTATAAGGGTTCCGTTTTTGCCATTTGGCTACGGAACCCTAAAAAGTAGTAGTAGAGCTCTTTGTGAAGGACTTGAGGTGCGTACTAAAACCATGCCTGTTTTCGCATGAAGCAGCATTGCTGTATGTCGGTTTGAAGGGTGTGAGTGCCGGTGAAATTACTGACACGTGAGGCTGAACATCTGTATGCCTCAAATTGATGGATGCAGGACAGTGATTCAGGACAGGTCACGTCAGGAACGTGCCCTACGAGAATATACTTTGTTATAACTTTAAGGGACGCTATTACATTTTTCCCTGTCTCGAATTCGGCTTTCTGCGCCAACTGTTGCTTGGAAGTTTTTTATCAATGGTTAAAGGTATGACTCACAATATTTTTTACACACAGCTCTAATAGGTGAGGTTTTTTCATTACGTATAAAAAATAATATGGTGTAAGATAAATGAGAACTAGGTAGTGTTAGCCGTTATTGTGAATAGGACATCACTACTGGTACTGGGCAACAAGACACATCACTAGTGTTATATTGTATTCTAAAAAAGGTATTATAATCAGCGAATTGGTTCCCATAGTACCAGCTCTGTTTAATTTCGGGCTAGATAGTGTTGTGTGTATTGTTCACAATATTTATTTATTTATAATAGCTTTAAAATTGAGAATCTAAACATGGAATTTAGATATTAATCTAGCAGCGAATGCTTTGGCTGTTGACCTATTGGTATTTTTTCAAACTTCGGCCTGTTCCTCTAAATATTGCTATGCCCTTAACTTAAGGGCTTGTTTAATGTATTCACAATTTGTTACTTTAAAACCTCACCATTTATAATATAATAATTGCAATCAATTATCTGAGTGAGAGTATTGAATAGGTTCCAAAAATAGCAGCTGGTAATGAAAAAGTTTTGTTTGCTTGGATACCTAGTACCTGTTGAAATGTTTAGTATCAGTCACTGACCCCATTGTATCACAGTCAATACTTCTTTAGCATAATGTGACCTAGGTCTGTTGCTATCTTATTTTAGTACAGGCAATATGAACCTATGATTAACTGGGTCAAAATAGAGTGATAAATACTAAATTACCAAATGTGATACAGAGGTCATCTTGCATTATAATAAATGAAGCTTCATTATATATTTTATATTATATTGTATAGTTCATACAATATGATTATTAAATAGTCTAAGTAATAACAAATCCCCATTACAATTAAGTATTGTAGTTTGTGTCGAGGAAATGGATATGTCAGCAATACTGGATGAAGTGCCATTATCACTCTTACTTAGTATTGATAAGGTTGATTATTGTTTGAAACACAATATAGCTTTTAGGTATGAAATAGTTAAATTTTGTTATCTTTTTCTGATTAGATGGAGAAACCAAGCATGTAAATAATATTTGAGTGGAACTCAGAACTAACTTGTAATTTTACAGCTAAGAATGAGCTAAATTTAAATAAATAGCGCAACTAATTTATTCATCCATATGTAATGGTATACTCACAGGAACTAGCCAGCCATTCTCCATTTGGACTGAATTTGACCGACGAAACGGCCTTCGTGTGGCCAGCAAGGGTGAATTTGAGGGTGTAGTTCGGCTTCTGGAAACCGATGACAAAATTAGCGCCAAGTCGCACGTGCACCAGTTGAAGTTACATAAACATGTGCCCTCATGGACACCCCCTTTTGCTAGATTTTTAAGGTTTAGTTTTAGTTTTTTAATTTTATGATTTTTATGTTATTTTAGTTATAGTTCAATGAAATAAATCAAATCAAATCGAATCAAAATAGTCTTTATTCAGTTGTATTTCAAGAATCACTTTGAAACGTCTTAAAGCTAGGTGAATCTAGGTGCCAGTTCCACGCGACCAAGCCTAGAAGAACAGGCAACAAACTACGGCTCGGTTCCTACCGTTTTTTTACATGATCCTTTTACAAATCAACAATAATAGCAGTGAAGTTTCAGTAAAAGTATATTGGGCCTCCAGTACCACCACAGTAGTAGCCACCAGTAAGACGCTGCAATCTAGGATTATTCAAATCCTTACGTTTGGAGATCTAAAGCTCACACGATTTATAACGCTATTATTTTAAAGCCAGCACAGTGCTGCACACCTGAGAGGCTCCTAGGTTCACGGAGTAAACGTATAAAAATACTGTAAGGCTTTTAAAGTTAGGTAACTTATTTTCTAAATGATCAAGCCTAGAATGTACAAATAGGATAGCCGACTAATTTTCTTCATCCAGAACTAGGTCTCCAAAAGGGTTTAGCAAACTCTCTCTCACATATTAAATCTATATTACATGGCTGTTTATCGCGTATTATATTCCCGACGTTCCTCCTTCACTTAGACCGTAATCTTCCAGCTTTGTAAAATATCCGCTCAGTGTGCATTATTTCCGAAACCGTCACATAAAAGTGTGAAGGATGCGAGCGACACAGAGAACATCTCGCGCGAGAGGAAATTTGTTGAAATTGTACCGTTTGTCGGTGGTTTGATGTATTTTCGACCTTTCTTTGTATCGTTTGTGATGTATATTGCTGTCTGTTATTGCTTTGCTCGTTTCTTTTGCGTAAACAATATCATTGATCTTTTTCGAGCATAAGATGGGAACGAGCTGGTTTGATCTCGATATTATTATTTCAGGCATTGGCTCATATCGAGATGCCTAAGATTTACTTCAGAAGTAACAAAACTTTCCATGTCATTTTGGTTATTTATAACTTCAATAGTTGTGTGATATTCAATCTCAAATATTTTTATTATTTCAGAATAATAATAATAATAATAACAAAGCTACTTATCTGGTTCTCATCATACAAGCTCTGCTTTGTTTGGGGCTAGATAGTGTTTTGTAAATTGCCCACAATATTTATAAGTATTTATTCATTCTTATATGTAGCAATGGACAAGACATTCAGAAAATAGTATAGACATTTCTAGGAATAGCGATTCTGGTTTTCTCATCCATCGACTTCCTAAAATAAATAAAAATAATAATGATTCTGGCTCTTCCCCGCAGATTTTACGGCGTTGGCATAAAGAACTGCAGCGTATTTCATCGCAGAGTTTTACGATGCGACGTCGCTTCGATGATATTCAGCCATAAGTCATGGCCATCCCGAAATAGTGCAACAGAAAACATCTGCATTTCGGTTACCGACTTTCGGGTCTCTGTCTCCAACAATATCACACACAGAGCACCTTCAACGAAGACGCGCCTGATGCACATTATAACCATCACTTGAGACAGGATAGCAAAATTAAATACAAAATCAAATTCTTTCCCGAACAAAATATTTTACAAAGATACTAAGAAGAGAAGCTAACAGTTCCAGTTTATGTTTGACGTAATTCATCATCATTTCAGGCAGAGGTTTTAAAATTTTAGTAAAACTGTACTGAACATTTTTTTTTCTTTTTCTGTAGTGTGTGCAAAAGATGCTTGTAAGTAGCTGGTATATGATAATCAAATACATAATCTTAACATATAAACGTGGGTTAATTGACCGGAGAATAATGTATAAACTTATTCTGTAATACATCTATAAACAAGTCGTTTTATTAACAAATGAAAAGGAATTCAAACAGACACACCCACTGACTCAGTGACCTACAGACCAATAGAACAGCTTAATTATATAACAAAGATTACCCATTCAAAACCAAAGAAAGAAAACCACTAGTCCTTGATAACCGAAGTCTAATAACTATAATAGAAATGAACAATAAGCGCACGAGGTACAGCACAAAGTGAATATCATTGGTTTACACAATGTAGCTACGGAATGACGCGTGAAAAACTGTTTTGTACTACTGAATACAGAAATGTTTTGACTAAAAGGTCGTTGACATGGCTTTGCGATTAATTTGATGATGTTATCATACGCTTTGAGGATTTTATCGCGGTGAGATAGCTAAATCTGATAATTTTACATTGAAAAGCATTTAATTTTAGCATTGGCATAGTTTTCATTTCGTCAGATCTAATGTTTTGATAAAGTTTTAATATTTTAGTAGATTTTAATTGAAATAACTTTTTATTATAATTAAAATATTGTAGCAGGCTAACTAATAAACTAGATTAATGCAAATCCACAAGGACTATTATCAGATAGCCTGTACTGACCTCTTTGAAATACATTCCTTCCTTCAAATCAACATTACAAATTACCACAAGATTATCATCGTCAATTGACTAACAAAGGCAGCAAAAATAGCGTTCAAACCACTTTCGCGCACAGTTGTACAAAGTTCATTGAACTCGGTTATAAACTGATATAATATGAATAGGTATCATAATCGCAAAGTGGAATAAAGTTTTGCATATACCCGTGGGTTAAACCTCATGCCCGCGATGATCACGTGTTTGTATTTATAAACATGAAAGAAATTTAAATAATATCACGTATAAGCTCATTTTTCCATTTCTATAGACACGAGGCAGATCTTTCAATGGTTTGTATGGAATTCCTAAGTATTGATTTGCTTTGACCATCTTGGAAGTCGCGTGCCGTCGGCGGTGCATAAATTTTGTCTAATCTATTGAAAGCACATCATTTGAATACATAAAGCATTGTGGTTTTATTGATGTTTAGAGGTAGTCAAATGTTTATCAATCAAATTTATGGAATTTAAATAGCAAACATACATAAAATATAATTTGATATCTATAGCCTGGAGTCGTACAGTTAGTGCTTAAATGCACTAATTTCAATTTGTTTGTTTTAGTATTAGACGTAAGCAATCAATTTCAGTTCAATATGATTTATGAGATTTTATTTGATATTTTGTATACCGAACAGACCGTTCATTCTGCACAAACGGTTTCAAACCCACGACCTTAGGATCAAAGAGCGGAGGAGTCCATGTTCCCTGTCAAACGCGCCTACGCGTCAAGAACAAAAGACATGAACGAGCGCGCTTCTACGCACACTAAGTCATTTTAGCAAATTGAGCAGAAAAAAATCATCTAATATTTTCTTTCCTTTTATTATTATATTATTTATTTATTTTATTGGAGGACTGAAGACAGATGAGGATATCCAAATATTGTGTAAAATGACAGAAGTGTAGACTGTAGTAATTCACTCAAATAAACAATGATTGAATGCTGAGATTGATGTTTGTCAAGTGTCTAACACTTTGTGCTTTTACCAATAAAAGCATTGCAGTTTGGACAATAGTGTTCAGCATCTTTAAAAGTATCGAAGCAGTATGGTATCAGCCCCACACAGCACAGAGAACAAATCCTGCAACAAAACAAATAACAGAATAAAGTCAAAAAGACATAATTTGATTAGATCTCATGCTAGGTCTTAGGTGAATTTATTCAACAAAATTAAGCCTAGAAAACTATGAGGAAGTTGTCTAGAAAGTTTAGACTTACATGGTGACAACGCAAACAGAGCCCGCAACAAGGTGAGTGTGCCATCCTGTTGTAAAGTTGACTCTGGTAGTGACAGTTTTTCCACAGTTGAAACAGTTGACTGTGGTAGAAAATTTCAGTAAACAAGATTTCTTTATTTAATTCTTAGCGATGGATTTTTTTAAATTAAGTAAGTATTTAATATTTTTAGTTAAAAATACTTTTACCATACGGATAGCAATAGATAGGTACTTACTTACTACTTACTCTGAGACGGTAACATAGTAGGTACGTCCACATAGTTTGTAGTAGGTAATTTTTAACTGATAGATAAACAAAAACTAATCAAGATTAGTGGTTGTGTGGTATGAGTTTAAGCAAGTACATACTTAGTATTTACGACAAAACAACCAGCGACAAAAACATAGGTAACATTTGTATGGACGTGGCATTCCTGGGACTAACACCACAATTTTTGTAGAAATTTAATTCAGTTTTTCTCAGAATTTATTTGAGAAATGGCAACTTGGGTTGGGTCATAGATTATGGCAGATATCCAAACAAAGTCCAAAATTTTGATATAAAAATGGTTACTGGTTTAATCTTTGAACTTTACGAATCAACGGCCATGTACTTTTGTCCCTGATCGCATAGGTTGGTAATTTGAGAATGTAAGTATATTTACGTAGCATTTAAAAATAGACTTGGTGTTACTCCAAAATATTGCAAATACCTTCGTGTAATGACTACTAGTTTGGTATGGTTGAATGCTGCACTACGTACCTACTATGTACCTACTTAGCTTACCTTCCAGAAGGAAGCGTCAAGGAAGGAAAACCAGATGGAGCGAATCAAATCCAGTAAAAATCGTGAATCATCGACGTACGGACTATGATCGCGTTACTCAGAGTTCATAAGCTTCTGACTCAGGGTACCGACCAGAGCGTACGAATTTGATAGAAACCAACAACAAAGAATGTTTACCTCTTTGAGTGGCGTTTTGTGAACACAATAAACAGAAGCATTCATTTACAAGCTTCGTAAATATTCTCTGCGTCTTATCGCAGATTTTTTTTACAAAACTGCTGCGTTAAATCTCTCAAGTTATCATCACCTAAGGTCTCAAGACTTTGATCAGAATCAGAATGGTCTTTAATATTGGGTTTACCGACATCCTAGCCGATAAGCAATTTGTTATTTGACGAACCACATAAAAGTGATAAGGCTTTATTTAAATCACTTAAGCCTAATCTTGTGGGTGAAACTTCGCAAACGGGAAGTGGTTGGCCTTTCGTGCAATAAACAATTATAAAAGCATTCTATTCACTATTATTACCTCTGATACCAAGATTTACACTTATAATATTCACTTTTCTTTGAGCTTTTTTGCTGTGGCTTATGACTTCTTCTTACCTGTCAATCTCTATACAAGTCAGCGGTCAATGCTTTTAAGACAATGACAGCTTTATAAAAATTGGTCTAAACTTGTCCGAGCGCAGGTGATGAGAGGCATGACGACTAATTTTCAAAATCTCTTCTATCATATTCAGAAATATCTATTATGTCTAAAATATATCATATTTCTGTAGAAAATTAAGGTTTTTGTGCAATAAAAGTACATTAAAATTTAAATTTTCTTACTCTTGAACGGTGAAGGAAAACACGGTGAAACGGTGAAGTTTTGTACAGTACAAAACCTACCATAACTTATATAACTTTATACTATATACCTTTTATAACTTTACGACAGTACAAATTTTATTGTCGTAAAGTTATAAAACTAGACTTACTTAGAACGGGGTCAGTGGTCGGATCTGCCGTCACCCAGTTATGTGACGGCTGTTAGATATTGCTTCAATAGTTCCTAACTAAACTAACGTTTCCTTTTCGGCGGCGGGTAGTCTAGTCAGACACATCTACAATTTCGTAAAATTTTTTATTTATTTAAATTAATAAGTCTGAGTGAACTTACATAAGTTTTTTATGTTTCACATGCACTGTTGATATATATCCTCTGCCAAAAAGTGTTATTTCCTGTATTAACACAAAACTTCATCACTGTATAACCTCACTTCTTGTATTCACAATAATGGATCACATCGAGTCCCACTCCTCGGCCCATCAGATGATGCTTAACTTCACCCAGAGAATGGAGTATTTCGAAGAAGAGCTCAAGAAGAACCTCAATCAGGCGCCAAACGTCTCTTCCCTGAGTGCAGAGTTTGCAAGCTTCAAGGCTTTTACTCTGACTGCCTTGCGAGCGCTTCAAGACCAAATCGAGGTAAATGCTCGCTCCATTGATCACCTTGAGATGCGAGGGAGGAGGAAAATTCTTCTACTGCATGGAGTCCCTGAAGACCAAAAGGAAGACACTGTTTCGCTGCTGGCCAGTACAGTTGCAAGTAAGTTGAAGATGCCAAATTTCACCAAGGCGGATATCAGCCGATGCCACAGAATGGGCCGTGCCTCGTCCAATAAGCCGCGACCAATCCTCTTCAAGTTGCATGATGTTGAGCTTCGGGACAAAGTTTGGTATGCCAAGACGAACCTTAAGGCCTCTGGCATTACACTATCGGAATTTCTCACAAAGTCTCGTCACGAAGTATTCCTGGCTGCGAGACAACGCTTTGGTATTGAGAGGAGCTGGACACTGGGAGGAAATGTGTTCGTCGCTATGCCTGACGGCAGTAGGCAGCGCGTAAATTGGATGGGCGACCTCAACAAGATCGCGGGAACCCCTCAACCAGCGTCTACGACCCCTGCGGCAGCATCGACCTCCAGTGGACTACCAGCGGCTTCCCCGAAGCTGCTAGCTGTGGTCAGGGAGGCGGCGGCGGCAGTGGTGGTGCCAAAGACGAGGCGCGCGGCCGCCGCGACCAAAAAGTGATGCATTGAGTTAGTGGCCTTTCAGTGTAGGTAGGTACTTTTTCTGTTCCTGTTTAGACTGTGTTCTAGTCCTGAACCAGTCACAAATGTGTGTATGCACTGCACATGCAACCCTCCTTATTGCTTTGTTATTTATTCCTATTTTTTTGTTTTTTTTCCGAATTGTACTGTGACATCATTGTGACATTGACTGATTTGAACGAATGAATGATCCGCTGTAAGCTATTTTATAATGCCATTCTCGTTATCCTACTTTTCTAAAGTCCGAATCAAATTTAAAAAAGTCATTCTCGTTACTCCCTATCAATGTGTTTGTGTTTGTGAAATAGAAATAACCCGTCAAGTGTGCTAAGTAACATGCGACTTCTTTGTATGCCACCTACCTTTTTAGGATGTATGTACGTTGCTGTTGTTAATATTAAAGTTAGTTTCTTTTTATGTACGTATGTAGGTACATGCCACAATTATTTTTTTGATGGGTATGTACTTGCTTACTGTTTTGTCTTACCAACACTGCTGGCAGATGGATACTTGCGTTTGTGGGTAAACCTCTTACCAGCTAAGTAAACTATTGAGTAGGTTTACTTGGATATTATTACTAAGTACTATATTATACTATATTATTAAGTAGGTACTTCTATTTAGTATATTTTAATATATTATATTATAATTATTATTATATTATTTTTATATTATTATAATGAGCCTTATGGATAGTGATATAGAGCTTTTTGAATCTTGTTCTTCCTCTGGTGATAGCTTTAGCAGTATTCCTACATTATCTGAGTCACTAGAATCTCAATTTTCTGTAGTCCCCAAAAACTTTAACGCAGTCCACATAAATGCTCAGAGTATTCCTGCCCACTATCCTGACATGCTGGCGTCGTTTGATATCAAAAATATTCATGCCGTTTTTGTCTCCGAGACGTGGTTAAAACCTTGTCTACCTTCAACATCATACTCACTGCCGGGATTCGTACTTATCCGAAATGATCGCATCGGAAGAGTTGGTGGAGGTGTTGCTATCTATCTCCGTTCACACATACCATACTCTGTGGTTAGCATATCTCCACAACCACCTCCGTCCAGCGAAGGTGAACATCTCTTTATTGAAGTCGCACTCTCACACACCAAGGTACTTCTCGGAGTCTACTACTGCCCTTCCTCTGGTATTAACTTCTTCTCATCCTTCGAGCAACTTCTTATCGATATTTCTCCCTCTTTCAACCATACCATCATCTTAGGCGATTTTAACACATGTCTTGTCAAACATGATTACCGCTCAAATAAGCTTGAAACACTTGTCAATTCTTGCAATTTAACTATTCTCCCCCTTAATGCCACGCACCATTTTCCTAATTGTACTCCGTCTCTCCTAGACCTAATCCTAGTCTCTTCTCCTAACAATGTCTCTCTTCATGGCCAATATCCGGCGGACGCATTTTCCTATCATGACCTTCTTTTTCTTTCATATAAAATACGTCCTCCAAAAGCCAAACCTAAAACTATCTTACAGCGAAATTTCAGCGGGATAAATCCAGAGCGTCTACGTGAGGATGCTTCTAATTTGGACTGGTCCGAGGTTGCCGAAGCTAACACCATAAATGAGAAAATCTCTCTGTTTAATGCGGCTCTGACTAAGCTCTATGACAAGCATGCCCCATATAAGATGATCAAAATCAAACATCTTCCGGCTCCTTGGCTGACACCAGAAATTAAGGCGGTCATGCATATAAAAAATCTTGCCAAATTCAAATATAAGTGCAATCCATCTGATGAGAACTATTCCAAATATCTGAAGCGAAGAAATCACTGCAATAAGGTGTGTAGGGACGCGCAACGCCGTTTTATTCATAAATCAGTAGAATGTAATGACCCTGCGAAAGTTTGGAAATTCTTAAGAACATTGGGGGTTGGTAAATCCAGACTAGACTCTATTCCCAAAGACCTAAATTTCGACTTATTAAATAAGCATTTCTCCTCTTCTTCCAATATCAATGGACTAACTAAGCTTAATACTATTCAAAATCTTTCAGCTATACCACCCCCAGATTTCTCACCTTTTATTTTTAGTCAATTTTCAGCTTGTGACGTTAAGAGAAGTATAACATCCATCTCATCCAACGCAGTCGGCAATGACAACATTAGTCGCAATATGTTAGTGCCCATACTCGATGAAATCATCCCTGTCCTATCCCATATCCTTAATTTCTCCATTTCCACTAGAACCTTCCCTGATATCTGGAAAAATGCTCAGATCATTCCTCTACCTAAAAAGGCTAATCCTTCTACTTTCTCTGAGTATCGCCCCATATCTATCCTTCCTTTCCTATCCAAAGTACTAGAACGACTGGTTCACGACCAACTCAGTACATTCCTAAGCATACATTCCCTCATCAATCCTTTACAATCCGGGTTTCGTCGTGGTCATAGCACTACTTCGGCTCTGACTAAAATCACCGATGATATTCGTCTGGGTATGGACAACGGGCATGTAACTGTGTTGACTTTGCTTGACTTTAGTAACGCTTTTAACAACGTGGACTTTGATATTCTTCTGGGTGTACTTCGCTCTCTTAACGTATCTCCAACGGCTATTGACTGGTTTCATAGTTACCTGTTTGGACGCCGGCAACGCATCCGAATTGATGATACATTTTCATCATGGAGCGATCTCACTGCCGGAGTGCCTCAGGGCGGCGTCTTATCTCCTCTTCTCTTTGCAATTTTTATAAATTCTATTTCCCAAAAGTTAACTTCCTCCTACCACCTTTATGCAGATGATCTCCAGATCTACACTCAGGCTTCAGTTAATGACTTGAGTGAGGCGATCTCTAACACCAATAGTGACCTAATGCGTATTCTCACATGGAGCAAAGATTTTGGGCTTTCTGTGAATCCTAAAAAAACCCAAGTCATTATTTTAGGCAGTTCCCGGATGATCTCCCGAATAAACTGGTCTACTCTTGCGCAAGTAGTTTTTGACAACATTCCCATTCCTTTTAATGACTCAGTCAAGAACTTGGGAGTTATTTTGGACAAAAACATGTCATGGGAGCCGCATCTAGCTGAACTGAGCAGGAAAATGTTTGCGTCGGCTGCTTCACTGAGAAGGTTAAAAAACTTTTTACCGACATCCACTAAAGTTACGCTTGCGCAATCTCTTTTGCTTCCAATCATTGATTATGCCGACGCCTGCTATCCTGATCTCACCGAAGCGCAACTGGATAAGCTTGAGCGCCTCCAAAACTTCTCCATTAGGTTCATATTTGGCTTACGCAAATATGACCATGTTTCCGATTTTCGTAATAAGCTTAAGTGGTTGCCTATTCGTTTTCGTAGGAATACTCATCACCTTTCCCTCTTGTACAGTATCTTATTTAATCCCTCCACCCCGCCTTATCTAAAAGAACGCTTTGAATACCTACATCTCGCCAGCTCTCGTACCTTACGATCTTCTGAAACCCTACAACTTAGTACTCCTGTCCACTCTTCTTCTTTCTATAAGCACTCTTTCACTGTACAAGCTACCCGCCTTTGGAACTCTCTTCCTGTTGATATTCGAAAAGCGAAATCCCTTCCCATCTTCAAAAAGCTTTTGCACAGCCACTATACAGTTGAATTAGGAGGTTCATTATGATTTATCTATGTTATCAGTATAATTATGTATGTTTATATTATTGTTGCTATCTATGTATTCATGTTTATAAACTATAGGTATATGTATTGTGTATGTATATGTATAGGTATAATATGTAATGTTTCTATAGTTCCTACATAAATATATCATAATTTCTCATAATAAATAATATACAGTGTAGAAGCCCTTATGGCACCGCCTTCTCGTTATTCAAATCCTGTCCATCCAAAGGTTGTCTGGAAGAGATCGCTCATAGCGATAAGACCGCCCATTGTGCTTCGCTATAGTTTTAGTTTTTCACTATGTGTATGTTCCTATTCTTGTGGTGTACAATAAAGTGTTATCTATCTATCTATCTATCTATCTAAAGTGGATCAACAGTTGAGATAATGTCTAGAAAGTTCTGTGTAGTATCACTCCACACAACGAGGTAATCGAGGAATTGTATTGACATATTTTTAAGTTACACTCCGTTGTATATGACGCGAGGACTATTTAATTGCAAAGCGTATTGCGTTGCTACGCAGTGTTACTCAAAATTATCATTAGCATAGTTTTTCTTCGTAAGAAAACTTTTACAGAGCTATTGTGTGTGACTTGTTTTCGACAAAAAACTCAAAAAACGTTGCTTTTAAAATTTATATTCTGGCTTATTTATAAATAGATAATCTTTTGTTTTAGTAAAATTAATAAAACTAAATAAAAATTAAGACCATTTAATTTTGTTTAATCTTCTAAGTTAAATTAGTTCAGAATTTACAACTAGAGGGCGTTAGTAAAACAAACTATCAGCCTAAAACTCGTTAGAGCCACACTAAAAACGTACATTTTATAAAAGGTAGTGTGGTCTCATTACGACGTTATTAATGATAGGAATTTGGGACTTAAATTACAACTACGACAATAATGTTAATTATGGTACGCTTGTACTATGGGAACCAGATAGCTGATATAATACTTATGTACATTTTTTTTTAATACATACTTAGAATACAATATTACAACTACTACTACTTAGAATAATTATTACTGATTAACACCCAGACAGAGAATAAATATCTTTGTTCACCCCACAAATATTTGCTCTTGGTGGGGATCGAACCCACAACCTACGGCACAGAAGGCAGAGCTATTACTAACTGAGCTGAGGCGTCAGTCTGTTTGGCCATGAAGTCGATTTCTAAAGTTTTTTATACTTCACTTGTCAATGTTTTATGCAGGAATAGCAGGGCAGTTGTGGGTTCAATCCCTAGGTATAACTAGCGGCTCAAAACTCTAGCGGTGAGCGATACGCACTGCGCATGCATGTGCCATGTCGCGCACACTGGTTGTGTGGATGTGTGCAGAGTGTCCTATTGGTACAGAGAGCAGAGTGCGACCGGAGAGCCAATCAGCGCTACGCATGCCCGCCCTTCAGACGATATCTACTCGCCAAGTTTCATCAGTCTAGCTTTTACAGTTTCGGATAAAAATGGCTGTGGCGTACGGACGGACAGACAGACAAACAGACAGACAGACATGACGAATCTATAAGAGTTCCGTTTTTGCCATTTGGCTACGGAACCCTAAAAACCAGCCTGTACTCGCCTATTTCTTAAAACTTTTGAATCCTGTCAAAGAAAATATTTTATGCGTCATCTGTAGGCCTACCATGAGCTCTGTCTGGTTCTGAATCTGTGTGAGTGTTGACTAATTAAATCCTACGTCAAAACGTCACAAACACAGTATAATGCACTGGTGAGCACTCCGACTTAAAACTAGAGCCAGAGACAGAGCCAGACAGAGCTAATGGTATTGAGTATCATATAAAATTAGCATTATTTAAAAGTAATGTGAGATGCAAACTATTCGCTATTTAAACTCAGTTGCTAACTTTTAATTAATGCTCAACTTTTCTCTATAAAGCTCAGCCAAAACATGTTAGTTTAAAACTATCCATACCCGACACATCTAAAACCTAACACATTTCATTTTTGAGATATCTCTTTGTAGCTTGAACTCGTTCTACACTCCCTTTGATAAGAGTATTTCCAATATAATCTGAAGTTTTCGTTGGTGATTTTCAGTAGGTAGTAGCTCTGCCTTTTGCGCTGGAGGGCGTGGGTTCGATCCCCATCGAGAACAAATATTTGTGTGGTGAACATAGGTGTTTGTTCTCTATGTGGGTGTTATATATTCTGTGTATGTATTCTATGTATGTATTAACAAAAAAAATTATACAAGTAATATATCAGCTATCTGGTTTTCATAGTACAAGCTCTGCATACTTTGGGGCTAGATAGTGTTGTGTGGATTGTCTGCATTTTTTTTTTAATCCGTTCAGTCGTTCTAGCGTTATTGAGTAACAAACATCCATCCATCCATACTTACAAACTTTCGCGTTTATAGGAATTAGTAGGAAGTAGGATGTAGTAACAAAATAGTGTTAAAAACTCTGACAGTCTCAAAAGTGATATAAATACTTCAGTAAATACATACTACCGATTATGTCTAAAAAGAACAGATCATCTAACAGTTTGTACGTTGCGGATGAAGGTCAATCGTCTTTGAAAATTGGATTGGTTGGTTACGACGATTGGTAAAAAACCTAACTAATCGATTGCTGAAATGAAGTTACTTACCTTTTTCTTTAACAAAGCATTTTGGTAGGTTTCTTCTTTCCGATAACTTCATTTGTTACCCAGATTTTTTCATTTTCAATTTATTGTGAATTGAACAAAACTAAGTAGTTTGATAGGGGGATGGCTGTGTTTCGTTCAAAAACTCTTATAAAAGACAGATTAATTAATATTCTATGAAACTACTACGCTGACACTGACATAATGGTGATCATTATGTCAGTGTCAGCGTCAACGTCCAGTTATTCAAAACCACAACGAATGGTCGGGGACAAATCCACTGCACGTTTTACACAATAATGTTGGGTTTATGTTTGTGTGAAAGCCTGCGTACATCTAGGCGATGGCGATGGCGGTCAGTAAATCACGTCGGGGTCACCAATGAGGGAGTTACTATCTCCCACGATTCTCCCACGATTCCCACGATTGTAAATAAAACTGGATGCCAAAGTGATGTGTCGTACAGTTTATTTTCCCAATTACAGTGGGCTTACAAACGCCAAAACAATATAATAACAGAAGATTATTCAGGCAATAAATATTGCACATCGGCTGCATCTGCTTTCGTAGAGCGCTATCTCAGATATTTAGATATTGTAAGTACGTTTATGTAGGTGATATTTTTGAAAATACTCGTAATATTTATTTAATCTCATCAAATCAAACTCCCCCCCTCTCTTGTTTATGTTCGATTCTGTCCATCCTAAGGTTGCCTGGTAGAGATCGCTGTTAGCGATAAGGCCGCCCATTGTTTTACTGTGAATTTTTAGTTTTAAGCAAAATACTGTACCTATTCCTATATGTGTCATAGTAATCAATAAAGAGTTATCTATCTATCTATCTATCTACGGGCAGCTTCGTCAATCTTACTTTTGATATGTTTCAAAGAATCAATTCATTCATTAGATTCCTTTTTAACCGACTTCCAATCGAAAAGGAGGAGGTTCTCAATTCGGTTGTATGTTTTTTTTTTTTTTTTTTTTTTAATGTTTGTTACCGCATAACTTCGTCATTTGTGAGCCGATTTGAAAAATTATTTTTTTATCTGAAAGGTACTGCTTCCAGATTGGTCCCATTTTAATTTTATTAAAATCGGTGTTGCCATTTTTTTTAAATAATTTTTTTAATGTTTGTAACTGCATGCCTTCGTCATTTATGAACCGATTTAGAAAATTATTTTTTTATTTGGAAGGTTATTTTTACGTCCAGACTGTCCCAAACAAATTTCATTAAAATCGGTTTAGCCGTTTGGCAATGAAGTCGGTTTCTCAAGTTTTTTAAACTAATAATTATTTAAAAACAATTTACGTCATTTTCCTTGCCTGTCTTTACAAAACAATATTTCTTCTAGGCATATTTACTTAAACAAATTTAAAAAACAAAATTTAATTAAAAAAAAACCCCTTATCAATATATCTATGCTTCTGTACCCGAAGTCCCAGTGCATTTACAACATTTCGTTACTAAATGTTGTTTTCGTTTCGCCTATTTGTCTCTGTCTATTGTATAGAGAAAAGATGAGACAACAACTCTAACTACGTAACGTATTTTGCCGTCTCATATTTTTTCCATGCAATAGAGAGAGACAATTGGTAACGAAATGTGGTAGCAAAACCCCGACTTCAGGTTCTGGTGTTTCAGAAAACGATGTTTTCCGTCACCGTTTACGTGTATTACCTATAGGTTCGTGCACCATCTCTAGCAATTCACTAGCTCCAAGTTTTTCAGCCACCTCCTGGAACTGCTTAACGCGTTCGGAGAAGTATTCCCAGAATGACAGTCCATCCGGAGTAGTGAACAGTCCCTGTAATAAAACCAATCAATCAATATAAAACCACGCACACCCTGTATATCAATATACAAGGTGTATCTAAATATGTGTACTATGCGAAGGTGGGGGGTTCCAGACCACAATGGTGATCAGTTGTGGGGGGGAGATAATTAAAAATTCCTATTTTCAGTTTCCCATACAAAAATATTTAATTTCATAATGCCTAAATAAATTGACAACCCTATCCTTGTAACCCCTTGACCTACTACCTCTGTAGGTCTACTACTACTACCTACTACCTCTTGTAGCTGCGTTTAGGGTTGTCACTTTGTATAAAGTCAGCTGTTCATGTTGAAACTTCGTTGCAGTTTTTTTCAGAGATACCAATCGAAGTTCGAAGAGTCGTTGAACAAAAGTTGTTCCCCGGGGTGGAAATTCACCCCCCTTCAGGATAGTACACATATTTTGATACACGTTGTATACAGGGTGTTACAAACACCCGGAAACCAGCGTGACGTAGAACATAAAAAAAATCGGTTGTCTGTAAAGTCGGTTTACTGGCGATAGTTGAACGTGACAACGTCATACAGCTGTCCACGCGGACGCATCGCTCACTCAAGTAGGAGAGAGACAGATGTCGAACGCTGCCGAACGCGGAGGCCGTGCGTGCCTCTTTGTCGCTCGTTCCGCGCTCTCGCTTGCACTTCAAGCCTTAAATGGATCGCCTCAGCGGTGTTACCTATGCTGATGTACACAATGAATCTACGCTGATGTACACATTACGTTGAGTTCTGTACCTTCATGTGTTTGTACAGTATGTCGGCTTGCTTCCGGATGCGATGGGCGTCTTTATTGAACGCGGCGTGAGCTCGTTCCGTGAGGTTCCCCAGCGGTGTTACCTATGCTGATGTACACATTACGTTGAGTTCTGTACCTTCATGTGTTTGTATAGTATGTCGGCTTGCTTCCGGATGCGATGGGCGTCCTTATTGAACGCGGCGTGAGCTCGTTCCGTGAGGTTCCCCAGCGGTGTTACCTATGCTGATGTACACATTACGTTGAGTTCTGTACCTTCATGTGTTTGTATAGTATGTCGGCTTGCTTCCGGATGCGATGGGCGTCCTTATTGAACGCGGCGTGAGCTCGTTCCGTGAAGTCCCCCAGCGGTGTTACCTATGCTGATGTACACAATGAATCTACGCTGATGTACACATTACGTTGGGTTCTGTACCTTCATGTGTTTGTATAGTATGTCGGCTTGCTTCCGGATACGATGAGCGTCCTTATTGAACGCGGCGTGAGCTCGTTCCGTGAGGTCCCACGATGGAGTATTGCCTACATACGCGCGTAGGCGCTTCACTGTTTCCACGCAGGTGGGATGCTTGAGAAGCATTAACGCCTTTACGTCCAGATCTGGGGGGAAACATTGTAAATAAATATTAATTATGTATAATTTAGAGAGCACTGGTTGTCTAGTGGTAGCGGCCCCGCCTTCCGATCCGAAGGTCGTGGGTTCAAATCCAGTCGTGTACCAATGAGTTTTTCTGTCGAATAATTTATGTGCATTATGCCAGTACTCTCAAAACAGTGAAGGAAAACATCGTGAGGAAACCGGCGTGTCGTAGAACCTAAAAAAGTTCGAGCAACACGTGTCAAGGGTCACGCAAAAAGGGCCCGTCATGCGCCAGCGGCCTACTTGCGGAAAAACCAGCCCGCACATCAAGTGCGGATGATAAGAATTTGCCGATTTGTCGAAATAAATATTAATAACATAAAAAGTAAAAAAGGATTTATTTTTCTTTCATTGTTCAATGATATGTATGTCGTAATGATGTGGAGGTTTCTATAGTGTTTTTTTTAATTGCGCGTGAGACACTTCCAAAGTGGTAAAATCAACTCAAATATAAATTAAAATCGGTTGTCTGTAAAGTCGGTTTACTGACGATAGTTGTACGTGACAACGTCATACAGCTGTCCACGCGGACGCAAAGCTCACTCAAGTAGGAGAGAGAGACAGATGTCGAACGCTGCCGAACGCGGAGGCCGTGCGTGCCTCTTTGTCGCTCGTTCCGCGCTCTCGCTTGCACTTCAAGCCTTAAATGGAACGCCTCAGAGCGATGTACAGTCCGGCAAGTATAACTTGGCGGGTCTGAAGCTAGCCGTTTGGTCAATCTTCCATCAGTCATTGGCCATTAACGATCGAACAGCTCACTTCAGACCCGCCAAGTTATACTTGCCGGACTGTACCGCCGCATGAGTCATATTTTTTCGTGCGTGCAGCCGGCTCCATCGAATTATAAGACGTTGTCACGTCAAAAACAACAAACTACAAGAACTTTTATTATATTACTTCTGTATTTATAACTCACTGTTCAGTTCATCCATTGTCTGCAGACATAGTTCGGCGTCAGCCTTCTCCAGAGAAAGGCACGTCTTGATCTTAGCGTCCAGCTCGATCAGTTTCATCTCGGTCTTCAGGAATTGAACGCGGGACTTTTTCTCTTCTGTTACTCACAGGAAACATTCCTTTATTTTTGAATAGAAAGCAAACTGCATTCAAAGTTTTTCGAAAATTCTCTCACACCCGGGAATTGAACCGGCTAAAATCAGAAAAATTATACCTTGTACTTTTATTGCATCGATCGTTAGTCAATTATAAGGATGAAATCTCTCTAACAAACATGATAAATTAAATGAAAGAAAAACCAGGAAATCTTAAATTAATTTAATTATTTACAAAAAATGGTTAACTAACTAGTTACTTGAAATTAGTTGCTTGAAATGGGCTCCATTCTCTTGGATACACAAATTTATTCTTTTAACGAATTCATTTCTTTAAAAGAATAAATTTATTCCTTTCAAAAAAAAAATTAATTTAAAAATTATTTTATTTTTAATTTAAGAAATTGAAACGCTGTCAAATATCGCTGTCAGATTTGAGATTTGGCAGCGAATATTTGACAGTGTTTCACTGATCGCTACCGCCAGCGAACTAGGTGTGCGCAGGCCTTTAAAAAGAGATGCTATTTTCAATTGATATTAACTGCTTTTTGTGGAAAATTTGACATTTACAACTAATTACGTTTCTGCTAAAGAATGCATTTAAAATGTTGAAATCGGTGCTCAAAATACCTAGTTTATCTTATCTGAACGTACCGTATACCTAGGTATAAAAGAATTTAAGTAAATAATCTATAGATACATAAAAAGTTAAGAAAGTAGGTAATTAAGGCCTTTGCATCTATTGTAGATGATTTTTTATATATGGTTTAAGATATTTATTCTCAAAAAGACATACATGAGGTCACTTACATGAGAACATTAAGTATATTATAAGGTAATATTAAAGTATTTGTTAGTGGTTGCCGTTCTAAGCTAAATGTGTTAATTTATTTATACATTGGTCAGGTAGCTAGGATATAACATGCGTAGAAAATTCTTAGTTATTTATTTAGGAGAGTGTGATCTTGAAGTATATGTTGGCCAAGTTTGAATTTAAATACATTGAATGACATTGTTTTTTTTATTTCTGAGGGTAATTTGTTATATAGCGTCGGTATATAGCGTCAGGGGCAACTGGTGATTACTCTACTCATGCCTCTACTTACGGGAGAGATGATGATAAGATGAGATACTTATGTAGATACATACTTAGGTACATACGCACCTAATAGGATGCATTGTTTGACCATACTTCAGTTATTTTCGGTTTGGTAAATACCGCTCGCTTGCTTCTTGTGTTTCTTGTAAAATTTATGCTGAAATAAAAACATACCATCTAGATGGCGACAAACAAATAAAGCTTGAAGTAAGAACTCAAGTAAAGTTAAAATAATATTTGCAATTCTTATACATGGTATAAAAATAGCTGACTGCCTGGAGTTGTTTCCTAAAAGGCTCTCTACAGAGACAATATTGCATATCCACTTGTGTTGAAGGCGTTACTATCAACGGGTACTGTTTATTAAAGAATTTGTCTTTAAAACAGGTAGTTAAACATCCTAGAAGGCCAGATAGGCTAAGAACAAAACTATAATAGAGCATACTCGTATACTCGTAGCGTGATTTACAAACGTTTATTATTTATCTTTACGATTACACACACTTAACGCTCCTGTAATTACTTTCTGATAATAATCGTTCCATTGAATGACCTGTTTGACAATTTATTACTTTCAATTTTAGCAGTGAAGTACCGTGAGCTCTTTTAAATTAAATCTTCTAATACTTTAAAAGGCTCATTGGCGACGATGCATTGGTGGAGTCTAAACTCCTTAGTCTCGAGCATCGTCGTAAAGTAGCTGGCTTATCGGTCTTCTACAGGATACATTTCGGCGAGTGTGCCCAGGAACTTTTCAACTTGGTTCCCCCATCCCCATTCCATCAGCGGACCACTAGACGTACGGAGACGAGGCATCCATTCATGGTTGATACACCTTCTTCCCGCACTAAGCGCTTTGCCTCCACTTTTATAATGCGGACAGCTAAAGAGTGGAACTCGTTGCCGGCGTCTATTTTTCCGAATACCTATAATTTGGGAGTTTTCAAAAAAAGAGTGAATAGGTATTTTCTAGGTGAGCGCGCTACACCGTCGATCGCATCATCACTTTGAGATTGCGGTCAAGCGTTATCCTATAAATTGTAAAAAAAAACAAAAAAAAAAAAAACTTTATGAATCTTTGTGATGCTGCTTCACGACAGGAATATAGGCATGGTGAACTAGGCATGGTGAACTAGGCATGGTGAACTAGTGTCTAGGTGAACGCAAGTAGGTACTAGTTACGGTGCACACTTCAGTTTGTCTGCCTGAGCCAAAACCGGTCTCAGCTTTAATGGTCCGGTTAATGTACGGCCAGTTAATGTACGCACTGTTAAAACGATGCCTTCTTTGACGCGAACGAACGAGACAGTGCGTGCGTTTGCCGCGAACGAGGCACATCCTGATCGCCAATCATTTGCCTCACACGACTGCCTCGCGAGGCTGCTCGCTCAGTCAGTACCCAGCAGAAATATGTAGCAATTCTTAACGAATTATATTTGTATTATTTACTTACTCGGCAGGTGTGGTTGCGTGCAGAGAACGTGGCCTTGCAATTATTTTGCTTCTACATGAAATGACATAAGAACTGCAACTTCATTTAATTGAACTAAACTAGAGGTAATACACGTAATTTCCTTGCTTGCTATAGGTATAAGAGCACTAAATAGGGGCACGAGGCTGACGTTCTAACGTCCTGACGCTGTATAAAATCTACACTAGATGCAAAGGCCTGTTTTTGGTATAGAATACAATATTAATATAATGAGAGCACTGGTGGTCTAGTGGTAGCCCCGTCTTCCGATCCTAAGGTCGTGGGTTCAAACCCAGTCGTGTACCAATGAGTTTTTCTGTCGAAAAATTTAAGTAGGTACACAATGCAGTGCACAAAGTAGTGCTCTCAAACGGTGAAGGAAAACATCGTTAGGAAACCCGTGGCTTAGTCAGCTCCGCACGTATTGACCATGTCTTTCCTGTGGATTAGGCCGACTAAGCTGTCAGGATGGTATAGGTGCTGGGCAAGCCTATCCCATCTAAAATCCTGTCCCAGTATTGAACAGTAAAGATACACTTTCGAGATGGTGGGATGAAAAATATGGTAGGTGCCTAGTGCCTTCTATTGTATTGGTGATTTAATTAATTGATTTACTTATAAGAACTTATTTTCTTTAATTACTATCGTTATTCTAAAAATTAAAAAAAAATTACAAGATACGGAATGCAAAGGCCTGTTTTTAATCTGTTAGGTGGAAGCGAGCCTGAACAATGGCATCAGACAGCGGATGCTTCTCGAAGTATGCCACAAAACTAACCCTGACGTCTACTGGATAGCGGAGATCACTATGGTTTGTGGGCACCTTCTGAGAATCAAGTTCATCGGTGCTGCTGATGACTTTTGGTGTGATATATCTTCTACAAAAGTGCACCCCCTAGGTAAGTTCAATACAATACTTACTTTGAATATATTTTTTACTTTTTCGTGTCACTAGTTCTTTTGAACCAGTGTGGTGAAATTATTTTAAGTGTGTCTCAAGGTTTAAGGCTGTAAGGTTCTACATAAAGCCTAACAGCGCTTGTAGGGGGGGGGGGGGGGGGGGTTATTCTCGCTTGTCCCCACTCGAGACTGGGGGACGAGTTGGAATAACCGACTCGACGGCTTTTCGGTGAATGGGTTACTCTCGCGGAAGCAGAGTTCTACAGACGAAGTGATAAAGCGATGGCAAGCACAAGGTGATATACGCACAAGCACGAGATATGAGTTGACTTACACTATCTATTTGATTAAGATTTGTCTCTCTCTATTGTACAGAGAAAAGATGACACAGCAAAAATACGTGACGTAGAAACAATCGAAACGAGTTTTTGTCTCACCAATTTTCCATACAACAGAGAGAGACACGTGCTCAAACGAAAACATTTGATAGACTGTGGTAGCGAAACTCCGACTTCGGGTACAGTTTGGAAAATAATCAATTTGGTTATCAGTTAGAACGTAACAAAACATCGATTTTTACTTTTTATTAACGTTATAAAAATGACAAATCAAGTGACTAAGCTGCGCTGAACGCTATTCTTGTATAAATTTAGCTCTGCAATCACAAGTGTGTTTTTTTAACTTACTTGTCTTGTCGGTTGCTTTTACCTTAGCTACAAACAAACTAATTTACAAAATAATAAGTAGCACAGAAGTTCACCTACACGCACCTTGTTGTCCCTTTGAAGTTTGTTACTAGTAAATAAATAATAAATATGGTGAGACAATCCACACAACACTATCTAGCGCTAAAAGCAGAGCTTGTACTATGGGAACCAGTAGGCCTACCATGAGCTCTGTCTTGCTCGGTCTCTGGTTCTGGTGTCGAGTCTGTGAATGCTCACCAGTGCATTATACGAACTAAATGGTAAACGTGGAACATGTATACTTACCACAGACATAATACTAGCTGCGCCTGTGATACTTACCTACTTGGCGTAAATTTTTACAGTGGATGTAATTTTGGTACATAAATTATTATGTCAGACGGAAGACGTTGGATTTCTGGGAACATGTTGATAGATTACTTGGATATAAAGAGCATGAAGATGGGGTCCCTTGTCGCAGTTTCCTGAGAGAAATAGATAATCTGATGGATGAAGCCGACAGAATAGACGAGCTAGACTTCGCGCTGATGGAAAGACTGACAATCGCTCGTGACTCAGAAAACATTGAAGGGATCATGGAATCGCTGAAACTGGTGAAAGTAGAAGTAACAGGTGCACTGAGAAGAGAATACACAGCTTTTAGGATACACTTTTTAAAATTCAAACAATAAATTACGTCAGATGACCAACTTAGCAACCCATTGTGCCTTGTATTTCGAAATTTAAATTTTCGCACTTAAAAATGTCTAAAGCCCGCTCCATATATAACATGAACCAAAACGGTACTCTTACCTTAGCCCTATCTAGCTTAGCATTATTTTATGACTTACTTGATAACTATTTTATATATAGATATTTATTTACAACAGAATATACATTATTTACAAAAACTATTATTATACAACATGAAATACCTAATTAACAAGAAAAAATAAAAATTACATTTTATAAGAAACTAGAAAATTTTATAATGAACTCTGTTTTCCACCTGTAGGTATTACAGGTAGAAAACAGAGTTCAGATCACCGACCGCAGGCAATGTGCCCAAAAGGCTGGCAACGTTACTTCTTTGAATAGCTAAGCTAATTCTTTGCCCTAGGTAAGCTAATTCTTTGCCCTAGGTAAGCGCCAGCCCTTTGGTCACTATTATAATAAAGAAAAATATATCATTAATTAATAGTTGTGAAATATAAAAACCCGCACAAAAAACGCAAACTAAAAATTAGACCACCATTTTGTGGCCATTTTCCGAGGCTGACAGTTCGCAGGCCTTCTGTATAATTTCATAGTTGATAATTCCTATCTTTGTTTCGTTTTACGGAAAGGAATAGGTTTTCAATTCTCGGAATACGTAATTCAGAAAGATTAATTGGAAATAAACATGACAACGAGCTACCTATAAATCATGAATCAGTGACTGTCATAAAAATAAATATTGTCTATGTTATATAAAACTATTTTATTTAGAAGGGAAAGTTTATAATATTGAAGATCTTAATATGATTTTCTTCAAAGCTGAACAGATGGTATGACGAAGGCTAAGCTGTAGAGTCGTTAATGAAGAAATATTGCGGTATTTTGATAAGTCGCGCGATAACTGCGCTATTATTATGATATTTATTGGTGCGTCCTTACTTTTCATCAGGTGTAATGGCAGCCAAATTTTTAGCTATCTATATAAAAAAGTCTAAAATCTGTTTTTATTAATCACAAACTTTACCTTCTTATGTCAATCAACTTTACAATCAAAAGTCTAACCCCCGAATACTGAAACGCAACTCGGATTTAAGCACGTCTCAAGCGACGAATATTTGACAGTTTTCAATGAAAATCTGTCAAATATTCGTCGCTTGAGACGTGCTTAAATCTGAGTTGCGTTTCAGTATTCGGGGGTAAGTAATCTTAAATCTCAGTGAAGTTTTGTGAAAGGCAAACTTCTAAGTTGTGAAATAATTAATTGAAGAACGTAAAATGTTCAAGGTTATCAAGGAATTTATCTGAATATTTTAGTATCCTTGCTTTCCAATTAGTCACTTTTACTCTTTAGATTATGTACTGATAAAATCTTCTGATGTCATGTAACCAGAAGTTCTAGGTTTAAATGGGTAAACATCGAAGATGGCGCTCTATTTCGTGCTCAAGCTCTGGGGTATATTTTTTACTAATACTCAAGCTAAAGAACTGCCAATTCCGTTCATTTAGTTAAATATAACTTTGCTTAGATACTTTCCTTCTGTGCTCGTTCTAAAGAGTTTTGCATCTGAACTTTGTTTTGCAAAAGTTTCAACGCTGTTTGCCAGTTTTAAAATTCTTTAGTCGACAGAGCGGATTAAGTGTATGTCTGAATTAGGGCGCTTGTACACGCTAAGAAAATTTACCGTTCCTGCGGCAGACAAGACAAATTCTTCATGTAGACGACAAGAATTTTGTCTTTTCCACGCACGAAAACGCAACAACGTTCGCCGCGTCGTGTCTTGCGCAGATAAGATTTTTTTTTGTGCACCGCTGCGAGCAGTGTACACAGTTATTTTCTAGTTACGACACGAATTCTTGGGTAGACCCGGCGTTTTTTCTTAGCGTGTACAAGCGCCCTTAGGAGGAAATGGGGATGCAAGAAAATCTAAATATACCATGCGACACTAGATAAAATATTTTTAATCATTCCACATTATAGTAGTAGTACCTCTATCTGTGTAGTATGTGTATGGTCCTGACTTAAAAATATAGGTATATTGCTGTCACGCTGTGCCCGAAAGAGAGCAATAGAGACAACTACACCTCAGACTGATTTCACCTACATTTCGTTTTCTCTTGTTTCTTTCTCCGAAACTTTATCAATTATGATGTTTTTTTTTCAGAATAAAATTAAAAAGGGCTTTAGCTAGGCCTGTTTGTTTTTAATGTTTATATTCGTCAAATTTGTTTCTGGGATTCGGAAAATGAAATATTTATTTTATTGAAAAAGAAAGCAAACAGATACAACTGAGGTAAAATGAGATACTAAACAGATAGAATTACATATTATCTAGTATCATTATCCAGAGAAAAAACAGAGGACTACGTTAATGAACTCAACGCCAACGGCATTCCCTCTTAAGGCTTAAATACTATGCTTAAGTTATTAGATTTTCATGAAATGTCTACGGGTTTTTTTTTTTATCGGCTTACAAATGACGAAGTTATGCGAAAACATTCATTAAAAAAAGCAGCCAAGTGCGAGTCGGACTCGCCCATGAAGGGTTCCGTAGCATCAATTAACATAATATAAAGGTTTTTGTAGTTCGTCGAAAGGTAAATTGCGGTTTACGATTTATGACGTATAAAAAAAAAACTACTGAGTAGATCTCGTTCAAACCAAATATCGTTGGAAGTTTGCATAGTAATGTACAACATATATTTTTTTGGATTTATCATTCTCTTATTTTAGAAGTTAGAGGGGGGGGGACCAACTTTTTTCCACTTTGGAAGTGTCTCTCGCGCAAACTATTCAGTTTAGAAAAAAACTATATTAGAAACCTCAACATCATTTTTGAAGACCTATCCATAGATACCCCACACGTATGGGTTTGATGAAAAAAAAAATTTTGAGTTTCAGTTTCAAGTATGGGGACCCCCAAAATTTATAGTTTTAGAAAAAAACGATATTAGAAACCTCAACATAACTTTTAAAGACCTATCCATAGATACCCCACACGTATGGGCTCGATGAAAAAAACATTTTTGAGTTTCGCTTACTTTAAGGATAGATAGTGTTGGATTGTCCAAAATATTTATATTTTGTAAATATTTTTATAATTGTAAGTTGAGCAGTAATTAAATGTTTATAATAAATAAATAAATATTGTGGACAATTCACACAAAACAAACTAGCAATTTAAATATAATACACAAAAAAAACAATTAAATATGAGTTCTAGCAGTGAAAGTGATATATTAACGCCAGAATATGTTAAATTAAGCGCAGAAGCTGTGAAATAATTTGCTTCCAATCAAATCGCGGGGAATGTATCTAAAAGCCTATGAAAATTTTATTAAATGGAAAAATGAAAAAGAAACAAAGTCATTTTCAGAAACTGTGTTTTTAGCATATTTTCATCATGATCATCAACTAAGAGTCTGAAGTTATTACGAGTACCCAAGTGATAAATAAGTAAATATCGGATCAACTCATCAAAATTTAATCATGGTAAATATCCCGTTGTTTCATAAAAATAGTGATAAATAAGTGTACAACATTTTCTGTTTCCAACAAAACGGTTACAATAAACTTCCAAAATTGCGGAAACGTATTTAATATTAATATAAATTTGTAATTTAGTTATGTAAATATAAATTATTCTCTACTAAAAGCTTCTCTTAGTTAATTTTCTCATAGAGGGGGATGAAAAGCAGAGTGTGCCACACGGTACCAAATTTATTTAACCTTGAGCGACGTACTTTGAATCCTTCGTTACGTTCAGGATTCTACTCTAGGACGCTTCGCTCGGGATCCTATATCTAAGTTTGTGATCAAAGTAAGGTACATACTAATTTTCAGAATTATTTTTAGGATAACAGGATTCATTTCTATGAAAATTGGCAAAGTGGCTGCTGTTGGTTTGGGTGGAAGTGTTATACTACTACATATTGCGAGCCAGAAAGGTTATACTTGACGTCGGGCTCGGTGCTGGCGGCCGGCAGCGCGGCGCGTCAGCATGGCTTGACGTCGGGCTCGGTGCTGGCGGCCGGCAGCGCGGCGCGTCAGCATGGCTTGACGTCGGGCTCGGTGCTGGCGGCCGGCAGCGCGGCGCGTCAGCATGGCTTGACGTCGGGCTCAGAGCTAGGCGCGGACGAGCTGGCAGCGCCGCGCGCCCACAGACTCGCGTAGCTCTGCTGCTCCGCTAGCAGCGCCTCCTCCGCCTCGATCACCGCCTCGAATAGCGATCTCTTTATTTTAATCTGCGTCTGGAAAGGGAACCGCTTCGTCGACTGACACATGCTGTTGAAGAATATGTCGAGTGGGTCCGGCGGGTGCGTGGACGCGGGCGCGGGCGCGTGCTCGCCGGGCGGCGGCGGCGGCGGCGGCGGCGGGGCGGAGACGCGGCGCCTCGGGCCGCGCTGCTGGCACAGGTACTCCAGCTTGCGGTCGATGAGGCCGAGCCGCTCGGCGCCGCGGCGTGCCTTGGCGGGCGGCGCGCGCTCGCTGCCGGACTCGGAGTCGGAGTCCTCGCTGGCGAGGGCGCGCTGGCCGCCGCCGCCGCCGCCGCCGCCGCCGCCGCCGCCGCCGGGGGTGGAGGCGGCATGCCCGTTGCGCGCCGCGGCCGCGAGCTCGGCCGGCTTGCGACGGTTGCTCATGTAGGGCTGCAGGAACTGCATCTGGCCGGAGTACTTCCACGGGTAGTTCTTCTTGCTGGGGCCGCTTGGCTCGCGGGAGAGCATCTCGCTCTGCCGTTTCAAGGCGTCACGGTAGCTGTCCCTCAATTTCTTCCAAAACCGCAGAGGGCAGTTCATTCCACAACTTACGCGTGCGTGGCAAAAAGGATCGCGAAAAACGAGCAGAACGAGACCTAAGGGCTCTAAGTCATCTGTGAGCTTGGAATCGTCGACAATACGACACTTGAATTACTCCCTAAGAATCCTTCACTCGCTCGTGATTCATCTATCCCCTCGCTTGAAATCCGTCTTTTATTCACTTACCTACTGCTTATTTTCATATTAGCCAGTCGTCATCAAAGACAGGAGGATGGGACCGACCAATCGAGTTCGGATCCTATTAATTAGAGAGTTGCTAAATAGAATGGATGCCTGTTTGTCACGTTTTCATATAAGTAGTCCTTTTCATAAGACCACGTCTAGGGTAGGGATGCGGGCGGCTGACTTGTCAAATGCGTGGTGTTTATGTACAAAACTTAAAAGACAAGCAGGTCTGAGGTCTTACCCTAGTACTATTGTACTACGTCCATGGATGTAGAGGTGTTATGTCCCTGCCTTTCTAATCAGAAGAGCATTATCATCGCGCTTGTCGGAAGAGGGTGCGGTGGTATTACTTTCCCGTACGAGCCCTTCAAAAGACCTACTACGAGTACTATTACAAAAGAGCTCTACTACTAGAAAACAGGAGAAACCGTCATCAAGCCAAGCTGTTCAGAGAAAGTACACTTATAAGACATTGTCCTCTCGAATAAAAGTACCGCGGAATACATAGTCCTAGGCCTTATCGTAAGGACCTTTGGATGCCTAAGTGGAGAAATTGAGGAAACTTCGAGAATCTCTCTTGTTCGCAGACTGTTTCCCTGATAATAGCATATCTGCCACAGATAGAAGTAGTTACTATAATAGCTGGCGGGGTAGCGAAGGAGATAATTGCGTTTAGGGGTGAAATTAAAGGTCTTCCTTATTGGCAGGGTAAAGTAAATTATCCCAAAAGGAATCCATGATGGGCTCGTGAGGGGAATGTGGAAAATATAACTTTGTACAGCCCAAACTTTAAAAGCTTGAGTGTGAAATTTAAACTAACTTTTGAAGTGGTAGTACGAAATAATTACCAAACCTATACCTACTCGTAGTAGGTACCATCCTTACCACAAATACTACAAGTTGCTAAAATAAAATACTATTTAATTTGCTCTTGATAAAGAAAAACACTGCTGTTTGAGACATATCGTTTATTAAATCCTACAAGCTCTTTTTTGAAAAATGTGTGTTTAATTCATAGCTGATGAATTTTTTTATAGCTGATGAAACCTTTATAAGAAATGACCCTCCTGATGTTAAGTGGTAATCATTGCTTATAACCAAGTATTTACTTATTATTTATTAAATTCTAATCATTTAAGTCCAGTCCTTTGCTATTTTGTCCAAGTCTCTACGCTTGGCAGGGGGATTGATGTGTTCAGTTGCATTCTATTCCTTACTCGTATTAAAATAATTTCTTTTAAACCCGTTTATAAACAAAAAGCACCATACAAACGAGTTCTTTACAAACGCTCCACAATGGGTCACCTCCTCATTACGGCTCGAATTATTCTGCACGTGCACTTCTTTCTATTTTCCCATCGCGCCGACCCCATCGTCGATTGTTGACAACTTTGTAAGATAGGTACAACTTTTTTAAAAGGTACACTTATATACACCCACTTACACCAACCGGGTTAACCCTTCATTAGGTCATATTATTTGATCTGTTGGTTATGTTAATTTTTTTTAGTCCATGCATGCCTCACAGTTGCCGCTGCAACAACAAAATCTAAATAAAAAAATTAAACAAATATTTAAGAGGGTTCCCATACAACAAACGTGATTTTTTGCCATTTTTATACATAATGGTAAGGAACCCTTCGTGCGCGAGTTCGACTCGCAATTGGCCCATTTTTTTTTTGCCAATAATCTGTCCTACATTCTGATTATAATACATAAGGCAAAGTACAGTGCCCCTTTGAAATTAGGCACTAAAAATCCACACAACACCATCTAGCACCAAACTAAGCAAAGCTTGTACTATGGGAACTAGATAGCTGATATATTACTTAAATATTTTTCTTTTTGTAAATACATACATAAAATACAATATAAGACCCAGACCGAGAACAAACATATCCGCAGTCGTGAGTGGGGAGGGATTTTAATAGGCAAACTGAGATAAAGTTTCGGAATAATAAACAACCTAGCGATTGCGAGCGAGTGCCTAGTTGTCTTTATGTCTGCTATAGGGCTCTTGTTTGGGTGTCGCACCTCATACTTAGCTCATACTCATTGTGAGCTTTGCACGTACATGTTAACATTCAAAAATACCTAGTGTAAGACAATTCATTGACCGTCGACTTACATTAGATCAATTTTACCTTTGGAAGCTTCGAGTTTTAGTTCTTTTTGAAATTTATTTCGGTACTTTTATTTATTTTTTCTACTCTAGAACTTATTAAACTACGAGTATTATCCGTAAGCCACTGCTGGCCCCGTATTTCAATATCCTATCGACATAATATTGATATTGAGACTTAAACAAATTCATTTTTGACATTATGAACTTGAGGGGTGTGGATTTGTTTAATAAATAGATATCACGATAGAGCCTATCGTGTTTAAGGATTTTAAAGCATCCGAATAACATCCTCCACCTTTGTCTTTCGTAAAATCTGAAAAGAAGTCACGGCCGTTACTTAAGACAGGTTGAACGAACCAAAAGCTCAATTACCCCATTCAATTACTTTTTTCTGTTTTGTTAGCATTTAATGCTATTCGCCAAGTTTGACAAACCGTAAAATTTACAAAACGAATCGCTACAATGCTCTTCTTGGTCGTTGCTTGTTTTTCTTAACATTTAATTCACCTCGGATATTAATATTTTAATAACCATTGGTGTTATTTTTAGAGTAATTTCATCTCACATTTATCCTGTTACAGTGAATGAAGCAGAACAAAATTCCGTTATCGAAGAATTATGTGATTGATCAGTTATCTCAGAAAATGCGGTCAATAAAGAAGATTACCACAAAAATAAATTCAAGAATTTATAAACAAGAACGTTTTACAAAAATGTTCAATAGTGGTTGATTTTTTGTAGTGGTGAATAGCAAAAGGCGCTGCTCTGACTTGTTTACCGCATTGACCTAGTCTATACATTGACTACTCGCTCTAACTGACTCAATTATATCAAAACTTAAATCAGAATCGGCAGCCGGGTGGGACAATATTCCTACGAAATTTATAAAAATGGCTAAGAACGAACTGATACCTATTATCACACACCTTAGCTTCCTATGTCTCAGCCAAGGAATTTTTCCTCGAGCACTAAAACGCTCTATTATTCACCCAATCCACAAGAGTGGGGACAGAGATGATATCAACAACTATAGACCTATCTCCGTTCTTCCAGTTTTATCGAAAATAGTCGAAAAAGTTATCAATAGCCGTTTAGTCAATTTCTTTAACACTTTCAATATTCTATCAAAATCTCAGATCATTGTAGCTGTGAACCTATTTTTTATATTGTTGGAGCCATCTCCTGTGGCGGTCTGGCTGTAGGTACTTGACAATGCGAACAATAGGATGGATGGAACACGCTAGGCTTTTTTCAGATGGAACCACCATCGCTTGATGCATAATTATTGTTATGTAAAATGCAAAACAAGTTTGAATTCAGTTTAAAAAACTTTATTTTGTAAACATGAGTGATATTAAAACAGTAATTGCTCCTGTAAACATAGCAGTAATCAAATATTGGGGCAAACGAGATGAAGAACTAATTTTGCCCCTAAATGACTCAGTTACATTTTTTTAGAACTTAATTATTTTTACAAAAATTCGTAGCAAAGGGAAACCCGTGATATCTACCTAACCCCATGGGAAAGAGACGTGATTTTATGTAGATATGTATCGATGGGAGAAAGAAAGAAATAACAAGCAGGTACGTACGCTAGGTAAACGGTAAAAAATATTCGTATAATGAAGCAAACATCAAATCACGAAGAAAGCGACATAACAAACAGCTGACTTAGCTGCACCTATATGTTCCAGTATTATACCGGAATCATCGACTGTTTGCCATTTCGAAACGTGAGGTTGTAAAATGCACTCGTGTCCCATAAACGTAACAAGATCTATAAAACATATAATATACCTAAGCAGCTTTTTAAATCTTTGGAGTCCTTCTAAAAACACTCATATACTTTTTCAAAAAGCTATTATTTTGAACACTTATAGAATTGGAAGAAAGTTTCTACAAACGGAATTTTCTAGTGAATTCAGACTCACAACTGAGGTACACTTGTCTTAGGACCATGTGCTTCAGTATTTGCAGATTCTTTTTAAATTTACCGAGTAGACATTTAATTCAGTCAGACAACTATAAAATGCACATTACAAAAATTTAATACTGGGTCATGGTCACTAGGTCCGATAATAAATACCTTAGAGACTAACATACCTACATAAAAATAAAACAGAAATGATTTATTAAATAGGGTCTTTTTCCGTAAGAGCTTTCCCTAAAGGGACAGTAAACGATTCCTAGCGGCCAGAAATCAGAAGTGAGAAACATATTCCCAATAACTCCCATGCTTCGCTGCCTGTAAGCACGTACGATTTAAAGGCAATGTCTCTCGATCCCAATGACTCTAGCCGCTGCGCTGCAGATGTAACTGCTGGAGGAGAAGAGCAGAAGACCGGGCTCAGTGGCACGTCTTGGGAGATACGTCCAGCAGTGGACTGATATAGGTTAATGATGATACTTTGCAAGGATTCTTGTACACAAACATTACCTGCTCCAGTATAATGTGGTCCTCTGGCTTAGGACCAACTGAATTTGCAAATTATTTATTATGGAAATCAAAAGTTAAATGAGTTTTGTATTTACTAAGTCATACAAAGTAAGACATTCAAAGACTACGCTTTGAAGTAAACGCTTTAAGATTTATATATAAAGGCTAAATAAAACCGATTTGGGATAGATTTTAGCTCAGTTCCACCAAGAACAAGTATTTGTGTGGTTAACATAAATGTTTGTTCTTTATCTGGGTGTTATATTGTATTCTGAGTATGTATTTACAAAAAAATGTACACAAGTATTATATTCGCTATTTAATTATGACTAATACACAATTTTCTGCAATTGCAGAGGTTTTGGTAGAGTGAATGATGGGCATGGGGTAAACCAATCTTAGAGGATAAACTAATCAGTACCATTTTTCAAAAGACTGTTCAGAAGAAAATAAAACTAAATGTTTTATAAAAGAGAATTATTTTATTATAATTCGTTGTGTACAAGCAGTTATCTCGATATAATCTCAAACTTAAATCCGCACTCTGAGTCAAAATCAGCTAAGTCACATAATACCATTTTAAGATTGCGATCGAAGTTTTTTAAGTAAAACATCGCTAGTTTTACTTAAAATTACTTAGGTATTTATTTATTTTATTTAATTAAAAATATGTCGGAAGGTACTTTTTGGGTTGCTTTACTGCTTAAACAATTTAACTTATGCGACTTAGCTGTTTTGGTACAGGCGTCTCAAATGTAACAATAATTATTCAATTAGTATAACTAACAAATTGTACTGGAAGATCGTTGTTAAAAGTTTCTATACAGGGTTATTCATTATTAGCTGCAAATACTCAGGAATTAGGTTCAACAAATAAAATAAAAAATATTTATGAAATGATTTTTTTAAAGTTTTGTTAGAACCAATGAGTTTTTCTGACCGAAAATGTATGTACGCTAGGTATGCCAGTACCTACTCTCAAAAGGTGAAGGAAAACATCGTGAGGAAACCGGCATGTCGGAGATCCAAAAAATTGTAAAATGTGTGTCACGCGTTATGCAAAAATCGCCTGTCATTGGTATACCTATTAAGTTTTCCGATGACCTCAACGTACGGTTACTAAGAGAATGCAGGTATTCAAATCTGTCTTTGAGATAGCGAGGAGAAAATGGATTGAAGAGTATAGAATACAGAAGAGAGAGAATATGCGTGTTACGGCGAAGACGAATAGGAAGCCACTTGAGTAAAGAACGAAAAGGAGACACATCGTCATATTTGCGAAGACCAAAAATGAATCGAATGCAAAAGTTTTGGAGTGATATATTACTTAAATACTTTTTTTTTGTACATACATACATAGAATACAATATAACACCCAGACAGAGAACAAACATCTGCGTTCACCACCCAAATATTTGTTATCGGTGGGGATCGAACCCACGCCCGCCAGCGCAGAAGGCAGAGCTACTACCAACTGAGCTGTGAAGGCAGTCGATACTAAAATAAAAGTCGATAATGAAATAAAAGTACCTCTTGTTGATCAGGCCTCTGTTGTGGCGTGGATTTTTCTCTTCGAAAAAATTATGTGCGCAATGCTAGTGCTCTCAAAAGGTGAAGGAAGGCAAACTTATACCACAAAAAATTCTGTCCCTGGCACTAAGTAGGGGCATGAGTAAACACCAGTTGACCCTGATGATAATTAATCTACAACAGATGCAAAGGCTTGTTAATATTTATGTAAAGTATGACTCATACTGGTCGGATCACCTTCCACTAATAATCGAATGCAATATTGATGTTGTTGTTTGTAAAAATAACCTATGTGATGATAATACATCGCATTGTAATTCTGTTATATGGGGTAACAGAACATTTGAGCAAATAGAACAGTATAATAAGTATTGCATAGTTCTTTAGTTAGCTATGTTCTAGTCATACTTTAGTAAACACAGGTTAAGGTAGGTCATAGGGCTTTGAAAAGGGTGGAAAGTGTGGTGCAAGCTGATGACTTAGGACATACACAGAATAATGGCTTGCTGCTTTTGTGTATCTACAAAAGGATGAGCTCACTATGTCTCCTATTTTGGACATTGACCCCAATCAGTTGTCAATTTTTCTTTAAAATATTTGAAAATGGAACGCGGATTCAGCGATCGCTCAATCGAGCTGTGTTGCTGGAATCGACGCCCAGTGCTTGAGTGTGAGTCGAGCATAGATTTTGAATTAAAAGATCGTCTAATGGAATATGCAGAGCATGCATTCTGAATTTCTGATGCGCGTGGAATTTTGAACACCTTTTGTGAAATTGAGTTTTTTTTTGTTTTATTTCGTTGTCACTAAATTTCAAACTAATATGCATTGTTAAATAATTTTAAGTAATGAAGGAATTTTTAATACTACTTGAGTTTCATAAAAATAGGCTCGAGTTCGAGTGGAACGCCTTTTATTCCTGATATGTTATATCTGGATATAACATAACAAACATGCGACGCATGATTAATATCCATTACACGAAATCATACATCCACCCATTATATAAAATTACCGTAAACACTAATATCAACTATTAACCATAACATTATAGTATAAACACCATAAACATAACAAATTAATATTATAATTGACATTTTTACTAATAATGTGATACTTTATTTATATGATGGTTAATGTTCGTGTATGGTGTTATACACCATACACGAACATTAACCGATTATAGTGTGCATATCGTGGATTGAATTACACTTTATAGGTTTTAACATGTATTTATAAGCAATTAACACTTTGACTTTGAACACAATTTTTTTTTGTAAATACATACCTATACCTACTTAGAATATAATATAACACCCAGACAGAGAACAAACATCTGTGTTCACCACACAAATATTTGTTCTCGGTGGGGATCGAACCCACGACCTATGGCTCAGAAGGCAGAGATATTACAACTGAGATGAGAGGCCAGTCAAATATGTATGTCTGATGATCAATAAAAGCTTTTAAAGTACTTACAGTGCTCAAATTCTCGTCAATCTGATCAAAGAGGTCTATGTACACCTCATGCAGAGTATGTGCACTGCAGAATTGATTCAGCTCATGATGAACCTTGTTGAAAATCAATGTTTTATCATATTCTGCTGTGAAGTTTCGGACCATGTCTAACACTAAAAAAGAAAATGAAATATGAAATATGAAAAATAATAATAGAGCAAAAAAATATATATTTCCTTTGTAGGTATTATTTCAAAAATAATAACTCTTAGCCTTTCTTAATTTAATAGTGAGGTTTGCTTACCGCTTGGAGGTTCTAGCTTATTCACAACTTCTATCCTCTCAAAATAAATCATGACGCCTCCACTTGTGCCACAGGGAACATTTTTTACTTCATCAGTTTGCAATGTAGTCTGAAACACACTCAAATGTTGAATTTTCCAACTTTCCAAATGAACTTAGTCTGACTTTCTAAATGAAGTTGCTTACTTGTATTGATTTGTACGATGTCAGCAGTGGTATCATCATATGAAATCCGGGTTGACTAGTGACAGGGAGTAATGCCCCTCCCTGGAATAGATGGAAACAGTTTTGTTAAACCTACATTTTGAACAGAGCTACTTGATCTATGCAATTTGATAGTGTAGGTTCGATACTTACGCGGTACTTGACCGAGTCTTCGATCAAATATTTCATTAATTGACCAATCTAATCAATTTACGTACTTACTATGTTCTAGTTTGATATTGCCAATGTTCCAATTCTTCAATGCCACTGTCAGCTCCAAAAAAACGGTAGCCTTCCAATTATTTGGCGCAGACAATGGTAATATTCCAAAAAAATGGGCAAAGGCAAAAGTAGATGCGTACCTAAATAAGTTTTTTGGCACAATATTGCAATCGTTGCTCTACTAAACTTACATTCAGAGATCACTGGACTGACCTACTCAACATTTTTTTAGAGGAAATGAGGAGGTAATACAATAAAATAAAACATTTTCATATTTAGGGCCAGTAGAAGCTTCAAAACAATATTATGATGAAGAACTGACAACATTTAGTTATGTTTCTAATACTCGTCATCCAAGATTATAAGGATACAGTGTAGTATTCTGTAGTACAAAGTATTGTACAAGTAAGTCACTCTCGGAAGAATTCACTTTGAGTTTCAGTTTCTTCACAATACATTTTCCCTCAATTCATGTCGAGAGGTTGGGATTCATAACAGTTGGAACTAATGAAGATCTGAAAGATTGTATGATATCATGGTCTAAAAAAAACTCGCTGTATTGCATTGGAAGTGACAAATAGGTTAATTTTAATTAATTAAGTCAACCTATCTATATAACAAATTCAAAAGCATGTAAATAGCTTGACACTCGTAGCCGACTGGCCGGAATACTTTAACTTTCATTTGCATTAAATAAACTGTCTATAATTATATGTAATTGAATTTAATTAAAATATTATGCATGTAATGGGGATAACGTAGGTTAAATTGAGACTAATAGCGGGTTTGAAATAAGCTATAAAAAATCACTTAAGCAATGTTTTGTACCTTTTTTTCAAATATCACAAGTTTGTGAGTTTCATAATTATCTCAACAAAGTATTGTTCTATCAGACAGAGTAGGTATTACTTGGCACACGCTCAAACAGGCCCAGAGCGAGCAAGTCGACGCCTATGTGCTGAGGTGAGTACTATTCTCAATACCAGATGAACGGTAGGTAGGGAAAGGTCATCTTACTGTCCTTATCCCACTGTATGTGAGCCACAACAATGTTTCCATCTTTCATTCCCTTCTTCTCAAGAAAACAGAAGGCTCTTAGAATAAGTACATAGATTTCGTTCTTGACATAGCTCTTAGAATAAGTAAGTTGAAGTGGCAATAGGCAGGTCATATAGCTCGAAGAACCGACAACCGTTGGGGAATAAAGGTTCTCGAATGACGACCACAATCCGGAAAACTAGGGCACCCAGTGCGCCAACCCGCCAGATGGACCGACGACATTGTTAAGATCGCCGGAAGTCGGTGGATGGAAAGAGCTTAGAATCATTCTTCCTGGAAATGTGTAGGAGAGGCCAATTCAGGCTGATGATGATGATAATGATTCCATTCTGTCAGTTCCTACTAGGTAGGTAGAAACACGATGTTGCTCAAACATTAAAGGAAAACTTCACGAAGTAGCTCGCGGTCCAGTCGATTAAAACCTTCGAGCTGCATAAGTTAACAAACCTGCTCATGTTTTTGTCCATACAATATTCATAGTCCATGCCACACAAATTTGCTCGCGTGAAGCTATATTTATACAAACTTCAGCCCTCGCTAGACCCCTCTAAATAGGGGTTGGATGGAAATTCCTTTTTAGTGCAATATATGAACTCATTATTATGTGTGGTCGTGCTTGACTCATGCTTCGAATAAACTTTTGCCGATCAAATTTTCAACTTTCAGAATAATGTACCTTTTAAAACCTAATAACTACTAAGTAATATCTTAAAATCTGTGTTCCCAGCTCTGGGTAAGCTGTGCATTATTTTATACCACCTTGTAGAACAAAGAGCTTTGCTTATGCAACTACTATTCTTTAGTTTAACTGTAGGTAACGGAGACGCTTGATTTGCGACAAATACTGGGCCTAATTGGACCGTGTCAAATTTTATTATAATACTAATATAAAATGTTTATTTTATTTGTTTTTGTGGTTACTTAATATATTTTATTTTTTCTTTCTTCTTCCCCACGACAGCTAGGTTACACAGCCAAGTTCATAAAATTTAAATAGACAGATCCTTGAGTACATTCAATAAAGGTAGCCAGAGTCTGGAAAAATCATTTTAAAAAGGACCAAAACACCAAACTCAATGTGTTCAAAGAGATTCTATTGCAATCAAATAAATTTGATGGGGTTTTTAAATTGAACAAACAATGTTTTTGTAATTCCAGTGCACATACATCATGATAGATGAGAGTGCGACTCCTATCAACAGTGTGATCCTGAGCAAGCCAGCTTGGATGTGGGGAGCTGAAATGGGGGCCAATGATAAGAATGTAGCCATAGGAAACGAAGCTGTGTGGACTACCTACAACACTGATGATGGAGATGGGCGGGTGAAACGTCTCTTGGGAATGGATCTGGTTCGGTATGTTACTGTAACAGTTTTTAAAATCATTTAACATATCTTTCTCTAGAGAAGAATGTAGTTAAAGCAAAAATGTATGTGGTTGCACTGCAATATAATATTATGTTATTGTTTACAGATTGGGCCTGGAACGAGGTAACACAGCTGAAGAGGCACTTGATGTGATAACTTCTCTCCTGGAGCGCTATGGCCAAGGCGGGCCCTGCGGGGAGACAGATGAAAACTTTTTCTATCACAACTCGTTCATCCTTGCCGACGACAAGAGCGCCTGGGTGCTAGAGACCAGCGGCAAATTTTGGGTTGCTGAGAAGGTGATAACAGGATGCAGGAATATTTCTAACGGGCTGACCATCACTACAAAGTTTGATAAACATTCAAAGGATTTGCATGAGAAGGCACAGAGTTTGGGACTTTGGAATGGAGAGTTACCCTTTAAACTTTTATCCAAAGTTACTAACAAATTGGCCTTTATATTTAATTGAGGATTCTTAGATTTATATTCTTATTTCAGGGCACATTTAATTTCTGCAAGATCTTTTCGGCTAGTGCTGAGTTGAACCGGCAGCAGGAAGGAGAGAGATTGCTGCATGAGGGCATTTATAACCATCGCTTCAATGTGAAGAATATGATGCACCTGCTCAGACAGAAGGAGCATCGCATCTGCCGTGGATGTGACGACTCTTATCCCACTCAGGGCAGCCAGGTTTGTACAATATTACCTGCTGATTGAATAACAATTTGTTTCATTCACCATTATGAAATCAACATTCGAGCACCAGATAAAAATAAAAACGAAATCGTACGCCAAACGTATCACAACATATCTATCAATACATCTGATGGAGAATACCACTTCTTTCAAAAGGCTTAAAGAATCTAATATATAAAAATAAGTCTGGTTTTCCTTCCTGACGCTATAACTCGATAACGGCTGGACCGATTTGGCTGATTTTGGTCTTGAATTATTTGTGGAGGTCCAGAGGAAAGCTCTTCAAGACCCCATATAGCTCGTAGAGGCCAGACTAAATGGAAACACCACTGGGCGTTCTCCATACATGCAAATGAAGAAGTGGATAACCGACCAAACTCAAGCTCAATGCTCGCACGGGCAGATTGCAAGAACTAGAAGAGATTTAAAAAACCCTTGATATAGCGCTTATCTATTCAACATTTCAAGTAATAGTGTTACTGATAGTGTAGCTCTAAGAATGGTGGCTGATGGACTTCAAACAGTCACATTAGAGACAGTAAAATTAAAAACTTTCATTTGTATCACCAGGATCACTTTGGTCGAAACGTCTTAAAGATAGGTGAGTCTAGGTGCCAGTTCCACGCCATCAAGAATAGGCAACAATCTACGGTTTGTTCCTAACGTTTTTAATGTATGATCATTTTACAAAACAAAAATTAAATGGCGGTGAAGTTCAAAAGTGGTGCTACTCCAACTTAACAAAAAAGGTTAACAATTTATTTATTTCCTGATTTTCATTAAATTTCAGGTATCTCGCTTGACCCCGAGCATTAGCGTGCATTTCTTCACGGCGACTCCAGACACAAGCATGTCTTATTTCAAGCCATTCGTGTTCACACCGAATGCCTCAATTTCTGACCACACCACCAGTTCTGATGAGGTAACTAGCTGCTTCTATAAAGTCAATATCCTAGTAAAAGTTATTGTTTTTTTTGTGGACAATCCACACAACACTATCTAGCCCCAAACTAAGCAGAGCTTGTTCGTATGTTCATCATTACAAGCGGTTAGCCAGGTAAAAGGTATGGTTATTTTTAAGATTTTCAGATTGAAAAATTGTTAATAAAATAAATAAACTAGGCGAAGTAGTAATGGGCGAATTAAATATTGTCTACATTCTACACAAGACTATCTAGCTTCAGATAAAGCCAAACACACCTATTGCTATTAATTACTACTGAAAAAAAAAACTGAATACTGAATTATACACATGCCTATGTATTCCCATACCTATATATATGAACTAAGCCCTTGTTGCTTAGGAAAATTTGTATGTCATGAAAATTAGATGCTGACTCCTGATATATGTAAATAGGAAATCACATGAAAGCAACATGTTCACTAGAAGAGTTGCAATCCATTGCAAGGATTGGACGCGGCTGCCGAGTAGCTGTGGCCTCAGTGATAAGGTAATAATACGCATACGCACTGACCCTCACTCAGGGTCAGATCTTATTCCCTAAAGTTCAAATATCGAAACAATTTCATTTATATTTGATTTACGATCCTTAACATTTTGTATGAATATATGAAAGAGCTTTCTGACAACAATAATTAGGCCTATACTTAGGTACTTAGAACTCAATTGTTATCAGGTAGGTCAAAAATCGAGTTCGTAACTTCGAAACAACATTTTTTCATTGGTATAGCTGTTTAGATTTCGCCTTGTAAAGATGATCGTAAGACTTCCCCTGTAGATGAAGCATTTAGTAACAAGGCATGTTGGATGATTGGTTGTCAGGGCAGCGAGCCGGCGCGGCTAGAGGACACGGGGCCGGGGACGGGGTGGGAGCGGCGCGTGGTGTCGGGACTGCAGCCGACGGGCGCGCTGCACGTCGGCAACTACTTCGGCGCGCTGCGGCGCTGCGTGCGCCTGCAGGAGCGCGGCGAGGACCTCACGGACGTCCAAAGGTATGACATTTATTATATCTGTCAGACGCAGGGCTTGTGATTTGTGGTTAAGTGGCGGCTAGTGGTTTGAATCGCTGTAATTTATAGAAGTCCCGCCCCTAGTTTAAGACATTCCAACTGTGAATCTCTAAGTTGTCGACATAGCTCAAAGAGCTAGCAAGCTGAAGTGGCAGTGGGCCGGTCATGTTTGCCGTAGAACCAACAATCGCTGGGATAAACGAGTTCTGGAGTGGAGACCGCGTCTAGGCAAACGTAGTGTAAGAAGCCCTCAGACTAGGTGGAGCGACGACTTTTGGCGGCCAGCAACTGGATGGGAAGAGCCAAAGACAGAGCTCAATGGCGTGCCATGGGAGAGACCTATGATTTTAAATTTCAGCATGGCAAAAAGCCATTTATGAAAATCTAAAACCTCGAAATAAACTGAGTATTTAAATTAATTTATTTTGTTAGTTAAAAGCTCGTTGAAATGGAGCCCAAGTCAAATAAAAGCTGCTCAACACGTAGGCACAAAAATTTACGGGCCAGTTACTTATATGTAATAGAAATATGAATAAAATGTACAGTTAAGTTTTGTGTTTTATTTCAACACTATTCTACAAATGCATATTCTATAAAGCATACTACGAATATTTCATTTCGTACCGAATATATAGTTATTTACAAAATTTCTTAGAGTAAGTATTTGAGACCCCTTTCCAAAAACTTGGAAAACAAATTTTCAAAAATCGATTCTTACGTAAACTATTGCTATGAAACTTTTACGCAGAAGTTTTGTGAGTTTTGTGAGTTTTGTGATGGGCCACCAATGCTCCTATAGTTCTGTATCGCTTCTTGCATTCCTTGCAACAGAGATGTCGCTCCGACATGTGTGTAGTTCGCATGTGCGCCGCCAGAGCGCTAGCGGGCGAGGCGCCGGCGCCGGCGCGGGGGGGAGTTGAGCGGCACGGGCAGCGGGTTTTTGTTAATGATGCAGCGTTGGTGTCGGTAGGGTAGAGTATAATTGAGCCACAAACACTCACTTACATCCAAACATCGTAAGTTTCGCATATACATATATTATGGAAGTTGGGGAGGCCACTTGTGAAGCTGCGTGTGTCTGTGTCGACACATTTGCGTCTTCGCATCATGCGAATTTTGGAAGAGTTCGAGCATGAATACCAATTTAGCACTAGTACTAACAACATTGAAAGAAATAATTAGAAGAACGATAAGAATTTATTTTGGAAACACACACAAACCAAACCAACAAATAAATCAGTGTAGGTACAATTTACAAGATAGCTAGCAGGTAGGTAGTAGGTAGGCAAACAAGTAGACTTACCCACCGTAATGGTAGATTGAGACCTAGGAAAACAAAGGAATAAATTCTAAGTAGGTAAGTGTGTAGGTCCCCATGGTAGGTAATAAATAATCCACTATATAGTTATGTAGGGAAATAAAATATGCATAAATTTAGAATTATTTTATTTTTAACTAATTATTTACATTATACACTGGACTACATTCACCAACGCAAACTAGCCGTTACTGTTACCATCGGTTATTTTGACAACATAAACCGTCTGTCAAAGGGAAAGGAATAAATCAAGGAAAAGTCCTCCTTCATGGCTTTAGAACTGCTAGAACCGGGACCAACAGAAAACAAACACTCTGATATCCAAATACCACTATAGCGGTCACAAAGAAAATTAGTGTAGAACTTTGAACAGCCGGTTAGTACCTACTGTTGGTGTTGGTTGGTGAACAATAGCTTTATGGTATGAACTCATTGCGTACCAAACCATGATCGAATAGTACTAGTCTGTCTCCTGAATACAATTTCACGTTGGTCGGTGGCAATATTTATTGCATTTTCCTTTTACATGGGTTAATGGGAGTAGAATTATTTTTTATTAAAAAAAATATATAAACTAGAGAACCCGAACGTCATGGCCAAACTGTTGAACCAATTTTAGTGTAATTTAATAAAACCTAAGAACTATAGCATGGGGTTCTTCGAAAAGGGCGTTTTTAAAGTTTTAAAGGGTCGGCAACGCGCTTGTGATGCCCCTGGTATTGCGTCCATAGGCGTCCATAGGCTACGGTATCCGCTTCCCATCAGGTGGGCCGTATGCTTGTTTGTCAACTTAGCTGTATAAAAAAAAAATCTATGGAACTAATCTGAAAGTCAATAATTTTTAAGTACTTTAAACAAGAATATTAAAAAATATTTGTTGCCATGCTAAGTAAAGTCACATTGATTTGGGCAATATTAATGGGACTAAAAGGTCAAACAACACGCAAATAAACAAAACCAGTATCCTATATATCTTTACTATGCATGCATAGGAATATTTAAAGGTATAATTCAAAACCCGCCATAGTTTCGATTATTCTAGTGCCGTGATTTTGGCTGTGTTTCGGTTTGAAGGGTGTGGGTGCCCATGAATTACTGGCACGTGAGGCTGAACATTTGTATTAAAAAACAACAAAAAAAATACTTCTATAGAAGAAAGTGAATTGACTTGCCGCTACTCACGAAGGCTTAGCCTGTTAAGCCTTGCGTACATCTATGCGTTCTGCGGTGGCGATCACTGAATCGCTGTCAAATATTATGATGGTATTCGCAAGACTTTAGTAATCAATAAAAAATTTGGTGAGGAATCCTGTACTAAACCACCGAAGATATAAATTCTCCCAATTAACTTCTTCCTTATTAATGGCATCTGTCCATTTTGGCACATTTTACTGGAAGTTACGATGTATTACACAAATAAAATTGTTTTTAGTCAAGTCAGTCAATAGACAAGACGGCTTTAAAGAAAAAGATGGCGGTTTTTTTCACGCCATCTCTTCAATCTCCATCAATCGCCATTTCAGCTTCGAATAATTTCCGTTCAAATCAGGATATCGCATTTTACACTTTTATTCTAACTACTCATACTTTGCGACCTCAAGTAATATTGGTTAAAATACCACCGAAATTAAACAACAGAGTCCGAAGTCCCAGTGCATTTACAACATTTCGTTACCAAATGTTGTTTTCGTTTTGCCTATTTGTCTCTGTCTATTGTATGGAGAAAAGATGAAACAACAACTTTAACTACGTAACGTATTTTCGCCGTCTCGTATTTTCTCCATACAATAGAGAGAGACAAATAGGCGAAACGAAAACAACATTTGGTAACGAAATGTGGTAGCAAAACTCCGACTTCGGGTACAGAACTCAAAACAACACCAGAAAAACAAATGAAAATGCTGTGACTTTCCAAAATGACAGAAAACGAAGCTCTCCCATTCTTGATTTGCCTGGAGTTTTGACAGGAGGTTCTACAGGCTATATTATTCTGTCAAAATTTGAAATTGGAGTCTTGTCTCGGTTAGCCCTGCTGACCACTTTAGTCAATGAACTCTTCCAACAAAAACATATTTTTCCTTGTACCAACCACAGAATCGATCACAGTCAGTACCAATCAACTACAGAATACATAACTGTTAGTATTGTAAAGGCCACAGAATAAATAGCAGTTAGTACGTACGTGGGTATAGATTAGGTGATAGTCAGTAGCGGCAGAGCACGGTCAATTAGATTGAGGGCAAAAACTGCATCGTCATATGCGCGTGAGTCACTGTATCAACGGCTATAAATCTTCACTTAGCAAATTATATCTTGTAGTAGTAGAGCTCTTTGAGAAGGGCTCGTCCGAGGAAGTACCACCATGTCTATTTCTGCCGTGTAAATATAGACCGGCATTAATAAATAAATAAATGTTGTGGACAATCTACACATCACTATCTAGCCTCAAATTATGAAGAGGTTTTTCAATGGGAACCAGATAGCTGATATAATATTTACCTATATTATTTTGTACATACTGCATACTTAGAATACAATATAAGACCCAGACTGAGAAAAAACATCTCACGAACAATGCCTGTTACTTTTTCCGCTTTCCTAAAGAACCTTTCCTCTCTTTCCAGGGTATCTGCGAAGGTCTGACCTACGAGGAGATGCAAGAGCGGTTCCCTCAAGAGTTCGCATGGCGCGATCAGGACAAGCTGCGATACCGATACCCATGGGGCGAGTCGTACATAGACATCATGACTCGCCTGCGCCCTGTGCTGTCCGCGTTGGAGGACGAACACAATGTGGTGGTGGTAGGACATCAGGCGGTGCTGAGGTGTATGCTGGGGTACTTCTTGGATGCTAAGCTTGGTGAGACTTCCTTATTTCCTTTTACGCTGTCTAGAGACTTACGTTATAAAATCGTAACCAAAAATGTAGCTGCAGGGCAGGGGGTCTACAGGGAACCAGCAAAATTTTTAAAGTGGTCTATGATAAAAAATAGGTTGGGAAGCTCTGTATAGGCATACTCACGGATAGCAGGTAGTGCCGCGTTCGGCGGACGAGCGCGCTCTGCATTTATCCAGGATTCCAAAATGGTATAATACTTGCTAGAGTACTCCTTAGTTTTGGAAATAAAAAATGTTTTTTCAACTAAACCGGATTCTTCAGATTTAATTAACTATTGATAAAATAAAATATTTACAGCAATCAAAATCAAGCCCCCCACGCTTTTTGTACAATAATTTAAATTTTCAATTGATTATTACAGTTTTATTTTTAACTTTTTAGTTCAATTAGTTATAAAAGCGTTTTTTTTAGTTTTTTAAACATAACTATTGCACATACCACAATCCATTCGTTCTTCCCTACTAATGCTATAAATGTAAAACTTTCGGTTTTGAATATATGTAGGTATTTGTACTCGATCATGCCCACTGAACCAATTTGGATGAAACTTTAAATATACGTAGTTTGTATAGTTTAATATTGCACATAACCTACACATCCGAAAATAAGAATTCCTACCAAATGAACGACGGAAGGCAAAAACCTGTTGATTACTTTCGCAATTTTAACCCATGTGCGTGAATCATGGTCGCTCTACTTTGCTTGTTCCAAAGAAGAGTGTTTGAAAGTCCTCCTTGGCGTTCTATTAGAAGAAAAAGTATTGAGTGTCTGTGGATAGAGTTGGATAGAAAACTGCGCGCTCGCCAAATTTTGACCCTATTTATCTGCAAGCAATCACCTCTGTTATCTAGGTACCCGTCTATACTTATTTCAGTTATAAAAAGCAAGTATAGATAGAGGTACCCTTTGGTTTCTTGCTGACAGTTTGAACGGAATTGATGGAAAGTTGTGAAATATGTGTTTATCCTTTTTAAACACGCAGGACTTTTTTATGTTTATCCTTTTCTATCACGTAAGGACTTTTCTATAAATTCTAGATTTGGTGTTTTTGTGTGTTTGTATGAATAAACTCAAAAACTACTGTGCTGATTTCAAAAATTCTTTCACCATTGGAAAGCTACATTCACCTTGAGTAACATACGAGTAGGCTATAAGTATTTATAATTATGTTTAAAAAATAAATGTCCACCCGTGCGAAGCCAGGACAGGCTGCTAGTATATTATAAAATGATAAAGACGAATGAATGCTATGAAATGCGGGCTGACCCTCAAACTCTCAACTTTAATAAACAGTTGGGCAGTTTGCAATACTGCGCAATCATTTTGCAATATTGCAATGTGAAGATTGGAATAGTATTCAATAAAACTTCGACAACTTGCTCCAAAATCTAAAAGACGGACGAATACCTAGCAGCTTGAAATTTAAATACTTTGACAAAATATAAAATTGTAATTTGGATTTTGACAAAATATAAAACCATACCCTTTTAGCGTACCTATGTGAAAAATAAATAGCAAACATATACTTTTTAGTCTGTAGAGCCATTTACTTCAGTATTTTACCGTGTCATTTATTTGAAATTAAGCAATAGAAATTAGAAAAACGTAGGTGTGGGTAGAAACAAGAACTCAAATGGGTCGAATAAGCAAGAAAAATACCGATTGGGTAGATTTTTTTGGGTTGAAGCAAGAAGCACTCCAATTTGTTAATGTAGACAGTAGTAGTATGGTCGGTAAGAAGAAGTATAAGAAAACAGATTGTTCCTATAGTTGAACCCAAACATTTCACATTTTATCATTTCTAAAGTCTTTGACAGACGTTCAGAAAAAAGTCTACTAAGTGGTTCGTTCCGAACTGTAATAATTATCTACTATCTAGAGCCACTGAGCACCACTCCACCACTGCTGCCACTGAATATACTAGAAGTCACTGAATTGCTGAAACTAAGTAATTGCATAATTCGTTCAAAACTTTCTTGCTTATCGACAATAATTTAAACACTGACTACGAAAGTTTTTTTGCTTTATTACGAGCCCGGACAGTAATGTATTATTACTATTACTCATAGAGTCAGTGTTGGTCTAGTGGTAGCGGCCCCTCCTTCTGGTCCAAAGGTCGTGGGTTCAAATCCAGTCGTACTAATGAGCGCGTGTCAATAAGTTTTTCTGTCCAAAAATGTACGTATAAGACACTAGAAACTTTTATTAATTTCGAACCGAACATTCTCTCAATCATAGGGCCCAATTCCGGATAGTTACGGTTTACCCAATCACCATGAAATACATAAAATGAATTTAAAAAACATATTGCTACACGTAATATTATGTAATGTGCTAACAAGCGCGTACCAGAAGTTACTAAGCAAATATTTTTTTTTATATTTTTCTGATAACTGTCATGACTTGGCGCATCACCCGTTTTCGGCTGGACGTTGACTTATGGGACACCCTGTATATAACACCCAGACAGGGAACAAACATCTGCGTTCACCACACAAATATTTGTTCTCAGTGGGGATCGAACCCAGGACCTACAGCGCAGAAGACAGAGCTACAACCAACTGAGCTGAGAGGCCAGTCATAATACTAATAAATGCTACTCACGTTTCTCCAGTCCCGTAGAAATATACAAAATATTTCTTGCCATTCAGTCTTTGTACCTGCAAACAAATGCAAACTCTCAACATCTCTAAAAATCCCATAGTTTATGATCTGCGGGATGATCACAAATCTTCTGTTGTTTCAATTGTCAGTTTTTACATGTTTTTGAGCTTCGATTGCATTATAAAATGAATAAATTTGGTAAAATTCCTAACTGTCTTGACATTCCTTTTGACTAATGTATAATGAAGGACTTATCATATCTATAGTTTTGTTAGCCGCTAATTGTATTATAAACCTGCTATGACATAGCAGTGCCCAACAGGGTGCATGTACTGACTTAGGCTACCATAAGAACAAATGCTATTTATTTTAAGTACATGTAAATAAATGTCTATGTCTATGTCTACATGTGAGCAATCAATAAATGAAATGTAATATAAATTGCAATAGTACTTGCTTGTCAGGCTCAAGGCTTAGTTTTTATTCGTTTTTATTGCAATCGAAGCTCTTAGTCATGTAAAAACTGAGGATTGCAACAAGCATTTGATTGAAACAAAAGATATGCTGCTGATTGAGTAATTCTGTTGCAATCAAAAGTTTGATCATCATCTCAGCCCCTTTGCACCCACTGCTGGGTATAGGCCTCGTCTTTATTGCACCATTTTTTATCACAACCCTCGCGAGTCTCATCCACTCATTCCCAATACTCGCTGAATTTGATATTAATTTGATTTGGGGGAATAAGATCTGCACCGACGTCCCGCGATGGGGTGTATTGTGCATTGTCCCCCTGCCAAACCTCACTTGTTTAATACTAACTAATAAATGATTCTAACAAGGAACAGCAATCACATATCTTGTTGCCATTATTTTTTACCACCATCTGTTGCCATACTAGTTTTACAAAGTGAAGTTGCTATTCAATATCTCATGTTTATTATGTCAACATTAAGTTTGCAAACCTTCCTTGTCAAAAATAAGCTTTGTTTTAATTCGTTTTTTATTGTAAGCTCTACAAATACAACAGCATAATACCTGCCTCGATCAGTCATCGTTTCAACGGTAGCAAACGCCCAGCAACTGCCACAGGATCCCTGATCTCTGATCTCCCGTAAAGAGGGACATTCGGGCCATTTCACTCGGGCGTCAAAGCTCTCGGGCAGTTTGGATATCACCCCAGCGTTGTGCTTGACTTTTGGTAGGGAAACTTCTTTGTGAGGCAGCACGCTCAGTAGCTTTTTGAGGTTTGACAAAGGAGTGTTGTGGGGGAAGTTCCGGCCGGCTTTCCAAGTGGTTTGTTTGGAATTTATGTGATCAATAAAGGCGTCGGAGAGAGGATGCAACTCGGAGGCAGCAAAGGCGAGCGCGCACGCCAGAAAGACGACCGTACCGCGTAATTGCCCCATTTTTATCCCACTGTTAAGTTCTTGGCTGCCGAACCAGTGTGACTGATTGACCCAAGCTTTTGTCAATTTATACTAGCTGATATCAAACACATTCTCTAATTAATAGTATTAATTAGGTAATCAGAAGCAGTAGGTAGTTAGGTACCTACCCAGTTGATGCAAGGATGTAGCTCAGTTCACAATGCTGTTCGGTGCTCCAGATTTGCACAGTACCCCATGACCTACCTACTGATGGCCACTATGGTGGACACCATGAAATTTATGAACCATAAAACTGCATTATTAAAGAAATCACCTAATGGGAGAAAACTAGGAAGTAGTACAACACACCTTTCATGTGGTGTGTAAACTCCTGAGATTTAACACTATTAATACTCTTTCTACCCTATAATAACACACTAAGAAAATCAGCCCACATTTACATTGTTCTAACCGTTCATGAAGCGGCTCAAAAGTGAGCCAACTGAAAAGTAGCTGGCTACTTTTGAGGTCTCATACTCATACTAATATTATTTATTGCAAGAGGTCTTTAAGTTAAAATTGGTGAATACATAATAAGCTCTTAAGTTTAGGGCATAGCAATAGAGAGTGGAAGCGGATAAAAAAAAAATCTAGCATTTATCTATTGTATTGTGAATTAAACTAAATTATACTATAACGCAGGCAGTGCGACATTGAAAAGTTTACATTCAAAATGAAATTTATTTTGCTGCCTACTAGATTTGTAGTAGGTGAGTAGGTTGGTATTGATAATAATAAAAATAGTAATAACCTACTACAACTATACTATAAAATAAAAATAAATAAATGTTGTGGACAATTTACTATCTAGCCCCAAATTAAGCAGAGCTACTAACTAAGAGTAGCCGGTGATTAATCAATACCATCTTCTTCTTATCGTGTCACTGATTCTTTTGAACCGAGTGTGGTGAAAGGATTAACAATACCAATAGAATCAATACCATTAAAACCACTTTCAAATATTACCACCTATTTCAAATCTTGTAGGCCCTACATACTGTACCTAGATTGACATTGATGTACGAGTTTTTGTAATATTTGTTTTTTATACATAGAAGACTATCGTCAGGCGGGGTCTAAACCGTTTAAACGTTTCAAAGTAAATATAATCCTTTCAAAATTTTAGTGAGTAGGTAAATTCGAGTGAATAGGTAAATGCTTTTATACTTTAACTTTGAATCACTATTGTTCCTATTATGTACAACCCTAAAAAACAAGTACTTACAATGTAAACAGATTTTACATAATTTAATTATTGATAAGTATATTAGCAGGATACGCCCTAGACCGCACGTACAGATTGGCTGATAGGTTTAATCCATATTTTATTAAATTAATCGATAAAGATAATAATAGATTGGTAGTTGAATGGGTTTTTTGAAGGATCGACTTTGTCTTTGTGAAATACTTTTCTGTGGACAAGCTTATTATCAAAAGCATAACTTATTCTTATTACGCGACATAATTATTTTTTTTAATAACCTGAACATTAGAGGAGTTTAATTTAAAAAATTGCTGTAGTAGTAGCAACTTGTTCTTGTATGAATTTATTGATTTTAAGTAGGAAATTAATTTTAATTTTATTCTGAAATACGCCTTCGCCGCGGTAAAGAAACAGAATGAAAGCAACCTTATTACTCATTGGCTAAAATATATTTTTAAATGCTGTCACATATAAGGCGTTTGATCCTTTGGTAAGAGCCGCTTTGCGTTTTTTATTGTTTCGTCTTTTCATTCGCTACTTATTAGAAGGTAATAAATAATAATTAATCAATTACGGGCAAAAACTTTTATGCATAGAATGTGTTTTTTTATGATTGTGAATTTTCATTAGTCTAGTCGCCTGAAGAAGTTTTCACTTTGCAATAAATAAATAAATATTGTGAGCCAATTTTGAAAAAATTATAAATTATAAAAATATTACATTCATATTTGACAGTTAATGATTTGACAATTAATATGACAGCTATATTTGACAGCGTTCTTCAATGTCATGGCCAGAGTATCCCAAGCAGCGACCAGTGCGTAAGAAGATGGTAATCGGTTTTTATCTGGTAAATAAAAATAAAATATATTTATTTTATCTGAGATTTATTACTTATTAATTTATCTGAGCCCCGACCGTAGGAAAAACCTTATTTAGTATGAGGTTTTTCTTTCAGTCGGGGCTCTTCTAACTGAAAACATTTTGAGTTTGAAGCCTCAGTATATAATATACGTGTTTGTTTGTCTGTGTGTGGTCTCGTAGCCTCAAAACTAGTGTTCGATGAAAAACGCAACGTATCTCGCAAGTAAAACTATAAAGTATATTAAATTAGATTGTGCAGTGCGATTATCAAGTCAATCTACTCACCTCTTTAGTTTAGTGATAAGTTGTTCTGTTTAATATTGTTAGTGTGAGTTTTGCTTCGTAAATAAATATTTTTTCTTTCTTTTCGTTTTCTTTCAATCTATTTATTTAATACATAAAAGATTTTTAATATTGATATGGACACTATTAGATTTTGTTAGGTTAGCTAATTACGTAATAACTTAAAGCAGAAGGACCCTTAAGTTGGGACTGAATAAATTAGCTGAATTTGGTATTACATGGATCTCTTAACTTTTTACGGTAGAAGAACTGAGTTGCGAGACTTGTTTTTTTTACAAGTTGTGTTTTTGAAATGATTTTGTATTATAGTATGTATTTTGTCGCCATACAGATTTTATGTAGGTAACTACAAACCTTCAATATTTAATTATTTTTATCTAAATTATATGAAACTCTTACGCTACTGACTGACTGACAATCAACGCACAGCCTAGGCCGTTAGTCCTAGAAGCATGAAACTTGGAGGGTGTGTTCCTTTTATAGTTTAGAGGTTCACTAAGAAAGGAAATTGGAAAATTATTTCGCTAAAAGGAGAAAAAGGGGAAAAAGGGTTTTAAGAAAAATTATGATTGTTTATATCAAAAGCAAAGTTAGAACCATGAAACTTGGACAATAATACATAATTATATGTAGGAGCACAGTGTGAAAAAAAAACAGGAAATTCTTACTATGTTTGTTTGTCTGGTTTGTTTAGTCATGTCAAACTTTTGACTGGCCTTTAGCTCAGTTGGTAGTAGCTCTGCCTTCTGCGCCGTAGGTCGTGGGTTCGATCCCCACCGAGAACAAATATTTGTGTGGTGAACATAAATGTTTGTTCTCTGTCTGGGTGTTATATTGTATTCTAAGTATGTATTTACAAAAAAAAAAAAATGTATTCAAGTATTATATCAGCTATCTGGTTCCCATATTACAAGCTCTGCTTAGTTTGGGGCTGGGTAGTGTTGTGTGAATTGTCCACAATATTTATTTTTATTATTTTATTTAAACTAAACAAACCAGATTCGATTATACACCAACGCATACACAAACCCAACTTAGCCACTAAGACAAAATCACGAAAAAAGGGTTTAAAAATACACAAAAAAACAGTCATAAAAAATTTTGCTACCGCAGCACCTGTCACCAAATTTGAATACACACAAAGGTTTACAAAATTGACTACTACAGCACTTGCTTTTATATTCAAACGCACTCTAAAGTTTTGAATACAAGCTCAAAACTATGGTAACCAGCATTTGGTAATGTCAAACTTAAACAACCAGATTCAATTATAATACACCAACGCATACAAAACCCAACTTAGCCTATGACAAAATCACGAAATAGTACATTGTTTCCTGAGTGTTGAAAGTCACGTTTTTTGAGTCCCGAGACGGGTTTGCTTGACGAGCTTGAGGGACTTAAAAGACTTTCACTGTGCTTTTCATTACGAATACAAGGAAAGTAAAAATAAAAACGTGAAAGAAAAATTAGTGAAAATGAAAATTGAATTGCCGCCTTCCCGGTTTTTTTTTTCTTTTTCTCTGGCGGGCCTTCGGCTTCGGCTCGCCAGCATTATTCAGCCATTATTTTCATTTTAATTCGGTTCCAGTTCAATGTTACAAAGTTATTTTGTTAATAAGTTTAGCGTGTTTTAGGCGATTTAGGTATTGCAAAGTGTTTATTATTATTCGATACGATGACGAATAGCGTTACAATACTAAAACAACTCAAGGCCTCTCGAGGCTATTGCAAGGCATCCCTCACCAGACTTTATCAATTCGTGAATCACGAGCAAGATGTAAATCTGAGCACTCTAGCGACGCTTCAGGCCAAAAGGGCAAGGGTGTCGGAAATCTTTAGCGAGTACGAAGGCTACAATAAACAGATTTTAGCGCTCGACGATCAGGATAACGAAGACGTCGCTGATTGTACAAATTTATATAAGACGCACGATACGTTATGAAATGAAATATAGGGAATGAAATGATGCAAGTTGCATCCGCACGGGAAAGTAAAAGTTTAGGCTTTGAAATTACGAAAATGTTGTCAGTTTAGCGTTTTGGTGTTAACGTACGCGGTAAGAAATCAAGGTTGTGAGGAGAAAGTGACCTAGCTGCGGCTCCCTGTGTGCGGCGATGACTACGCGGGTCTTACAGTATGCGCCGGAGTGAGTTCCGGTATTATAGGTACTGGCTCTATACGCTGTTCGAATTTTGAAATCGATTAGCGGTGGATATACGTCACTGCAGGTGTCTAGTGAGATCTTGCAGCAAGAAAAACAACTCTTGAACTAACAGCATGTAACTCTGTGTCGTAGATACTTGCATGTAGGTGTACCTACCTATATGCAAGAATCTAATAAGTAAGAAATAGCAATATTTTCGACAAAACTACTCTAAAAATTACTTTAATAACTACGGCAGCTGTTAATGGATGGACATAATTATTGTTTGAGGGCTTCCTTGTTCTGCTCTCTGATGTGCCATAATTAGTGTGGCTGGTGTAGCCAATTTTATAAATGAATAGGTACTTATTCCAATCAAGAAAATGCGAATGTTTAGATGTTTCAATGTTTTCATGTTTAGCCAATTTTTCAGTACCAAAACAACGGGCTAATAGCTATTAAACAGCTACTATTAATCTTACTTGTACCAAAAAATATGCAAATAGTCACGAAGTCCGCAAAATGAAATAACCATGTTTCTGCCTAACATCTCCAAAAACATTGTAATGTCCTACATGATATCTTTACACCGCCGCCCCCTCCGTCCACTCCGCCAGCCCCCCGGACCCCGCCATCCTGCACACAAACAAAACAACACGTCAGATATTGAAGTTACAACTAAAACAAAAAGAGGTCAAGTACGAGTCGGACTCGCCCATGAAGGGTTCCGTAGCAGTAAGAAATATAATATAGAAGTTCTAGTAGTTCGTCGAAAGGTACATAGCGGTTTACGATTAATGACATATTAAAAAAAACTACTAACTAGATTTCGTTCAAACCAAATATCGTTGGAAGTTTACATAATAATGTACATCATATTATACATTTTTTAGTTTTATCATTCTCTTATTTTAGAAGTTAGAGGGGGGGGGGGACCAACATTTTACCACTTTGGAAGTGTCTCTCGCAAAAACTATTGAGTTTAGAAAAAAAACGATATAAGAAACCTAAACATCATTTTTGAAGACCTATTCACCACACGTATGGGTTTGATGAAAAAAAGTTTTTTTGATTTTCAGCTCTAAGTATGGGGACCCCAAAATTTTATTGTTTTTTTTCTATGTTTGTGATCTTAATGCGTTTCACAGAATACACCTACTTACCAAGTTTCATCAGTGCATAGCTCCTTTAGTTTCGGAGAAAAGTGGCTGTGACATACGGACGGACAGATAGACAGACAGACATGACGAATCTATAAGGGTTCCGTTTTTGACATTTTGCTACGGAACCCTAAAAAGGGCAGCTTTCAGCCGCTTCATAGCCGGGCCTATCAAACAACGGCAGTGCCAAGTATCGTAGAGGTATGTATAACTTTAAACCATGGCTATGCTCGGACTTAACACTGCCAAAAACTAAATGCCTGCGCACATCTAGGCGATGGCGATCACGTGAAACGCTGTCAAATATGAGAGATATTTAAATAAATAAATAAATAAATAAATATTCTGGACAATTCACACAACACTACCCAGCCCCAAACTAAGCAGAGCTTGTAATATGGGAACCAGATAGCTGATATAATACTTGAATACATTTTTTTTTGTAAATACATACTTAGAATACAATATAACACCCAGACAGAGAACAAACATTTATGTTTCATCTTTTTGTATTGGCATAAAAAACGTGAGTATATAATGTACGCACATAAAAATAAGCAAAGTCACGTCTGTTATGTAAGTGCTTACTTTACCTCATAGATAAGGTCCATGTTCAACTAGGTATATGTGAACAAAAAACCACCGCAAACTCAACCTCGCATATACTTTGCTTGTATTGAACGAATACTTACAGAACACCGGTGAGTTTATCTGCATACATTCATTTCCTATAGGAAACACTAACAATTTTTTTAAGGGGTTGAATGCACCCCTATATAAACTATAAAATAGCTATCCTTGGTCCATTTCCATGTTCTCTGTTCAATTGACTGGAATATTTATTTATTTATTGAAAACCCACCCTAAGAAGGTCAGGTTGGAGGTAATTACTAAGTGCACAGTAATTCTAGACTTTAGCTGATCTAGCTTGGATGATAATGATGATAGACCCGTGCCAAGCTGTGCGGGTCGCTAGTATCAGAATATTCTTAGACAAACAAGATTTTACTTGCTTGTCTGACTAGGCAATTAGGAATAAGGACGCAGTGATCACCTATTCGTGATGCTATGCAAGTAGTTCACTAACAAATTTATGTGGATTCATAAATCTTTCTTACAAATGAATGAAAGAAAGGTTGAAATCTGAAGTTATCCATAAAACCGCTCGTACAACGTTAAAACCTCGTGCCATCATCATCATTATCAGCATGCAGAAGTCTACTACTAGATAAAGGCCCCTCTTTACATTTCTAAGCGCAGGAGAAAGTGGCATTGACATCAACTATAGTTTGACATAACATTGACAGATTTCTATACATTTTTGCGTTTCGTTACTGCTACATTGATGAATGTACGTTTCGATCCGAATCGGTAATTTGAGGTTATCCAAGTGTCAATAAAAATTGTCAGCAGGAAATTGCATGAAACGCCATTGTGTTGTATCAGTGTTTGTGATTATTTATTTCTTATTATCCCTTGTAACTTAGTGAACCATGAGCTCAGGATTTATCTCGGAAACCGAGATCGTAGAGGCGAGACGGCGTCGGCAAGAGGAATGGGACAAGGTCCGTACTGCTGACCAACCTCAAGGTAAGATAGCTCGAAACATGACTTCGCTCCGGTCTCGATAACCGATTTATTCAATGCTAGTGCGTAGAATCTTAATCCTCGGCTCAACTTCCAAATGATATACCGGTCAGGTTTCGCTTAACTAATTAAACTTGATAATCGACTGCCTAAAACATTGGTTTACTTGTAAACATCAAACCATTTTTCCTGTACCTGGCTTTATCTATGTTTTTGGTAACTCCGATTTAAGCTCCTGATGAAACTACAGAACCTGTATGTTTTCTTGAAAAAATCGGCTAATACAATAAAAATAATGTTTGTACTTATTTTAAGTAAATATCCTCTTTATTTAAAAATAACTAAATATTCTTTCATGAATAAAAGATTAATTCATGGAAGAAATCCTGATCGCGTGGAAATGGCTCCTGGCTTCAAGACGTTGCAAAGTGATCCACTATCACAAATAAATAATTTTTCAGAGGCACCAGAAGACCCGTACGATACAAGGCCACTTTTCCAGCGCCTCGAGGAGCAGAGGATGAAGAAGGAGGCTGAATTCGAAGAGGCTCACAAACTCAGTAAGAGTACACAGTTGTATTGTAAGCTCTTAACTTGGTGACTACATGATCCAATTACTATATTCTACTATATAAAAATAAGTCGGATTTTCCTTCCTGACGCTATAACTCCAGAACGCACGAACCGATTTCCACGGTTTTGCATTCGTTGGAAAGGTCTCGAGCTCGGTGAGGTTTATAGAAAATTCAGGAAAAATTCAGGACAAACCAACAACACAAGTAGATGGCGCCGGTGCGCGATACATTGTTTGACAGCTAAAACGAAGCCATCTGGTGGCGAATCGGAGTTCGCCGGGTTTGCTAGTCATTTACTAATCTTGCGGAAACCAGTCCACACATTAAGTATGGATAAACGAATTTGGCCAAAAGATCCATGTTTTGTGATGCATCAGAAGCCTGTCAGTCCAATAATTAGGGAGAACATTTTGTATAGAGGTGATTGCAGATGGTCTCATCAGCATTGTCTAGGAATATTCCATTTCGAATGGACTTTCAGATTTTTCTTTATTTTGTTACTACTTTAAGAGCGGGTCGTGCGAAAATTTGAGATGCGTTTTTAAAAATTCATCGCATAACAACGCTGACATTTTTCATGAGCGTTAAATAGAATGTCATGTTAAATAGTGTATTTTTTTTAACACACTTAAATTCGAATTAATCTCAAATGTATAGTCTACAATTAGTCCTTTTGCGATTTTTAAAATGTCACTTAGTTATTTAGTTATGAATTTTTAAAAACGCATCTCAAATTTTCGCACGACCCGCTCTTAATTTTTATTAATAAATAATAGCAAACAGTTGTATTTTGTTATAAACAACAGTATTCAGTATATTTATTGCCTTATTATTAGAGTTGCCGCGAATAGTGGTTATAGCGAATAGTCGAATATCGATTAATCGCCATTCACTTTGGTGAATAGTCGAATAACTCGACATCACTATTCGACATAAAAAAGACATTAAACACATTAAAAATATTTCTAATTTCTTCTAAGGTTGTGAGAAAAGAAAACAATAACGTTGAAGAAATCTGTTTCATGTTATACATATTTACATATACAGGGTGGAATTTTGTAATGCCACCTGGAGGGAAAGTAGGTACTCTTAATAATACTGCAGATAGAAAATTTTACTCAAAGAAAACATTCCTTTATTTTTGAATAGAAAGCAAACTGCATTCAAAGATTTTCGAAAATGTTCTTCAACACCCGGGAATCAAACCGGCTAAAATCTGAAAAAATTATACCCTGTACTTTTACTGTTTGTAATGCAGACTCCATTGCGACATTCTCGTAGCTGTTCGATTCCCGGGTGTGGGAGAAAAGAATTTACGAAAATCTTTGAATGCAGTTTGCTTTCTATTCAAAAATAAAGGAACGTTTTCTTTGAGTAAAAATTTCTATCTGCAGTATTAAGAGTAGGTACTTTCCCTCCAGGTGGCATTACAAAATTCCACCCTGTATGTAGTAAATTTAATTTTCCACTTTTAAATGCTGGCAACCCTTTTCATACTTTACGGGGAATACCCCGTTTTGTATAACCCAGCGTTTATTATTATAGGGGATTTCCCGCTCAATCAATACGCTTGTGTTTAGGATAGGCGGCACGCATTTGTTATTTGATTTTAGACAATTTAATTTCATGAATATGATAGGCACAGGCACATATTACAGATAATAATTGATGTTTTGTATTGTTTTAATAGGGAAAATAATTAGAAAAATGTTTATTTTTAACTCATTAGTTTTTTTGTTCATTAAAAGTTTATTTTAGACGACTATTCGCCGAATGCCGAATACTACTAGCTATTATTCGGTATTCGACGAATATCAAAAAAATGTCGAGTAATGCCGAATACCGAATAATAGCGAGTATTCGCGGCAACTCTACTTATTATGTATGTAAATATAACAGTGTCAGATCTTAGAACTAGTTTTTGAATCAATACATAATTTACCCTGTAAGGGTGTTGCAACTCTAAAACAACTTTTTTTTTGTGTTGTTTATTATTAGTCTTGTCTAAAGAAATTATTTTCAATATTCATAAAAATTTACTAAAGTCATACATGTTGATGTGTGTATGTATCTCTGTCTGGCTTTAGAATTGTAGATCTCCTTAATCTTGCAGAGAATATGATCCGTGGTCTGGATGACGATGAAGTGGGATTCCTGGACCTGGTAGAGGAGACCAAAGCCAAGGCCGCTCAGCTGATATCAATGGAGGAACGGAAAGAAATCCAGGAGTTTAGGTGAGTCTAGTAATTCCTTAAACCTTAATTTTCCTTAATTATAAAAACCAATAGGTATTCTACAATGTTTGTTCTCTGTCTGGGTGTTTTTATTGTATGCTATGTATGTATTTACAAAAAAAAGTATTTAAGTATCATAACGCAGCTGTCTCCGAACGCTACTGGCTCAACTCTGCTGGACAGTACATATACGTACAACGCGAGTCACCACTTTTCGTCGACCACCACAACGTCTTAGAAAATCACATCTGCTTCATCGCCGAAGTTGCTGCTCCGTACTCCACGAAACGGACCCACAATTCCCTGAAATACGACATCTGGTTCTTTGAAAACGCTAAAGTGGCTCAGCAGCACGCGATTGATACCTATCTAGGAAAGCCTTCAGGACTCCCTGATTATAGAATGATCCAGTACCCGGTGTGGTCTACTTGGGCGAGGTATTCTCGGGAGATCGACCAGGATTCTCTCTGGGAGTTCGCCAATGAGATCAAAGACAGTGGGTTCCCCAACGCTCAGTTCGAGATCGATGATCTTTGGGAGATTTGCTACGGATCACTGACAGTTGATGAGAGGAAACTGCCTGACCACTGCAATTGGTTCAGGATATAAAAGGACTTGGATTCCGTGTGGCGATTTGGGTGCATCCGTTTATAAACAATGACTGCGATCCCTGGTATTCTGAGGCTCTGGAGAAGGGGTGAGTTGAGTAGATAAACGAGAATTATACCTAAGAGATTTTATACTATTGGTACCTAATGCTTTCAAATATAAGCAAAGCAGATAGAAAAAGATGGCATCTTGATAACGTACCCACATTTTGGCAAATGCATCACCGCGGGTTGCCGTCACAATATTTTAGTATCTACGATTGTATCTGTGCATGTGGTCTGTGATATTTCTTTATCAGCATCGATTTAATGATGTCCTTCTGGGGTACACAGAACAAAAGAGAATTACAGAGGTACTCATACGCATTTATTTGTTTTTCACCCCTCTCCCCCCACTGAATTCTACAATTTTTCGGTGTTGTGGACCTAATTGTTTGCCTAACAAGATCCAAATTACACTTAACAACTAGTGGATAATGGTCCGACCAAAAAACATCATACTGTACATAGCTATCTATAACACATTGCCATGCAGCTTTCGTAACAAAACAGTGGTCCAGCCACCGCAAGCACCCGTGCGCTTCACTAATAAAAGTGTAAGTATCAGATGACAAGGTTAGCTTACTGATATCAGCGCAGGTCCAGTCTTGTTCAGCCGAAAAATCCATTAACTCACTCTTCTGCGCCCTAGGTCGTGGGCTAAAATTTTTGTAACTAGTGGGGATCGAATCCACGACCTACGGCTCAGAAGGCAGAGCTACTACCAACTGAGCTAAGAGGCCAGTCAAGCTGTTATTGTTTTTTTATCCAAATTAATATTACAATCTAGCCTAGTAGGCTAATGAGTAATTTTGCTGTTATAAGCTGTTATAATACATTCAAAAACATGGTAGCTTCTGAACTTACAGCAAGGCTAATGGTTGTCCACTTGCAGGGATGGTGTAGAAAGAGCAGTTATATTCTCCCAGTACCCGCAGTACAGCTGTGCTACCACGGGCTCCAGCTTAAACGCCATCGCAGACTTCTACAAGTCCAGGTTTACAACATTATTTGAACTATTTATATTTATATTTATTAGACTGTAAAAGTCGAGGACTTCAGTTCAACCGTGATCATGGTGCATGCAACCGAAATATCGGAAGTCAACTCAACAAAATTTAATCATGGACTTGAGATTTCCAATGCATGTTCTATTGTGGACTTTCTCTTTTATGTATACTACTTTTCCTCTCTTCTGATCTTTCTTTTCTTCTTTCTTTTCCTCTTCTTTTTCATCAGATGGCTCTGTTTTCTGGTCACTTTTCTCTTCTTGTTGACTGGTTGCTTCTTCCTTCTGTGTATTTTTATCATCTGTGCTGCTAGCTTCAACAAGCATCACTACAACAACATCCCCTTCCAATGCACGGTTTCTGTTCTTGAGTCCATCTATGAAGACATCCTGCTCATCTCGATCCAAAGTGGATATGTATGCATGTTGATATTGTTTAGGATTAATTCTCAAAACACCTTCAAACAGAGTATTATTTTTTAAGCCAGCCTCAACTTCTTCAAGTAGCATGTATTCTTCAAATATTTTTTCTTCACTTGAAACTACTTTTTTGTTATTTTTTGTTTGGTGTTTTGGAGAACTTTGAGAGTGAGGAGCCTTTTTCATGGCCCTGACTGGAGTGCTGTTACTTTGCATTCTGGGGTTGTAATTGCTTTGCACATAAGAATGATTCAATAAAGGGTGTTGCATCATGTTATGAAAAAACCCAGTGTTGGGTGAATTTGGTATACTACCTGAGGATGGCCTCTGATGCATAACCAGAGGGGTGGTTGGAGCACTTGCTGGGTGTGGTCTACGTTGCACTGTGTGAATAGCCGCAGTCTGCATGGAATGTTGCCGACCCACTGAGTGCCTCATGTGTTGTACGGATGCAGACTGAATTGTCTGCTGCATGCCAGAAGACTGCACAGTCTGTTGTATTAGAGCGGTTTGCATGGTGTGTGTCCTAGCACCAGATTGGACTGTCTGTTGCATACTCATTGCCTGCATGCTTTGTTGCATATTCATCTGGTTTTGTACATTTGGAAGATATTGAAACTGTGGATGATATGTGAGGTTTTCTAAATATCTAGAATTTGTGTGAGCATAGACAGGGCTTGCATAGTTTTATGGACATCAAACTAATTAGCCTCTTTACAAAACGATAAACTACATTGTTGCTAATAGCACAGTCTCAGCGAATAGTCTATCTTCTCTCCTACCAGTAAATACTCCGAGCACGTAAGCTCCGTGCACAATTATACTGCTTACTCTTTCATTTATTAATACTGTGTAAACCTTGGAAAGGTCAAACATTAGAAGCGTACTTTAATAGTTCAGTCACGTTCCTCACGAGTTTGTTTTTACATGCTGTTCGCAGCGTCCACTAAGACAATGTTCTTTTATACTTTTTAATGTTTTTCTTTGGTTTTTTATAACCTGCAACCAAAGAACTATTTTTGTAGCTGTCCGCGCGCAAGCGGGGGTAGTCTCCAGTTTTATTCAACGAACAAAGTAAGTACATTTTATATTTTTTTAAATCTACCTACACTTTATAATTTAAAAATTGTTTTTTAATATTATTACAGGTTCGTGAGGTGCGTCTGTCTACATTCTCCGCCCAGTGTCACGTCAGGGACACTGATTAGCAACAGGAAGCAGCACCAAGCGAGTAACAGGTCGGAACTCCAGTCTCGGCGTTTATTTCCACAGTGCGTCATACACTTGTCGGGTCCGGACAATAGTAAATCCGCGGTACCTCTCAGCCAAGTGGTTTTGGTACACTGAAGAAGATTGCGGTATCATCAGCGTATTTATGTAAAGATTCTACCGCCTTTAACCCCCAGGTCGCAAAGGTCATTAATGTAGGCGAGGAACAATGTTGGACCAAGGATGCTACCTTGAGGGACTCCATACGCGGTAACTTCCTCCTACTGAGCCATTGGTCTATTTTATAACTTGTTGTGTCCTGCGAGTCAAATAGCTTGTTAAAAGTTTCAATACATACATATAATATGGGTAGATGGTAATCAGAAAAAAATGTGCCACCATCACGCATTGTGTTTTATCTATTTCGAGAAAGTATTTCTGTCTAGATTCACTGTTTGGCCTTGCCTCTGACTGTCCCTCACTAACTTTGTATGGTAGACAAGTTTTAACTAAATTGGCCAATTGATTGAAGAGTTCCGTTGGACAGACCTTGGCTCCATCATCAGACCAGGTTGCTTTCACCATTTTATGACGAATAAGTACCTCCTTAATTTATTTCAAGAAAAAAAAATAAGAAAGAGCAAATAGAGGAGTTTTTTTTATTATTTTTCTTGAAGCTTGATATTAATATTAGGAGGGAAAACCTCTAGTGTTGTTTGTATTTCACGCGACAAAGCCTAGTCTAGTCTCCAAATAAAAATACCATAGATAAAAATATTGCCTATTATAATAAGTTTTGTGGTCGACTGTATGTAATGTATTATTTGTAGTTTGTGAGGATATAATATTTGAGTAAATCATTGCAATGTTATGTTTTTTTTACAATATTAAGACCATCCTTTGGCTACAATCTCACCTGATGGTAAGCGACGATGTAGCTGACGATGAAGCAGGATGGTATACACCTATTCACTCTTGCCTTGAAGAGGCCCAGATTGTAGTGGTCAGGAAAAACAGCCGTCGGCAAAGAGTTCCATTCCCTGGAGGTTCGCATAATGAAGGTGGAGCCAAAACGCTTAGTGCGAATGGGTGGTATGCTAACCAGGTATGGATGGTACTGAACCGTGCGTCTGCTAGTCCTATAGTGGAAGGGAGATGGTGGTATAAGATCATGCAGTTCCTGACTATTCAGGAATGATGATAAATATTATGATGGTTTTTGGGTGTAGCATTTCATTTATTTTGGCAGAATAGTTTTTCGTATCAGTCGAAAGCTAATGGAGAGCTATTTAAATTTACGCGCCAAGACGCAAGTTGATGAGTGAGTTGTTGAAACGTTGTAAGGGCGACCTCTGGTAACGAATAGAAACACTATAAATGGCTAGGCAGATGGCTGGCGAAGAGCGCCATCTGTTAAGTAGTAGCCGCAAAATACAGGATTTGACAGATGTCAACACTTTTGTGGGTAGCGATGTTCGTATCGAACGGTGTCTACTAGTGACATCTGTTACGAAGTAGTCGCATGTCGATAGGGTCGGAGAAGGAGAGAAATAGGGTTTAGCTTGTGTTGGAAAAGGACAACGTTTTCACCATCAGCAAGACGCAGGGGCCTCCATTGGCGAGTAGTGTAACTAACTAAGAAATAAACTATATTAGCGGGTGAATAGAAATAATGTGGTTGGGTCGATGTGTGAAGCGAGCTCGCAATTACAGACATTAAAAATGCTGGCCGGAGAGACGTAAATGCCGTGGATTATTGGAGCAAGTGTTCTGGAATATTCTGGGCGGAAGTTTGTGGCTCGAGGTGCGGGGATGTGGTAGCAAAGGTGATAAAAGGCGCGTGCAGAGCCGCCGGGGGCATTCCACGGAAAAGACGCCGAGCCTAGAAGAATCGCCGGTACGTACGAAAGCTGCACCCTGGCACCGTTGGGTTTGTGGAGGAGTCCTCGCTAACCAGATTTGGGTATTACAGACGAAGCTGCGCCAACGAATACCATCACCGCGTGCCCAGAGACGAGCCCCAGCACACGAAGCCAGCATTCTCGCTGCCGATACGAGCCGACTGCAAGCTATAGAATTAGATTAGATTATAACTTCGAATGAAGCGTACTCATACAATATCGATCGAACTCCACTTTGCAAGTTCGCTTGATCATATATTATAATTCGTCGCTTCATTCTTCAGTTATAAAACGAGGTAGACGTTTAGAGACGAAATTTTTGTGAAAATAAATGCAGGGAAATTAGAATTGGAATGATTTACTTTCAGATTTTTTAACGTAATCTTAAGTATTTATATTATATAAACCGATCATCAATAAATACTATGATGAACTATTTTACATAATTTACTTATTATGTTACTTATTACAATCAATCACTGAATGATTAGGTCATAATACATAATACCGATCTTGCAAAATTACCCTCATATAATATTGGTCGAGGGTAACATTTTGCGAACGACTAGAAAACTAGTCCAACCAGCCGCTTTCATAATCGTATCAACAAGATAACAGAAGTGCGCGCTGCGGACGAGGCGACGTGCCACGTGCTGTGCGCGTTGAACGTCGACTGTGACGTTGTTTTTGTGAGATGTGTATGTAATCTTCAACTATAGTAGTATAGTAGTAGCAGGACATATTGCTCTATTTTCATGAAAATAGGTTAAATCAGTACCGGTTGTTCATGACCGGCACCAGATGTTTTGATTACATCAGAAATACCTATCTTAACGCCGGTAGAATTAACTAAAATGTTTTCTCATTTTATCAGGGAGAGTGTTTACACTATAATTATATCCTGTGCCTAATGCTAAAAGAACAACCAACTTTATGGTGATTTTTCCTAGAAGTAGGTTTCTACTGGGTATATACCCAATCCGCGATGTAGTTTCAAACTACCTTCCCGGTTGGATCGGGTCCCCGGTGAACGTAACTATATTTCAGCAAAACTGGTCTAAGCTTGTGAGCCCCTTTGAGGAGGCGTTTTACATGGTCATCGGAAGCTATGTTACGGCCTAGCAAAAAGAGCTGAGCGAAGACTGTTCAAAGATTCGTAAGGGTCCCATTATAATAATATATTATTACTGTTGAGTAAGGAATAACTTTATGTTTGAAAGTGAACATCCACAAGGGTTTAAATTAAGAGTTCAACAGAACTTTCACTACTGTTTGTAGGTTTCATTTCATTGTACTGAAGCAGAGTGATTTTGAAAAAATAAACCATAACTACATAGATCGAGTGATAGGCTTGGTGATCCTTTTGCTCCAAAGGTATCCTGGAGAGCATTGCTGCAGCCAGGATAAACTGTCTTGGCGGTGAAACAGAACAAAAAATTAAGAGTGAAATATATAATAGCCGAGCGAATCAGTTTTTTAAGCAGAGGAGAGAAACTAGGGCTGAGACGGCCAGTAAGGAAATATTAGGATATTTTCAGGCCTCATCCATGTTTATTTTCTATAAGCATTTCAAGACAAGTGAAAAGCAAGGAAAGCATATAATTACATTATTTTTCCAGCCTATAGTGAATGCGTCAACTGTTATGACACCTAGATCTGGCCTCTACAAACTATTAGTTCTGGTTCGATTCCTGGTTCTCCAAAAGCTGTTACTACTCTATGGTATATTCCGTGACCGAAAGATACCATTCAATATCCGTATTAATTTTTCTAAACTCCTGATGTGATCCTGGACTATCTTTTGTATAAATTTAAGAAGCTAACAGACAGATATTTCATATTTTGTACCATTGCTAAATGTTTTTTTTTTCAGGTAGGGTAGGTGAGGGAATTGGATCACTCCCATCCTTTTGATGTACTACGATAACATAAAAACATTTGTGAGCAAAACATTTGAAACCAAAAATCAATAAACATTAGTTTATTATTGTTATAATAAAACAACAATCTCTCCATGCTTTTGGTATCTCTAATGGTTGTTATGGAAATCTAGTTCAGTATTTTTCCATCCACCGTTTACGCGCTGTAATTACAATATACGCCCCATCCTGTTCAAGGCGCTAAAACTAATAAACAAGGGATTTCCAGAGAGAGTGTTGTCTAATATTTTACAAGCTAAATATTTTTGTCTCTCAAACTCTTTAGTATAGAGCCAACCATACTTCACAGCTGGATACGCTGATTGATGTAAGAATCCCGAACAAGTGGGCAAATTCCTGAATAGTACCTACCAACTGGCATTCGCAAAAAACATTTTGTGCCGCTTGGTTAACGGCAGTGATATTGACAATATAATATACCCATAGTGATGTATAGGTCCAAATAAAATTGCAACATTTACGAGGATGAACATCTTTTTTCGAAATTGACCACGAAACCTATATAAGCAGTAAAGTAACTTTAGAGTTTCAGTAACATGTATCCGTCACTCCTCGAAACTGTCACCTTGACAGAGCCAATCGTCAAGATATACATATTACAGATCTAAATCTGCGATGTCTCATAATAAAGCCTGCAACTTCTTTCATTATCTTTGTAAAAGTTCGAGAAATCGAACAAAGTCATGCACTAAACTGATTATGTAGTTTTGTCAAATTGAAATCTTAAATTCTTTCGATCGGACTTAGCTACAGGAACAAGTATGATTCTGTAAGATCAATGATCGCCATGAATCCACAGGTAAGTATCATTTTCGACGCAGCCCCATGGTCTCCCATGTTGAAATGGACAATAGAAATGAGTTTATTTAGCAGATTAAGGCTTAGAATCGGTGACCACCATTAGGCGTTGGTGCTAAAAAATAATAATAATATTTGATACAAATTGAAATTTTTGAGGATAACATTATAGAAATGGCACCTAAATTAGTTAGGTTCTGGATGGCTAACCTCATTTCATTATTTTCTTTGATTGAATGAAAATTATTGTTATAAGTTATTAGGAGAACCTTGTTCTACTCTACGATTAAAAGGTTAACAGTTACGAATCAGTTCCAAAATAACTTGATTATTAGTTACACCAATCCAGCAATTATAATAAAATTGTAATCTTCCAGCATGTCCACCTACGTTATTGTTTCGTAGGAGCATATTTGTTATAGCTTGACAAGTTCGTCGAAGGACGCGTGAACTGCGCCGAGACATAGACGTGTCGTTGGTTGCGTTGCGCTCATCGATACGGTTGTTGCGCTGTCGTCCTGTATGCTGACTGCCCCCCCCCCCCTTTCTCAATGGTAACGAGGGGTAACGAGAGTGCCCGATCAGTTTCCCTGGTGTTGAAAAAACTGCCAGCTGACGACTGAATATCCGAAGAAGAAGGCTTCGACGACGTTTAAAAGTGATTCTTGCAATCAAACTGAATAAATACACTTATTTGTAACCCTTGTTTTAAATTGCCTTTGAAACCTTAATGTTTTCAGGCAACTCACTCTCAAAGAGAGTTTCATATCTCTTTCTTGGTTCTTTATGAATGTAAGGAACGCTTTCTATAATCCTAGAGCGAGCTAAAGCTTTGTTCTCACTTGAGATTCGGCATAGTGGAAGTCCGTTAGTATATGGCAACCATGAGATAATATTCATACAGCTTGTACCTTATCATCGCTGGTCAAAAGCAAACTCACGCTTTGTTGAGTACTGATATGCCTAGGCCCAGCTAATCTTGTTTGGTCTGAATTTTCTTCAACTTTTAATTTTATTTATTTATTTATTTATTTAATTTGTAGAAATACAAGAAACGACCCGATACTACAGAGTAAATCATCATCATCATCAGAGACGATCCAACGTGGCATAATTTTATAATAATAATAATTTTCTAGTTCTCACTATACCAGACACGGCAGCGGATATTTCCGCGCTTAATGTGTTTGCTTTCAACAGTTTGCAGTTACTGGAAATAAAATAGTCTTTCTAATAAATAAAAAGCTTTTCTTTTACCTCCTTCTGCATCTCCTTCTTGAGGATTGGTAGCCAAAGTTGGCCCAGCTTGTCATGAATATCAAGACCATAAACTGGTATTAAGGTCATCAGAAGCATTACCCAAAGCCTGTAATGACTCTGTATCGAGTTCAGACACAGGTTTAGTAGCCTCATGCGGGGCGTTGAGGCCTCGTCTGGTGTCGTGAGGAGAGCCGGCATAGGTGGTGCTTTGTAAAGATTAAAACCTTCGTGTTGACCCGCAGTCAAACCTCCAGGCAATTTTTAAGCATCATGCTAACCCTTCGTGATAACCCGCAGTTAATCCTCCAGGGCGCTTACTAGATGCTGATATTTAAATCGGCTTGTGACATTTTTCACTTCACTCAGGTATCAGGAATGCAAAAATGCAAGACTTACTTACCTGGATTTTCATCAGAATCAGATCATGACGAAATCACAATCACGCAACGCTTTTTAGCCGTATTTTGCTTACGAAGTTTTTCGGAAAAATATCCAAATTTGTATTGCCGGCAATACATTTCAGCATTTTTTCCAATTTTTCACTGCAGAATGTGTGCTTGATGCCGTGCACAAAAAAAGAATGACGATCTGCTGAGGGAAATGTCAAACCAAACTTTATTTTTTTTTTATACTTTAAAAAATGTGCAAATGCCAGTAGCATAAAATAATACTAATTGTACTAATACTAATAATACTAATAATACTAATATTATTTTATGCTACTGGCATTTGCACATTTTTTAAAGTATAAAAAAAAAATAAAGTTTGGTTTGACATTTCCCTCAGCAGATCGTCATTCTTTTTTTGTGCACGGCATCAAGCACACATTCTGCAGTGAAAAATTGGAAAAAATGCTGAAATATATTGCCGGCAATACAAATTTGGATATTATTCCGAAAAACTTCGTAAGCAAAATACGGCTAAAAAGCGTTGCGTGATTGTGATTTCGTCATGATCTGATTCTGATGAAAATCCAGGTAAGTAAGTCTTGCATTTTTGCATTCCTGATACCTGAGTGAAGTGAAAAATGTCACAAGCCGATTTAAATATCAGCATCTAGTAAGCGCCCTGGAGGATTAACTGCGGGTTATCACGAAGGGTTAGCATGATGCTTAAAAATTGCCTGGAGGTTCGACTGCGGGTCAACACGAAGGTTTTAATCTTTACAAAGCACCACCTGTGCCGGCTCTCCTCACGACACCAGACGAGGCCTCAACGCCCCGCATGAGGCTACTAAACCTGTGTCTGAACTCGATACAGTCATTACAGGCTTTGGGTAATGCTTCTGATGACCATAATACCAGTTTATGGTCTTGATATTCATGACAAGCTGGGCCAACTTTGGCTACCAATCCTCAAGAAGGAGATGCAGAAGGAGGTAAAAGAAAAGCTTTTTATTTATTAGAAAGACTATTTTATTTCCAGTAACTGCAAACTGTTGAAAGCAAACACATTAAGCGCGGAAATATCCGCTGCCGTGTCTGGTATAGTGAGAACTAGAAAATTATTATTATTATAAAATTATGCCACGTTGGATCGTCTCTGATGATGATGATGATTTACTCTGTAGTATCGGGTCGTTTCTTGTATTTCTACAAATTAAATAAATAAATAAATAAAATTAAAAGTTGAAGAAAACACATGGGCGAGCGCCCATTTCTGGTACGTAGGGGATCTGAGAAGCATCACACAGCATGGGGCATACAGGGGAGGATCAGTTGTATTTTTAGGGACGCAGCATCCTGCGGGCTGTGTCCGCACGTTGCCAAGATTAACCTGTTGTCTTGTATTTTTCAGTTTGCTGACACCGTCTGCGTGGCGCCTCCCTTTTCTTTCGCCTGTGCGGGGGCGCGAGACACGTGGCGGGGGCAGTCGGCGACTGCACGGCAGGGCACGTGGCGGCAGGGCACGTGGGTGACGTCGCACGTGAACGATAAGCGCCCGTCGGCGATTCTGAGGTGGGCCAGTGCCAATTTATTTTTATGCGGAAGGAGTAGGCGCGTCAGGACAGTTCTCCGTGGAGTCCTGGTCTGTTGTTTGTTGTCAATAATTGTCAGTAATTGTTTGTTGCCAAGAGATTGTTTGCTGCCGTAGAGAGTGCTATTTTTGTTGTCAATAGGTAGGGTTTCGTTGACGTGGTAATTGCCATCGTCTTTGTCGTGCGTTTTTCTATCTTACCACCCTGTCTGTCAGTGTACTGTTGCTAGGGTTATTTTAGAGGCGGACGCCAGGGGGTAGGTGTTAGGGAACACTCCGGGGTGACTCACAAGGTAGTTTTCTGTGGGTTTTATTTAATTGGGTCATCCGGGGACTAGTGATTGGTAAATTCAAATATTCACATCTCCGACACACTAAGCAGTAACCTCTCCCTGAATAAATTTGTGCTCGCTTGAGAGCTATGGTTTGGATAAAGTTTGAACATATGGTCACTAAACATCCCGTGTAAATAATATAAGCATTATTGATTTTTATGTATTCCACGAGGTCATTGAACCTCTCATGTATCCATGATAGCCATTGCTTACATTTTATGTAAAGGAATATATTGTTGTCCCATGAGGTCATTAAACCTCTCATATGTATAAGGTGTCCCTTTAAATTTCTTTGTTCAATCCCATGTCAGAGAACGTAGCGTTCAATGTATTTGTAACTTGTTGATTAGTAGTAGGTTCATTTGTAAGAAAGATAGTCTGGCATGTGGATAACCTCTATTCTGGTTAATAGCTGAGCATATAAATTTGTAGTTAAGTAGCTATTTGAGCTCACTTTAAGGTCATGTAAATGAAGGATCACTTTAGGATTATATAGTATATAAGATAGCATAGCTGTGCAGTTTCAATTTTTCATTCCTAAGCTAATGTACATGTCATGTAAGAGGTATGTGTTCTTTAAATAAAACTCTGTAACTGATTTCTAACATTTATTTTATTTTAGTATAAAAAATCTTTTGTGCGGTAGGAACATCGAACCCCAACTGAGCTAGTCAGGGCCAACGCAGCCGAAATAATCGGTCTGCCTGTCTGCACCCAGTTTTCCACCGTTACATGGGCAAGTTCGAAATTTACACCTATACTTATAAACGCAATTTAAATTTATTCTTTGCCTAAAGTTAGTTCAGAAATGAACATAAAAAAAAGTAAACAGACCTTTGCATCTATTTTAGATGATTTATATAGCGTCAGGGGCAACTGGTGATTACTCATGCTCCTATTTACGGGACGCTACAGTGCCTGGGACAGGATTTTAGATGGAATAGGCTTGCCCAGCACCTATACCATCCTGGTATAGGTGCTGGTAAACCATCAAGGTAACCAACATAGCTCGTAGAATTAGTAAGTTGAAGTGGCAATGGGCAGGCTAGCTCGAAGAACCGACAACCGTTGGGGAATAACTACTCAAATAGGTACCACGAACCGGAAGATGAACCGTAAGGCGCCCAACCACTAGATGGACCGACGACATTGTTAAGATCGCGGGAAGTCGATGGATGACAAATAAAATGAAAACTATGTGGAAAATTATTAAAATACGCACTAATAAAATAATAAAAAAATCTTATAACAATTTAAAAATTAATACTCAAGAAGGCATAACATCGGACCCTAACAAAATAGCAAATGAATTTAACGAGTTCTTCGCCATCTATTTTAAAAAAGCACCACTTAGTATGTACCTTACAAAATACCACTACGCCACGCCATCTATCAATAGGTTTAAGAACATTGAAAATATTGCTCTTTCCAGGCTATTTGCCAGCGCCATCTAGAAATAGCCCGGAATTTTGCCATTTTTTGAGTCACAAAATTTTGTTCTGTATTAGCAGTCTTCTTGTTTTCCTTAGTCTATGTCATAGGTAGCTCCTGTTGCCCGGACTCTCAAGAGGCCGGTGTCTTCATGAATACCTACACAAACATATACCTACTTACAACAATATTTATTTATTTAAAATGTGTCTCACAAGGTCTATTGGCTTACGGTCTTGACAGAATACCAGCGCATGGCTCCCTCACAGTAGCTCGGCATTATGCTGAGTCAAGGCCCTTTTGCTGCTGTAGCACACAGAAACGCGACGCACTTCTCCAGTATCAATGTATTGTTTGTATCTTTTTTCTGTTAGTGTCCTTGTATTTTACTGGTTTTTGTGTGCTTATGTAGTAAATAAATAAATGTCTATGTCTATGTCTATACCACGCACTTGCGGGTCGGCCTCGGGGACTCGGGGTAGGAACGTCGATGATATGTGTATTCAGTGGAGTGACTTTAATTATGTATGTCGATTTTTGAGGTCCACCAATATATTTGTGATGGAGAAGTTATTTATAGAGCATGTATATGAAAAAAATACAATACTTAAGTAATTGTTATAGTGGGTATGTATGTTAATTTTTAATTTTAACCTACCTAAGAGAAAAATTGTAAAGAGATATTATTATTAATAAATTAAATGGTACCTAGGTTATCAGATTTTTCAGTGAGCGATCAAAAAAACTCCCCGCGCCGACTGTCCGAGTTTCTCTAAGAGGTTTGTTAAGTCTGAAAATGTGAATATCTACCAATCAATTGTTATAGCAAAATTATGTCAGAAAAACTTGTACCTACCTCACAATAAATACCTATTAGTATTTTCACTACATGATTATGCCAAGAATGTTAAATGTAGTGGTATGGTTAAAATAATTGGTGAATGTATTTATTCTGTTTATAAAATAAACTATTGTACCTAAGCTGTTTCTTATTTATATTCAAAATTGTTTTGTTTTAATTCTTCGCATGTGATTCCTGTTTTGTAGATGGAGATTTCCTTTCCGTAAGAAAAAATGTACAATCAAACAATCTCTCGCTTTTTTTTATGAAACAACGGGATATTTACCATGATTAAATTTTTGAGTGATGATGATGATGTTGTTAAAAACCATGATAGTTTCAAAAGTTAATCTCAAGCTTAGCTTGGGCCTAGATAGTGTTTTGTGAATTATCCACAATATTTATTAGCTGTTGTGTCAAGTACCTGTTATTAAGTTAAGCTATCAGGTAGGTAGAGTCTGTGGCGTGGCGTGCGCGCAGGTTGGCCGTTTCATATCGCGTAGTCGCTCTATACCAGAAACCGCGCCCCGCGCTTCACCGGTCCGCTCGCCCCGTTTGCCTGAATCAGTCAGCCGCACGATCCCACGGCGAATGCACGCTCGCTCGCCTCGCCACATATACGTACGCGCCGCATGATTTACGCGAAATTAAACCTTACTTACTTACAACAACTTTGTTTACATTCCTGCGTGGCTCATATCCCGCTATATTGGTGACCTACGACGAAAGTTTTAAGTGACTCCGGACATTGAACACAAAATAAACAAAGAGACATTTCGGTACCTACCTACGAACTATTTATAGCACGGTAGGGTGAATTAACCTGTGGCCGCACGGTAGGGTGAATTAACCTGTAGCCGACCACCTCGCCGCGAACGTAAAACGTGCAGTGCTCAAAATATTTTTTTTTTTTTATAGATTTAGAAACCGTAAACTAGTGAATATTATTTCGTAAAATGGCCACGAGTGACACGGGATCGAAAAAAGATACCGAAGATGGCAGTTCGCAGCCCGAGAAGGTGGTTTGTTCATCTGATATTTTTCGTGTCGGGGTACGACTTCCACCGTTTTGGGCAGAAGAACCCGCCGTATGGTTTGCTCAGATCGAGTGTAGTTTCGCACTCTCTGGCGTAAAGGATGACGATACCAAATATCACTACGTAAGTGCGCAGCTTGAACACCGTTACGCTGCAGAAGTAAAAGATATTCTGGTCAATCCTCCGGCGAAGGGCAAATACGAAAAACTTAAAAGTGAGCTAATAAAGAGATTGTCTGCGTCACGGGAAAAAGAATTAACTCAGCTGCTCATGCATGAGGAGTTAGGAGACCGACGACCATCCGCGTTCCTCCGACACCTGCAGCATCTGGCTGGCCCAAATATACCAGATGATTTCATCAAGACCGTGTGGACAAGCCGCTTACCTGGTAACATACAGATCGTTGTAGCATCACAGCCAGAGTCTTCGCTCACAGCACTCGCGGATTTAGCGGACAAAGTGCATGATCTCGTACCAGCCAAACCGCAAGTATCCTCCACAGACGTGGTTCCTGGTTCCATGGTTGAGCAACTGTCAAGGGAAATCGCCGAGCTCAGTCGCCAAGTGCAAGCACTTTCATCAATGGATTCAAGATCCCGATCGAGAGAGAGAGGCCAGCGCAATACGAGCAACACGCGCTCTCAGTCCAACTACAGAAAGTTTCCTACGTGCATTTTCCACCACAGATATGGTGACAAGGCGCGAAGATGCCTGAAGCCCTGTGACTTCCAACCAGGATCGGGAAACGCCAGAGGCAGTCATCAATAGCGACACATGATTGCCCAAGCTCAGCTGGTCGCTTATTTATTACGGATAAACGAACAAAGATACAGTTCCTGGTCGACACAGGTAGCGACCTCTGTGTTTTTCCTCGCTCCGCTCTGAAACAAAAGCGACCACGAACTACAGATTTTGATCTCTTCGCGGCAAATGGAACATCAATCGCCGTTTATGGCTTCTATCAAATGGAGCTAGATCTGGGCCTACGTCGCGCTTTTTCCTGGCGATTCACAGTAGCTGACGTTACCAAGGCAATCATTGGCGTTGACTTCTTATCTTTCTACGGTTTAATGGTAGACTGCCGCCACAAACGCCTCATCGACAACGTGACTACTCTGTCAGCAAGCGCAGCCCCAGTTCCTTCATCCGACGCCATTTCCTCCGTGAAGACGATGACAGGCGAGTCAAAATACATAGATCTTCTTCGGGAGTTCCCAGATATTACTCGCCCAGCAGGCACACATCGGGTCATTCGTCATAATACGGTTCATCATATACGAACCTCAACAGGACCACCAGTATACTGCACACCAAGAAGACTCGCTCCAGATAAACTCAAAATTGCCAGACAAGAGTTCGAAGAGATGTTGAAGAATGGGACAGCAAGACCATCAGAGAGCCCCTGGTCGTCACCACTTCACCTTGCTCCGAAGAAAGACAACGGATGGCGGCCATGTGGCGATTACCGGATGTTGAACGCCCGAACGATCCCCGACCGATACCCCATCCGTCACATACAAGATTTCACTCAGAATATAGTCGGTTGCAAAATATTTTCAACAGTGGACTTGGTTAAAGCGTATAACCAGATACCGGTCAACCCTGAAGATATCCCTAAAACGGCCATCACCACGCCGTTCGGAATGTTCGAGTTCCCTTTTATGACCTTCGGGCTTCGAAACGCCGGACAAACATTCCAGAGATTTGTCGATGAAATGACTAGAGACCTGGACTTCTGTTTTTCATACCTAGATGACTTCTTGATTTTTTCTCCTGACGAAGAGACTCATTTTCATCATCTTCGCATCCTTTTCTCACGTCTGAAAGAATACGGAATGGTCATTAATACATCCAAATGCATTTTTGGGGCAGAAGAAGTAACCTTCCTTGGATGCAGCGTATCCGCCAGTGGAATCAAGCCATTAGACGCCAAGATCCAAGCCATAAAGGACTTTCCCATCCCAAAAACCGTAAAAGAACTGAGAAGATTCCTTGGCATGATAAACTTCTATCGTCGATTCATCCAAAACGCAGCCGAGTCGCAAGCACCACTACATAACTTGCTCACCGGATCCGTAAAAGGCTCACATCCAGTAGACATCACCGGAGAAGCCCTACAAGCATTCGAAGCCTGCAAGGAAAGCTTATGCAGTGCAGCACTCCTAGCACACCCAGACATGGAAGCAAAACTAGCGCTCGTCACGGACGCTTCAGACACTGCAATCGGGGGAGTTTTACAGCAGCAGCACGACGGCCATTGGCAACCTTTAGCCTTTTTCAGTCGCAAATTGAGCCCATCACAGAAGAAATATTCTCCTTATGACAGAGAACTGCTCGCCATTTATGATGCTATAAAACATTTCCGACACCTCGTGGAAGCTCGACACTTCACTGTTTTCACAGACCACAAGCCCATCTGCTTCGCGTTCCACGGGCACAAAGAGAATTGTTCACCGCGTCAGTTCCGTCATTTCGACTTCATCGCTCAGTTTACAACGGATATCCAACACATATCAGGGAAGGACAACATTGTCGCGGACACACTCTCCAGAATAGAGGAAATAGTCCAACCAGTCGAGTTGTCACAACTAGCAAAGTCACAGAACAGCGATCCAGAACTGATACAGCTTTTAGAAGGAGGGACATCACTGAAGCTAGTCAAAGTAACCATTCCTGGAACAAAACTGGAACTTTACTGCGACGAGAGCACACCAACTTCACGACCATATGTACCAAAAGAGCTCAGAAGGCAAGTCTACGACAGCCTACACTCGCTAAGTCATCCCGGCGCTAATGCCTCCGCAAGACTAGTGGCACAGCGTTACGTGTGGCCTGGCATAAACAAAGATTGTCGCGAGTGGACCAAGCTCTGTCACGCCTGTCAGCGCACGAAGATCACACGGCATGTATCACCACCGTTAGGAACCTTCAAGCTTCCAAGGGCTAGATTCAGCTATGTACATATAGATCTCGTTGGACCCTTACCACCCTCAGATGGATACCGATATTGTCTCACCGCTGTCGACAGGTTCACACGTTGGCCGGAGGCAGTACCCTTGCAAGATATTTCAGCTGAAACAGTCGCCAAAGCTTTCGTCTCCAGCTGGATCTCACGCTACGGATGTCCATCTGAAATCGTAACAGACCGCGGAAGTCAGTTCGAGTCCGCACTCATGAAACAACTTTCAGAACTGGCAGGATTTCAACGCAACAGAACTACTGCGTATCATCCTGCAAGTAACGGCATGGTTGAAAGAATGCACCGGCAGCTCAAGGCGGCCATAATGTGCCACGAAAGCCCAAGCTGGACCGAAAGCTTACCTTTAGTACTCCTGGGAATGAGAACTGCCTTCAAGGAGGACATCCAAGCGTCACCCGCTGAACTCCTCTATGGTGAAACCCTCAGACTGCCCGGAGAATTCCTGCAGCAGTGCACAACACCGCACACGACCAGTGACTTCACAGAATTTACAGCACGTCTTCGTTCGATCATGAACAATATCCGTCCTCAGCCAGCAGCAAGACACAGTAGACGCGGAATTTTTATATTTCGAGACTTACCATCTGCAACTCACGTTTACGTCCGCGATGACACCGTGAGAGGATCTCTTCAGCCGGCTTACACTGGACCATACGAAGTGCTGCAACGTGATGCCAAGTTCTTCAAGCTGCGAATGAAAGGAAAAGAGCAGACAGTATCAATAGAAAGGTTAAAACCAGCATATTTACTTACCTCAGATGCTCGTCCAGATGCCCGTCCAGATACTCATCCAGAAGCTCGTACGCTAGAAAAAGAAAAAATAACACCTCCTGTTCCTGAAAGCAAAGATGCAAATGTAAAAACTACACGTTCGGGGAGAAAAGTGAGATTTCCTGATCACTATCGCCCATCCTAGGATGGTCTCCGGGGGGGAGTCCTGTGGCGTGGCGTGCGCGCAGGTTGGCCGTTTCATATCGCGTAGTCGCTCTATACCAGAAACCGCGCCCCGCGCTTCACCGGTCCGCTCGCCCCGTTTGCCTGAATCAGTCAGCCGCACGATCCCACGGCGAATGCACGCTCGCTCGCCTCGCCACATATACGTACGCGCCGCATGATTTACGCGAAATTAAACCTTACTTACTTACAACAACTTTGTTTACATTCCTGCGTGGCTCATATCCCGCTATAAGTCCACGCAAGATAATACTGCGCGTGACAGCTGGCGGAAAACATGAATAAAATGAACTGGAAATGTATCTTCCGATCACAAAAATGAATGAGGAAATCGAACTTGCATTGCGTTTAATGCAAGTTAATATTTAAGATTGGGAGATTATTTCAAGTCGGTTTTTTGCCATCTGTCGCCCGCAAAGTTATCGTGCGCAGACTCTATACAATAATAGTGCTAGACAAAAGTTTTGCAAAAATTCGAACCAGAATGAAAACTATTTTCTACTTACTTCAAAATATTCATGATCAAAGGTAAAACTATATAAGGAGCACGCGAAATACCTTTATATCACACGATGGAAGTTTAAATCTAAAACTCCAATATCCTTCAAGAGTTTCTTGAAGGTGAGAACCTTTAAGGGTCCTCAAGCAGCTTTCAACTCTCAGCTCATCCGGTGTCAAAGGTACCTTGTATGTACAAGTGTATAGTGATAAAAAAAATTGGATGGCTCTCCTAGAATTTTACTTTTAACAAAATAGTAATGATCTATTCTCTAACCGTGATGGAAAATATTGTGAAAAACTACAGTCCTTCCTTTTAATACGAGTAAAGGAAATATATAGATATCCTAGGAAGCCTCCTTTCTCCGTCTAAAATAATGTGATATTTTTCTTAACTTGTTGGTTGTTTAATTCTACAAAGAGTATATAAGTGTCGCCCTCCCATATAGCTTTGTCTTACTGTAAAACTTACGATATAGAGCAGCTTAGGGCTCTCCTTCCAAGCTCCAAAGCATCCGAAGGCTGCTATGATGATGATGAGGACTCCAACCGCGATGAGGACAGCATCCGTCTCGTGGCCGCTGGTCTCCATGCCAGCAAAGCCTTTGATCATGCCCATATCTACGCATGCTGCTGCGATGATCACTATACCAAAGATCTGGGGAAGGAAAGATTTTTAAATGCCGGTTTTGCTAGACCACTTTTCATATTGGTTAAGGGCTTAGCCAGCTAAATATTGGCGCACAGTGGTAGCCCCCAACTGAGGGGCACAAAGGCTATGAGAGCCAGACTGATGGAGTCTGACTGAGAGGTTTTTGTAAATCTAAACGTAGCACCTAAGCAAAGAACAATATAAAATATTCATCCACGCTGTGTCACAAAAAAACAGTGGTATACTTTCAAAAATACACTTGCATTGCAAGGGAGTTCTTACAATCATAGTTTATTGTACGATTGACACGTACAGTCAGCTACACCAACTTGTTAACATAGTACATTTTCAAAAATTCCTTTTAAAATTAACACAATTTCAATAATTTTTATGCTAACCCATTCATCAATAATGGCTAAATATGTTCCATGCTCACATCTGTCGGTTTCTTTCCGAAACTATCGGCGTGTTTTCGGTTCAAAGTTCAACAAATAATTTCCTAAGCAAATAAAAATAAACTACGGTTGTCAGTTCTTCGAGCTATATGACCTGCCCATTGCCACGTCAACTAATTCTAAGAGCTATGTCAGTGGCCTTGGTTCTTCTACGGATATCCTCATTTCTGATTCTATCACGTAGTGAAACTCCCAGCATACAACTCAACCAGAGAGATCACCAGCATTAAGTCCATTGAAAAAAAAAGTGAAAAACGTATAGGGCATATTCTATCAATGGGTTGATTGTGTATCTTTTGTTGCATAGATAAATAGTGGTCGAAAAATTGATGACAACAGGATACGTGATCGCTGTCACTTGTTAGTATCATTTATTTGTTCTGTTGCAATCAAAAGTTTGAATTACACAATCACTCTCAGCTCACACGTTGAATAAAAAAATCGGTATTCTGTAAAGTCGGTTTACTGACGATAGTTAAATGTGACAACGTCATACAGCTGTCCACGCGGACGCATCGCTCACTCAAGTAGGAGAGACACAGATGTCGAACGCTGCCAAACGCGGAGGCCGATTGTGCCTCTTTGTCGCTCGCTCCACGCTCTCGCTTGCACTCCAACCCTTAAATGGAACGCCTCAGAGCGAGGTAACGCCGCATGAGTCATGATTTTTCGTGCTTGCAGCCGGCTCCATCGAATTTTAAGACGTTGTCACGTCAAAGTTGTACAATATACTGAATTTATTTCACAGACATATTTTATTTTAGTGACATGTGGTTTGTTTCTTTTTTTGTTATTTTGATTTACTTAATGGCCTGCGCACACCTAGTTCGCTGGCGGTAGCGAACAGTGAAACGCTGTCAAATATCGCTGTCAAATCTCAAATCTGACAGCGATATTTGACAGCGTTTCATTGATCGGATTCGCCAGCGGCCTAGGTGTGATCAGGCCTTTATTCATTGTATTGATTTGACTTTTTTATTTATTTTTTATGTTTGTATCACCAATGCTTAAACGTTTCCATCTCTAAAAATTTGACAGAGCTAATTTTAAGCAATGTTTAAGTTAAACAGAACGATGGATATTCAGAGGCGCAATGCACACATAATTGGTTAAAGTGACAGCATTGTAAACAGCTCGTTAAATCAACCGACCCGTTATTGTGTTCGTGATTAATTGCCTAAGTCTTAGCTAAGATATTTCCAGCCCTACTTGTCTACGAGTAGCTTTGTAATAAACACTGAAATACCAACTTAGCTTGACAGGAGTCTGTAAACTAAACGCCAACATAATTTAGCTTATTGGTTTTGTTCGTTTCCTATAGCTATTAAACATAGTTGAACCTATTTTTCATATTCTTAGTTATTTTTTTGAAATTATGAACTTATCTGTAAAAATATACAACGGCTTTATTTTTAGAAACTAATAACTTTTATAATACCATCAAAACGCCACAGCAAAGAAACGAAAACACGTCTAAAGTCTCTTAATTGTTTTTCCCGAATTGGATGACTGCCAAGAAATAAGAATGGGCCCAGGCATCGCTATCTGAGCCCATCGAGCCTGTAATGATTAAATTGTTTTTCTGCCGCTCAAATAATTACAAAGTTCTCTTTCATTTTTCAAGAAAGGTTTGAAACGTTGACGTTTCAAGGTCACTGTAATTGATAGGCTTTTATGAATTGAGCTTTTTCTGTTTCCAAACTCATATTTTGGTGACTGATTTTTTGTAAGGCTTTTTCTTTTAATTTAACTAGTTACGAAACGTTTTTAGTTTGAATTGTCGGCATGTTATTGAGCCACATAAACGAGTGTTCTTTCATCTTTATCGTAAGCAAAATTTACACAATTTATCTATGTATGATATCACGTACTAGAACGGCTTCTATATTTGTGTAACAAGTACGATAAGGTTTTAAAAATAATATTTTCATTGCTCATACTCTGAAAGTAGGTTTGAAGTTGCCTGAGGGGCCTAATTGAAAGTTATACTTTCAGCCCTAGGGAGAATCGCTTTCTACTGACAGCTGTCAAATTATAAAAAAAAACAAGTTCTATTTTATTCAACCATGTTCCAACTTTCTAAACTGCAAGGAGGTTGAAACAAATTACCAACATTTTCGTAACATCTGAGATTCATCTCCTAGACAGTGACGGGGCAAGGTCTGTCTCCCCCCTCCCCCCACTGAGGGGGTTGCAGGGGGAGGGAGCATGTGTGTAGAATGGAGATAGTTTTTATCGCGTATAATGCTGTCCGAATACATAAATTGTGGACGTAACCGGACAGGCAGGGAGATGGAGGAACGACACAGCTGAAAAGGAGCCAGCTCATCCAGTAGGTATATCTCCAAACTGGATGAATTCCCCTCATTATGGAACCTTTACCACGCAAGAGAAATTCAAATTCTAAATCTACAAGAACTCTAGAACGACTTCGAGCTTCTTACGCGGAGTTTTTTAATTTATTTTTCTTTTCGAAGCACGGCTGGCTTGAAATTACAGAAATGTAGGTATAACTCAATTGAAAGCGTCCACTTGACCTACTGGTCGCGTCGACTGCGCCGAGTTATTGCGGTCACGTCGCTAACTTTGTGAGGGCAGGAGGGGCTCACGGCCACAGCGCCGCCAGGGCAGCTATCTACATGCCATGGAACCCTCCAGCTATGCATCTACTAACATGTCTTATTCTAAAGCTAATGGTAGCTACAAGATCCATGCCGTTTTTGTGATTTACTTTGGTAGACTAACGTTTAGAGGAGTCTGGTGGCTATTTCAGGAATTGTGTTTGACTCCATAGAAGAACACTGCACGACACAGCATGCATTTTTATCACGTACATCTTCCGAATGTAGAATGCAATTTACATGTTCCCGTGGTCCCAATATAATGACAGTATATGTTATTCCTGATTCTGGGCCTCGGGTAGACGACACGATAATCCGGCGTCTGCTAATTGGGGCTGCGGCCGCGGCTCCCCTCCAATAAATAACCCAAGAGGCAGGCAGGGGTGTTAACTCCTCCGCGGCCACTGGGGCGGAACATCCCCTTAAATCTGGGAGCTGTTTTGTCAGTCTCCAGAAGAGTCAACTTATTAATTGTTTGAGATACCGCAGCTTGTTTAATTTTCCTAATGACAAGATTCGGGACGTGATTTTGGACTTCAAGTTATATTCAAAAGTTTAAAATCACTAAAAGCAATAGAGGCAATTTGTGAATCAGTATATAATCAGTAATAAGTACTCGGCTATTATATTAATCCCCACAGCCGAACGGAAATCCCATCAACAAATGACACAGTGTATTTTATCAGGTGGCAGTGTAAGAGCCGTAGGAATAGCGACAATCAGGCATTAGCTGAACAGGAGGTGGAGGTACCAGCCCCGTGAGGCGGCGAGCACGGGTCACTGGAGCTATCGACTACAACACGTGATACGTGCGGGTGACCGACGTGAGATGACGCCCAGCAGGGGTTCGAAGCCTGGTCCTCTTAATCACTAGTAGCTGTTCGGTAGTAGCTGGTTCCACGCTGGACTCTCTTTTCAAACTCTTTTTTCAAAATATGTTTTTTCGGTCTCTTTTTTTCTTTTTCGGTAAGTAGGTACTTTAATGGGGAGTCAGAGTCATGAAAGTCCATACAATATGTTTATTGGACACATGTGCATATTTTGCACTAGGTAATTATCAATTCATATTAGTTGTGTAAGCAACTAGGTATTTTAAGTTCGATGGCTGCAGTGCATAAACAAAACAAGAAGCAAATGTAACATTCCCCATTTAGTGCCAGAATAATGAAACAGCAGCTTCCTAATACATCTGCATCCTATTAAATTAATATTTTAAAATAGGTATCATGTAATTATTATTATTATTGTGTTAAGATTTTCATCTACTCGACTTCTATGAGTCGGTTATAATAAATGACGAGCACGGGCCTAAGCCAAGTGCACATCATTAGGTCCAGTTGTCTGTTGTCGGGCACTGGGAGTTGATGTTGGCACATCAGTAACGAGTTCTGTTTGTAAAAACTTACGAACGATTCTGCAGGTATTTAGAATAACCGCTTTTTGTAAAAGGGCAAAAGTGTGTTTCGGCAAATCAAGCAGATCGAGTGACGTAAATAGTTGTTTTGGTATAACTCCGGTTGAGGATAGCACTATTGGAATTATAGAGACCTTTTCAAGCCTCCACATCCGGGTTATTTCATTTTTCAGGTCTATATATTTTGACAGTTTTTCGGCTATTGTTGTTTGTAAATTATGTGTGTTGGGGATAGCTATATCTATAAGGAACGCTGTTTTACTGGTTTTATCGACTAATGTTAGGTCTGGTCTATTATAGTGTGTAGTTCTGTCTGTTAAAATGGCTCTGTCAAAATACAGTTTGTGGGTGGTGTTCTCTAGCACTGTCTCTGGGCTGTATTTGTAGTACGGAGTTGGTCTTGTAGGTGTTTCAATGAGGCCGTATTTGGTTGCCAGTCGTTGGTGTATTATATTAGCTACCTGGTCATGTCTAAACTTGTAGTCTGTCTGGGCAATAGCTTTACAGGCTCCCGTAATGTGCTGAATGGTCTCTGAGTTGCTATTACATCGCCGACACATGTCAGTTGGCAGCCGCATTTTCATGATATGTTTCTGGTAGTTCCGTGTTTCTATGACTTGGTCCTGAATTGCGATCATGAAACCCTCAGTCTCAGGAAAGAGTTCACCACGACTGAGCCATTCGTTCGACGCCTGAATGTCGACGGTGGGTTGACTCAGATCATGGTGGTGCCTTCCATGTAGAGACTTGCGGGCCCATTCTGTTATTAGGGTCTGCTTGTCTGTAACATTTTCACTGTTTTGTTTATTAAGATCTGCTAAATTAAGCGGCGTTCGTTTTTGATCAAGCTGGGCCACATACTTGTGCAAAGAGGATGCTTCAGATTTGGAATGAAAATAAGACCTTAACACTGATATTTGTTTGCTGTGTAAGTTGTGGATGTCGATTATTCCTCTTCCTCCCTCAGACCTAGGTAAAATCTGCCTTTGTATACATGCACGTGGGTGATGCTTTCTGTGTTTGGTCATAGTGACATTAATAAGGCGCTGTAGGTTTTTTAGTTCCGTCTTGGTCCAGCTTATTATTCCGAAAGAGTAAGTTAAAATAGGAATAGCATAGGAGTTGATGGCTTTAATTGTGTTTTTGGAGTAAAGCTGTGATTTTAAAATAGAGTTCAGTCTGTGTTTAAAATTTTGGGTAAGTTTTGTTTTGATTTCTTTTGAATGAATTTGTTTTGACTGTTGGTAACCTAAATATTTGTACGTTTCGTTTTCATTTAGAGGATCTATTACTTCACCCGTTTGCATTTGATATGTGTGCTGGTAGGTTTGCCCAGCTTTGATGGAGTTGATCTTACACTTATCAATACCAAAATTCATTGCGATGTCGTGTGAAAACTGCTCTGTAATTTGAACAAGGTGTTCAAGATCAGTCTGGGTAGAAGAATAAATTTTAATATCGTCCATATAGAGCAAGTGACTTATTGTGGGTGCTGGATTTCCGATCTGTTCGTCGTATGAGTTGTGGAGAGAATATCCTATGTTGGTTGAGTTTAGGTAATTGGACAGTGGGTTAAGTGCCATACAGAACCACAGGGGGCTTAATGAGTCTCCTTGGAATATTCCTCGTTGAATCCGTATTGGCTCTGTCTCATTAACTGAACAGAATGTCTGTGCGTGCAGTTTAGTAGTCCATCTAGTCATAGAATCATTTAAAAATATTACAAGTTGCGGGTGTATTTTATAAATTTCTAGAATTTTAACAAGCCATGTATGTGGGACCGAATCGAATGCCTTTTTATAGTCGATGTAGATGGTATAAAGGTCTTCCTTGGTTTTCTGAACTTTGTTTAAGATAACTGCATCTATAGTCAGCTGTTCTTTGCAGCCTTGGCTATACTTCCTGCACCCTTTTTGTTGCTCTGTTAGTATTTTGTTATGTTCTAAGTGTGTGTTAATCAACCGGGACAAACATGCTGTTATAATTTTGTACAAGGTTTGCAGGCAAGTGATCGGTCTATATTTAGCAGGGTTAGCAATATCGTCTGTGTCTTTCGGAATCATGTGGGTAATTCCAGCCGTGATGTAGGTAGGCATTGTGAGTGGGTTTTTGATGAAGTTATTAATGTGATTGTAAAGGAACGGGTGTATGGATGTCAGTTTTTTGTACCAATAGCTGTGAATGTGGTCGGACCCTGGCGTTTTCCAATTGTGCATAGCTCTTAGCACTTGATGGTAAGTCTCGATAGTTATACTTTCATACTCCATAGGCTCCAAGCCTGCGCAGTTTGTGTACTCTTTCTGTAGCCATTCTGCTTCATCTCGATATTCAGCTGGGGTTTCCCATATGTTTGCCCAAAACTGACGAAGTACTTCAGGATCCAAACTGTTCGTCAGATTATCGTCAGTATTCACATCAGACGGTGGCGTCCGGTTGCTTGTTGTTTTTGATAAAGATTGGTAAAACTTTCTTTCGTTGTTGTTGAACTGATTGTTTTGCGTTTTTCGGATAGAACAAGCTTTATACCTTCTGAGCCGACTACTCACAACAGTAAGTTTTTGTTTCAAGGTGTCTAAATAGTGAGACAGCTCTGAATTTGGTTGTTCGTGTATAGTATGTGTTTTGTAATGTTCTAATATTGTTCCGACTTGTTTATCTAAGGTCCTACTTCTGTTGCCATTAATGTATTGAGTCAGTCTACCAACTTTTTGACGTAAGTCTTCAACCTTCCTTTCAAGCCGCTTTTGCCAATTGGGAGTAAAACATCGTTGTTTTGGATTTCCTACTTCTGGTGGTAATTGTAGTTTCGATCCGCTGACTTTGGCCACTGTCCACGCCGAACAATAGACTGCAGTTTGAAGGGATTCAAAATCTGTTTCTACATTTACTGTTTCCGGAAGGATTACGTCATTGATGTAACTGACGAGCTTCCAAAGCTTTTTTGTAGCTCTTTGTTTTGGGAGAAAAGGTCTCTCATCCGGGTTCGTGTTCTTAAAATATGATAACGCTTCTCTAAAAACTAGGTCTATTTCCTGATCCCTATCTTGTTGAGAAGCACTGTCCATGTTAGCATGAGGTTCTAATTGTGGTATTGTTTCGTCTGCAGTGTTACTCACATTTAAGACACCTGAGTCATTAAGCGCGTCATACCAAACTGTCGTGTTTAGATCCTCCCGAGCTGGTTCGATTTGAAGGTTTTGGGATGTATTAGCTGTAAGGGTACCTAATTCTCTGGCAACTTCCTGCCTAATGACGTCTAGCCTATTATCATCAATTAACTTGTTCGCTACAATGACTCTTCTCTGGTCTGCTATTCGCTGCTCGCTAAGGTGAGCAAATTGTGGGAATGCACTAACAAAATGTTGATGCAAGGTCTTCCTATAAGCAGTTTTATTCGTTTCTAAGTGTGTAATTCTATAGTAACCCCTTATTATTGATTCGTTGATCTCATTTGTCCATCGCATTCGCTGTGTGGGGTGTACCTGAGCCAAGGGAGTTGTTGTGTCGCTTTGATTTGTTCCGAGAAAGGACTCTACTTCGGCTCTTATTTGAGCCACCATAGCCGTAGTTAATAAGTTGCTACGGGCTATGGCTCTGCGTTGATCACCTACTCGCTGCCTACTAACTTCCATATCAGGGAACCGATCTACGAACTTATTGTGCAGTTCTGTAAGGTATGATCTGGTTTCAGATTCTAGTTTTGTTATAATGAGATATGTGCGCAGGATAAAGGTGTTCATCTCTTCTGTCCATTTTTTGCGCGCACGTGGTTTAGCTCTGGCGGGTACAGGATTGTCGACTATTGCCGCCTGTACAACGTCCTCGGCTATTGGAGGTGAAGATATTCTCGAAGGAGAGAAAGAACAAGTTTCAGAATTAAAGTTTAAGTAAGAAGGTGGAGAAGAAGGAATAGAAGAGAAGAGAGATTTAGGTGAGGAATTAGGTGATTGGGCGTTACGGTTCTCTTCAGCCCAGTCTGTTCGGCACGGGCCCCTTTCCTCAATAGAGGCCAATTGCGTTGCTCCCACGTCAGCTGCACTGGTGCTGCTGAGACTTTCAGTGCCGGCTCGAGATGTGCTCCGGCTTGAATTTTTCCGCGGTCGTAGGTTGTACCTTCTGTTGGACTCACATTGTTCGGGTTCCCCGGCTGAGGGCCGTCCATTACCCTCGCCACCGATGGCTTGCATGCTGTAGCGCCCAGCATCGGCTCCAGGCGCGCCCCGACGATCACCCTCGGGAAGCGACCATATACGTATACTCTTATCTTTCTCCATCATGGTGGGTTTGCCATATCCCTTTTTTGTCACACGCTTCCTGATTCATATCCCTCGGCAGGACCGCGGCGAGCGCGAACCAGCAACCACTATTGCCAAGCATGATGCTTGTCAGCAACAATGGCTGCACAGTCCGCACCCGCCGCAAGCCCACCGCGAGACAAGAAAACAGGAGGCCGCTAAGTTATTACGTTGCGAGTGTCCGCCCCTCACGTGGCTTAGATGGTTAGCACGGACGTAGGGTTGGGCTTTGAGGGGCTTATTATTATTATTATTAACTTTTCCGAGTGAAATGACTTCTCACTTGCACACTAGGACATTTTGAAAGATATAAAAACAGTGAATTTATTTAACTACTCATGTTAAATTATAAAATCGCGAGCATGAGAAACTGAGTGCGCAAACAAATAACTGTGATCCTAACACATTTTGGTTAGAGAAAACCAGTTAGTCTTTTTTTTTCTTACATTCAGTAATTTAACTTAGTGAAATCTATCTATGTAATACAGTTAGAACTTGTTATTAATAATATTAAAGAAAACAATAATCTACCCATTACGATGCTATCTTTTCCTCTTTTTCAACTAGAGACATGCTTCTTTGTCCAGTCTCAATAGTGATAGTGATGTCCTACTCTATGAAAACCGGCAATCAATAAATAGGATGCAGACAAAATAGATGCTGTATGTTACAATTGCTGTTTATGCATTCATACCTTCCACTTGTTAGGAGTTGGCTTGTAGGGGTCATGGCCCTCCCCAAAATCTACCTACTGACGTCAAATTGGAAAATCTTGTAAATTTTCTTTTCTTATAAATTATTAATTTCTTGCTCAAAACGTCAGAAAATTTATCATTTATAATTTATCATTTATAGTACTTAGCTCTTTGTGAAAGGCTCGTCCGGGGAAGTACTACCACATATTCGGTTTGAAGGGTGTGAGTGTCGGTAAAATTACTGGCACGTGAGGCGAACATCTCTATGCCTCAAGTTAATGGACGCAGGGCAGTGCATCGTAAAACACATTCCTGACGTGCGTGACGAGTCAATTCTTTGTTTTAGGCTTAGGCGATGATTAGCACTTTACATGGTGAGCCATGCTTGTTCCATCAACCAGGATTATAAAAAAAAAACGTATTTAGTCCCTACTTTTTTGCTCTTTTTTTCTTATAGACTTAAATTTTTTGTCTTAAGTGTTGCGTGTTCTTTTGACCACACCTACCTACCTACTACCAAGTACCTGAGCACTACCTAACTATTATATATTCTGTGTTTGAACTACGGTTGAGAGCGTCCCTGAAGACCGATTAACTGAAGTATCGTAAACTAATCACAGTAAGCCTGTCTCAGTTGGTTATAGTAGCTCTGCCTTCAAAATGTGCTGAATCAATAATTTAATTACTGACATCTAATCCCCTGCGTTGTTGATCGTGGGCTCGATCCCCACCGAGAAAGAATATTTGTGTGGTGAACACAGATGTGTAACACATATTCTAATAAACAGACAGAGAAACCATCTGATTTTTCTCTGTCTGGGTGTTACATTTTAAATTCGGAGAAGATTTTTATAAAAACAAATGTACATAAGTATATATCAGCTATCTGGTTCCCATGGTACAAGCTCTGCTTAATTTGGGTGTGGATTGTCCACAATATTTATTTATATATGCATACTTTAACTTAAGATATCGTGAAAGAAAACATAGTGAGAAAACCTGCGGCTAATCAGCTCTACGTGTACCGACCTTGTCTTTCCAGTGGATTAAGCCACAAAGCAACATGTTTATGGATTAGGCTGACTACACTACACCTATACCTACCTACCGGCTACGTAGGCGTTTGGCAAACCAATGTACGTATTTGTACATTTTATACATCACTAAACTACTCTCATCAATTAAATTCGGAAGAGCGTTGCTTATGCCAAAGTGCCTAAATTTGAGATAAATTTGAAGATTTGAGATATCTTCACAATTGTATTTATCGAAAGCCTTTTGAGTTGTCCTGTTGCAGATTAAAAGCGGTAGATGGCGAGTGGCAGTCGCAGTGCCGGGTGGTGCGGCAGTGCGCGACGCGGCACCCGCGGCCGGCGCCGGCGCGCGCGGGGCTCGGCGTGCTGGCGCCCGGCGCGCGCGTGCGGGCCGCCATAACCCTCGCCAACGACACGCATCAACACGTGAGACCATCCTTACTAGTGGACTCGCTCGAGCTAGCTGTGCCAGACTACGTGATTGAACGGGGTTGCATTTTATCGCAACAAGAGGTGAGTAGGTAAAACTATATAGGTAGGTACTACTATAGTAGTAGAGGTAGGTATACATGCTTCGTTACCAGCTACCTACCTACCAGACATTGTAGACCGTTATCATAAAATATTACCTATTGTGTATGGTAAATACACAAAGGTTGGTAAAGGGTTGGTAGGAGTTGTAAGTTGAAATATACAGGGTGTAATAAGACCACACCCGAAAAAGGAATTTAGACTGAAAAATGCTAAATAAAAACTCATTTTGTCCGCTTTTCTCGTGATTTCTTCATAAATATCGAACACATCGTAACATTAACAAAAAGAGCTGTCAAGTAGAATAATCGATGGATTACTATTATAGGCTTAGGTAACAGGTTATCATCATCATATTCCTTTCTATAACGCATAGTTTTTTGTTTTGTTTTTGTGCTCTCCTTGCCAATGTTTTCTCTAGAGGGGCAGTTACAACATGAAGTTTTCCAAATGGGGCGCGAAATAAAAATGAAAATGCTCAAAAAGTCAGCTATTTGTAAATGATGCATCTGGTGTTGCAATCGTCCATACTATTGTTACCTTTTTTACCATGTGGGCCGTTCTTTGATTTTACAGAGGAATCTTCATTCCTTTGCGAAGATGTGATGTCAAATAAGCGGAGGCTTTGGTCACTGATGACGTCACGCGTCTATAATGCCCGTGATTGGTTCGCACGTGACATTCGGTATCACGTCATATTGCGCATACACTGACTTGCAAAAAAAGGTGTCGAGATCTTGTAAAATTTAGCGATTTAAAAAAAAAAGTGTATTATATACCGATCGAAAGGCTTAATCACAAGATTGTTTTTCGCTAAATAATATAATCTTGTGCTGAACACAAGACTATTTTTCGCTAAATAATATAGTTTCAAAAATAAAAGGAAGACCACCACAGACTTTAAAATTTGTAATACAAAATTAGTCAATTATTTATCAAATGCTTCTTTTCTTAATCATCTAATATGAATGCAGTTTAAATAAGTTTTTTAAATTCAAATAATCTCAAGACGTGTCTTGTTTTGTCTTCTTTCAGTAAAATATTCCATCTACAATATTCAAGGTACTTTATTCAAAGTCAAAGTTTCAATTGACACCCTTTGTAAATTCCTTATGGCTTAAAACAGTTACAATTTAGCAATTTTGTAATTTTGGCACAGCACTGTCTTTACAACGGCTTAATAAATACAATATATAAACGTATGTATACGTACACCTCTTTGTACGATATGATTTGTCAGCTTTTTGTGAAGGGCTCGTCCAGGGAAGTACTACTACCATGCCAATTTCTACCGTGAAGCAATGCTGTGTGTCATTGAAGGGTGTGGGTGCCGGTGAAATTACTAGCACGTGAACGTCCGTATGCCTCAAGTTGATGGACAGTGCAGTGCATCGTAGGTCACGTTCCTGACTTTACGAGGCCGTGCCTTGTTATAGGCAATGGTTACCTCTTCACATCACGTGGGCCATAATATGCTTGATCCATTAGCTAGATGTATAAAAAACCTAGGCTGCCTGCGATGGCGATCAGTGTATCGCTGTCAAAGTTCGCAACAGTGTGTGCGGATACTGTGGATGTTTGAAACTGTAGGCCTGCTACAAGGTCTCTCTGGGGTCTAATTCTGGTTTTGAGTCTGTGTGAGTGTTGACTAAATAAATCCTACGTTGAAATGTCACACACATATTATAATACACTGGTGAACACACACAGACTCAAAACCAGAGACAGAGAGCCAGACAGAGCTTGTGGTAGTCCTACTGATCGTCATCGCCATCGTGGACCGCCTAGATGCGCGCAAGACTTCAGAAAAATCGGTAATCAATCAAAAAAATATTAAAAATCGAAAGTAGATTGTTATGAAAACACTGTAAACAATCAATTCTGAATCAAGAGGGTCAATAAGCTTTCCCCATCAGCTATTTGTATAAAAAAGATACTATTTTTTTAGTATCATCCTCAAAAAATACTATACTAGAAAACCCTGATGCTATCTAATAATTGGCTCCAAAATTGGGCCATTTGTCAGCCTTTGGCAGACGGTCTCGTAGTAGAAAACGGGGATCAAAGTCCAGGGCTTCTATTTGATTGATATAGGTACAAGGTTTGAACCAAAAATATATGCTTAATTTTAGTATTTTCTTTTTGTATTAAAAATGTCTAATGTTACTGAAGCGGCCGTGAAAAATATTGGGAAAGTCCTAAACGATCCAGCCAGACCAATGAAAGAACGCTTCAGAGCGTTATTTACATTACGAAACATCGGTGGAGAAGCCGCTATCCAGTGCATCAATGAGTGCTTTGTGGATGAATCAGTGCTATTAAAACATGAGCTGGCTTACTGCCTTGGTCAGATGCAAGACAAGCGTGCCATTCCTATCCTTAGAACCGTTTTAGAAGACAAAGTTCAAGACCCCATAAAGTCGAGGTGCTCTGTGTCGGTTCTGTGACACATTTAGTAACCTAACCTACACAAGTCGGGTTAGACAAAAAAAATAAACAACAAAAAATTCACAAATCAATTTGAACACGGAACACGGGAGCACATTCACGCAACTCGAAAAGAAACGGAATGCACAGAACAAACGAATGACACTGACACTTTTTTTTTTACGTTCCGTTTTGCCATTGCTGTTCGTCATTTTGCACCATAGACTATTATGTGGAACAGAATTGGTTGTCAATCAGCCATTTTAACGTTCCGTTTTCGCTATAAAACTGTTTTAATGTTAGAAACTTATTTCACGAATTTCTCGAAAAATATGCAATTCCAAGTAATAATAGTGATAGCGTTATAATCAGGGACCCAAACCAATTCAACATTGACCCTTTTTCCCCTCCTCCGCGCGTAGCAAATCGCTAAAGCCAACCCAATTATTTTGTATGTTGTATTTTGTAACTTGTACATTGTTACCAGGCAGCCAGTACTTAAGGATCTGGAGCGACAGAGTGCAGATATCATCAGATCAAGATCACGTTCCATGTCAGTTACTAAAGAAAAGCCATCCAAGAAAGGTTTGTTGATTTTTTACCATCTGGCATAATAATATCTTGATACTTTGTAGCCGCAATATTATTAAACTCTCTTCCAGAAAATTTTGATACTGCAAAAAAATATCATATCAATGTTGTTCGTGGTCGATCACGACATCTATTCTGCAGATTTATCTGTCTGCGTTGATCCTAAGAGGGGTAGTTAGACTAGTCAAATTGTTTATTATGACTTGTTTTAAGGTAAGGGTGATCTATTATACAAATAAAACACATGCTTACATTACTTATATTTATTATATTATGTAACTTATATTAGGTGTATTCGTTATTGCTTCATGTTATTTATTGTACTTAGTTCTATTACAGTTTCAATGATGATTATTATATAACTTGAGACACGTCTACAAATTATAGATTTCTACAAAGCACATTTATTGAAAGTCTATAGAAATAGAATATAGGAAAAGTAATAATTTAAGAGTGACGTCAGCAGAACCACATATTTTAATATAAAATAAATGAAAATAAATAATAAACAATATCTTAATTTCAATGATGTGACGTGAGTTTTTCTATTTATTCAATGTAATCAGAGGCGTATTTAAAGATTTGGCGCCCCGGGCCAAAAAGATATGCCGCCCCATAAATTTTCGGAAAAAAAGTTTTTTTAACCGACTTCCAAGAGCCGATTTAAAAAAAAAAATGTTTTCGACGAACTAGGTTAGTTTTGGTTAGTAGGCTTTTTAAAATTGCTTCAGGGATGTAAAGTCAGCTATATTCAGGGTCGTGGGGCGGCAATGGCTTAGACTGGCACAGGATCGAGGCAGATGGCACAAATTAAGGAAGGCCTACACCCAGCAGTGGGTAAAGTCGGGCTGTGGATGATGATGATGATGTAAAGTAAAAAAAGGCGCACGAATCTGAACGAGGGGCGGCTTGCGCCGCCCCTCGCAGCCTGCCGCCCCGGGCCATGGCCCTCTTGGCCTAAGGGTAAATACGCCCCTGAATGTAATAGCTGAATTCTCTTCTAGTATTCAGCAATTAGATGGGGTTGGGTTGAGAATTCAATAACATGCGAAAGGGTCAAAACTGGTAGGGATTGGAATCCGATTATCAGGCTATCACTCTTATTCAACGGAAATGCATTTTTTTTAATTTGTTTTATAGCGCAAACGGAACGTTAAAATGGGCGATTGACAACCAAAACGTGGTCTTAGGGTCCCTACCCCTAGAATGTTTATAAAAATTGTGAAGCCTGAAGCTCGCGGCTAGCTCCGCTCAGGGGCGACCTCGCGAGTTTCTGGCTGAGCCATTCCAGATCCAAACACGGGGCACTCCGACTTAAAAAAACAGGACAAGCCTTTGGGAGGCTGTTTATACCGTTGCTCTATACATAGTCCTCTCTACCTTCGGCATTTGGACATCAGAAGAGAATGCCTTTAATAATATGTATGCAACCGTATCATAGTAATCTTCTTTTTCTTATCGTGTCACTGATTCTTTCGAACCAAGTGTGGTGAAAGGATTTTTTTATTAAGTGATTGATTAAGTGCGCCTCAAAGAGGCTCCTAGTAATGCAATTCATTAAGAAAAATACTCAGGAAACTCAGTGAACAAGAACTGGTCCATTAATTCCAAAAATATTATATTTGTAAGAAGATTGTATGGGAAGTAAGCGATAACAATTGTCTACCTAATAAGAATAAGCACTACCTACTTATATATATTTTTTCTACAACTAGCTCATAGAAAAAGCATATGGCCCACCTCTCGTAGGTCACGCACGTCAGGAACGTGCCCTACGATGCACTGCCCTGCATATCTAACGGGGTTTTGGTTTAAGGATAAATTATAAATAAAAAATGACATGTCGAAAGTTATAGTTTATATTAGATTTATAATAAGATATGTAGTCTACAAAATTTCACAAATTTTCACAACTTTATTTGAACCTAAAGTAATTTTTCTTTCATGTTTTTATTTTTACTTTCCTTGTATTCGTAATGAAAAGCACAGTGTTCACCTCGGGTGAAAGTCTTTTAAGTCCCTCAAGCTCCATTGGCGCCCTCGCTGACGCTCTGGCGCCAAACCCGTCTCGGGACTCAAAAAACGTGACTTTCAACACTCGGGTAACAATGTACTATTTTACATTTGCACCATCAGTTGAGTTGAGTTGAGTTGTTGATACTTAGATACTTCTACATATTTTTATAACGCTTTTATTAGCTTCACCTCTTATAAGTTTGTATGTAAGCTTGTATGTTACCGACCCCTTTGAGCTCGATTTTCTCCTACTTCGAACGATCAGATTTGATTCAAACTTTGCACACCTGTCAAAGGTCGATGACAATGCAATAGAAAAAAAAATTAAAAAAAAACTAAAATGTAAAAAAAAAATATAGTTAGTAGATGAACAACTTGAATAAATTATAGTTTAAAAAACTAAAAAAACGTTTTTATAACTAATAGAACTAAAAAGTTAATAATAAAACTGTAATGTAATCAATTGAAAAATTTATATTATTGTACAAAAAGCGTGGGGGGCCTGATTTTGATTGTTGTAAATATTTTATCAATAGTTTATTATGTCTGAAGTTATTATAAAAAGCACCCCACGCTTTTTTGTGACGCTCCCCCCGGGTTCAGGAGGAGGGGGTTCTGGGGGGCTTGGGGGGAGTCACAGCACGGCTCGCTTCGCTCGCCGCGCTGTTCCCATGGTCGCATGGCGGCTCGCTTCGCTCGCCGCAATGCTCCACTCGAAAAATAAATACAGTAGATCTATAAAATCATATACCAATGACCACTACTACCTGCCGCTGGCGGCCGCTAGTTCATAAAATCTATAATAGGTATGTACCTATACCTACTACAGTCACGAAAAACGCCTTGGTATGCTTGCTACTAACTATTATCTATTCTGTGACGTTACCGTGTCATAGTAACTACTAGCGTATCTGTAGCGTCGCTTTTTCGATTTTTATTATGAACTCTACGTTGTAGTCTTAGGGTACATTTCTGCAAAAAATCCGTCCTACGCTTTTTCGATCAGGGTCACGTGATCCTGACGCGAGTTTAAGTTTTTATACCCATTCAGAAAGTGCTCAACGCCGCTAAAGAAGTTTTCACTTCAAAAAAAACCAAACAAGACAAAAAATAAACTAAGTACCCAATTACAGTACAATGAAAAACATTACGCATCTTTGGTATGTAGTGATTCCAATAAAACCATATCATCACATCACCCATTTCCGTTGTCAAAATATGAACTGTATTCATGACGCAAGAAAATGGCGCTTGTCACCTATTGTTTGCGATATGGCAACAATGCATGACGTACTTACCAACGCTATTGTCAAATTCTACTTATGTCATTTCTGGAGAATAGTTTCTGTTATACATATACTGATAACTTATGCATTTGTTAATGGTTCTGAGCGATGATTTTTGACCTTAAGGTCTGAAGGCGGGGCTGCTCTCAAAATCAATCAAAACAAGATTGGCGCGCAAACACACCTGTCTCAAATATTTTGATAGTCGTGCGTGAAATGTCATCGTTCGAGACACTGTGGGCAAAAGTTTTGAAATTTTCATTTCGTGCCAAAACGAACGACAATCATAGTGGATGTAATCGTTTTGTGCGTTCTTGGCAAAATGTGCAAAATATACATCGACTCGAACGGTCTATTAATAACATTATTAAATTGACAGCTTACGTCATAATATGTTAAGGGTTGGAGGCTATAAAGTACCTACCTAATGTTCGTTGTTTACAATTTATCAACTCAGTTTCCTCGAAATGGACTGATAAGCACATTACAAAATTAAACATAGCTAATAAAGTAGGCACACCACAACCTTATCACTACTGCATCACGTCATGAGCAACCGAACAGTTTCCTACATAGTCACAAATCAGGCAGCTACTCAAAATCGCGACAAAAATCGGCGGCGGGGGAAAAAGTTATTCAAATTTTTCAAGTCACCCGGTCTCACAGACATATAGGTCACCGTTCCCGGGTTAAAAACTTACATTTCAAGCGTTATAAAACCTTCCGACGATGACTAATAATATTTTGTGAAAACATAAATATTTTTAAGTGCGTTAAAAAAGTAAGTTTGGGAGCTACAATGTTAACACAATACACTTTAAACTCACTTCTCTGTTTTTTTATGTCTATTGATTTGCTTTTTTGAAAATAAGTTTAAACATACTACATGCTAGTTTTTTTCTATTCTTCAAAAGGCATTAAAATTATAAGGTTAACTAAACATTCCACCTCGTCGCAGTACTTTAATAGCTTATTACTATACTATTATAATTGCCCACTGAATTGAGTCATAGCATTGCAATTACTTGTCAGTATTTTTTCAATACAAGAATTATCGCGTCTCGCCAAGTGAAGTAATTGGCCGTAAGTCGATAGAAATGGTCTTTTTATGGTGTTCGTTTGAAAAAAACAACATTGTGGCGCTCTGCTTGATAATGTTATTATGACTCATGAATGTAAACGTGCAAAATGGTATTTTTATTCCACAGCTGCTTGTGTTTACTAAAAAGAATTAAACACTCGTATACAAAGTAACATAACTAATATGAACGTAGAGTGCACTGATGGTTTAATGGTAGTAGCATAAAGTAAAAAAATAACTATTAGGTAAGTACATAGATTTGCTATTTACTAGGCTACTTACTTCCCTTTTTTGAAAATTATTATCATTTGTGGTCGTGCACCGTGTGGTTTTGTAATTGTTATATAACCACTTACTGATGTAACCGCTCAACATCAGGTGCGGCATTAGCTTGTTCCATAATTATTATTTCAGTAAATTCAGTGAACTAGTAAGTAGTTAAGTACAGAATGAGAGGAAATTTCTACGAAGAATCACAACAGAAAATTCTAGAAAATACCTGGTTTTAGCTGACAGGCATAGTAAACAAACATTTTAACTAACGGGGTAGTCAGATACGCGTATAAAGTGATCTTACTTACAAGCGTTACTTAGATGTGACGCACTGCTTAAAACTCGCTTTGTCACTGTTTGACATTATAGGATGGTAAACCAAAAAACAGAATTCATAAATCATTTTATTCTTTCCTTTTCACAGGCCTAGTCATACACAGACACAGTTCATAACGGGGTACCTAGATTGAGAGACCACCAACCCTGTAGGATAAACCTGTTAGCTATATTTTTTTGTAGGGTAGTACCAACCAAAGCCTACTAACGACATCTATCACGAAAAATGCGAAACATTAAAAAATATGATTCAAGAGTAAATATTGCAGTAGGGTAATATTGGGAGATTTGAATCAACCTTCGGTTGATACAAATCTCCCAATATCAACCTTCGGTTGATACAAATCTCCCAATATTTTAAATCGATTCAGAATTTACATCCCAGTTTTACCCTACTGACCGAGGTAGGTTTGCAAACGCTGCAGTTTGTAATACCTTCTAGTCTGAGCGAGCTATTTGTTTACGCAACATTTTGTTATCAGCACACCTGCTCGATCGAATTACATCATTGTAGTCTAACATTGAGTCAGTTCTCCCAATATCCTAGAACTGATACAGTACTCTCATATTTTTAAATCGCTCTAGTATCTACTGCCCGATCTAGAATTCTCAATTTATTATATCGTTCTAACACTGATGAAAAAGTTTTTTCAAATGATTTTACTCTCATTAAAAATCGATCATTATTTATTTTCCAAGTACCTCCTCGATCTTCTTCATGACCAGGAACATTGAAATATGTTATAATGTTGCTGAATGTTACTTTCTTTCTAAACGATGACATTGTTTTAGAGGCAGACAACTTTAATCAAGCCCTAAGTACTTATGACATTTATATCTTAGGGTTATATCTTATATCGAGTGATTTAGTATTCTCATATAATCTACTCGCCTCGACAAACCTTTGTTTATGTTAAGAGTGGTCTAACCATGTCGGATGGAATGATAACTTATTCTTATCGAATATTTATAGTGCGCGGTAGAAATTAAAGTACTAACATCGGCGGGCTGAACACTTTGCATTGGATGGCATCATAACAAGCCAGTTAAAGTATGAGTAAAAAATAATTATAAAAAGTTTAGAAAAATATTGACGTGATAACGTCTTATAAATCGATGGAGCCGGCTGCACGCACGAAAAAACATGACTCATGCGTCGTTACGTCGTTTCGTCGTTCCATTTACCTGAGCCCGAGCCCGGGTCGAGTAATGGGTAAGGGTAAATGAGGGTAAGGGTAAGGGTTCAGTCTGGGTCCGGGTCCGGGTCCGGATTTTCATTCAGTTTCATTCAGTTCCATTCAGTTTCATTCAGTTCCATTCAGTTTCATTCAGTTTCATTCAGTTTCATTCACATTCAATTCAATTCAGTAAAACTAAAATTTTCTTTTGAAAAATGCAACTATTCCATCAGTATTTTCTTATGACGTTATCACGTTCAACTATCGTCAGTAAACCGACTTTACAGACAACCGATTTTTTTTATTGACTTAATATAAACCTTCCGACAAATAGGACATATATTATTATTTAAAGATAAAGCACATTTAGTACAAGCGATAGCATGACCACAGGGTATAAAAACATAGTTCAACTTATTTTCGAAACATATTTTACAGATTAAATTTGGATAATTTATTGTTTCTTCTGGCTCTTCAATATGTGTATTTTTAGCAGATCTCGACGTTTCACAGCATTCTGTTGATTTTGTTTCCCCGTTAACTATTTTGCTGACATATTCTTCGCCCATCATTGATAGCACATAAGGACAAGTTTGAAAAAAGCGAGCGTGTTCTTCCCAGGGGATGTCGCCGGGAGACCAGTCTTTCATCCCGCCCCCACAAAAATAACAATGAACTCTATCGCTTTGTTTCGTATAAAAAAAACCTGCTTCAGCCATATCTGCAGGTTTTTGAGTCATAGATTTAGGCCAAGACTCAAAGCTTTTTAAACGATTTATTTCAATTGAGTAATGACTGTAATATGGTTTAACACATTGTTCTATCATTTTATTTTATTGTACTGGCCCCTACTTTAAAGAGACATTCGTTTATAAAGGCGAGTAGAACAAGTATGATAAAAATTAATAGCAATGACCCACTCAGACCCCGTTTACAGAGAAAGGCTGTTTTTTTAATTTATCGAGAATATATTTTGGCGTTTTAGCATTTACGGCCAACTCACGCCATCTATCAGTTTTCTACAGAAGTTTCAGACAAGTCAATAGAGTTAGCAATAATTAAAATGGTTGCATATTTAAGGTTCGCACTTTGCATCACATTTAAGTTTGAAATAAAATTCATAGATGGCGCTCCGCAAATATCTTTCTCAAGTTATTTGTCTTATGCATAATAATATGGCAATCGATTAATTCAACGTGTAATTTGTAAGCGTTGCTGGCCTGTTGAATTAAGTCGCACCTTGTAAGCTGCGAGGCGCGGGTTCAAATCTTCAGGGATTAGCAAAACTTATTGTATTTTTTTATATTTTTTGTAATGTTTAGAATATTTTTATTTTAATATTTTCTATTGCTTGTTGCAGTGGCTTTTAATATGATTGAATTTTTAGATCAGCTGTCTATTCAAATGTTAAATTTTGTTAATAATACTACCTAATGGTTTTCTAATATTCAATGCAAATAAAGTATTTTTTTTTTTTAAGTAGAACAATTTATTTACACAAAGAAACTTGCAATTAAACAAAATATTTACAAAATGTACCTAATACATAAGAAACAGTTGAGCTATCTGCAGATCGTTACAAACGATCTAGAGATAGCTCAACTAATCCAAATCAGGGCCAGAAGGAAGCATGAGTAATAAGTTTTTATTTTAACGATTGAACTGCACAAGTACCAAGCATTACCTTATTAAAATTTCGTATCCGATATCTGCGACATGCTGGCGCCAACACTCAGAGCAATCCTATATGGACAGTTATAAAGGTGTTATCATAACGGAGTAGGAAAAATTGATAAATCGCGAGCGATAATGAACTCTTTGATTAGGCATTATTCGTACTAAAATCGTCTGCGGTTAACAAATGAATATTTTCTAGTTTATGATGCTGGATCGAAAATACTTACATATGAATCCGGCTTTAGTTAAAGAGGCGCTGTGAAAAAATTCACATTGCTTGCAGTCTTATTTTATTGCTGAATTTCGATTGAAGTAGTCCTGTGTGTTTTTGCGGGTGCGAGATAAGGATTTTATCAACAAGTATGTAAGTACCTCATTATTTTAATATCTAGGACTAAGCTTTTGCGGGCGATTAATTTAAGGCGAGTCATGAGAATGGAGGACATTTTTTATGAATTTTAACAAAAAGTGATTAATCATTAGACGCGGTGGTAGAAAATACTCTCCCTAAGTACCTGGTTATTTCTATTATCTAGCAGGTACAAAGCTTTTTTTTTATTGTAAACTTTAATAATTTTAACAAAAAAAAAGTGATTAATTGCGTAGACATAGCGATAGTAATACTCTTCTAATCAGCCTTATGAAGAGTTTTAGAGAGGTTTGCCTTCTTATGAAATTAAAGCTTATTTTTTTGTTCTAGGCCAGGCGGGTCGCAAAATCCATTTTGGGCAGAAGATGTCGAGGAGTTAGAGAAAGCGGGACTTTCATCAGTTCCGGCCAAAAGAGCGGCTGCACCGAAAAACAAAAAGCGAGCGACAGCGAGCAGTAGTACATCCGCTCCAAAGGGAAAGAAAAATAAAAAAACCCCTCCATTGCTCTTTTTATCAGACAGCGAAGATGAAGTTGTTCCCCTAACACAGCCTTTTCTGGTGAGTTTATTTTAATTTCTTTGATATTCACAAGAGAGTCATTGAAGCAGGCTTTCCTATACAAAAAGTTTTGACGGTTTTCTACCTCATAATATAGCCCCCCACATGACACATGATTTACTAGACTTAGTCTTCTTTTTTTTTTCCGTTTCCTATTTTTAAAACGATAAAAAATATACATGGTATAATAGTGTTTGGTGTAGAAATTTATGGTACATACTATATCCATAATACATGAATAACAATTGTAATTGTCTAAAGTTAGCAGACTAGACTTTTTTTTTATAAAATCATGTTTAGGATGCTTAAGATAATGGTCTCGAGCAATAAGATCGTCTATTGCAAGACACTGTCATTTTTAGCAAGCTTGAGAAAAAATATTATTTATTGTTATGATTTTTTCAGGACGATGGAGAAGAAAGCATTGAGCCGGGAGAACCACTGCAGCCGCTGCCGGCCTCATTGCTGAGAAGTTTCTTCTCCCAGAGGGGGTCTAATGCATACACAACGCAACGCGACCCCACTCGCAAGGGGGAGTATTATATTGAATTGAGGGTGTATAATTCAAAGGAAGCCGAAGCCGTTGCAAACGACGAGCGTTGGAAGTTGGCGCTCATTACTCTAAAAACAAGCTTCGATAATGACACCGCTATCTGGCGCTCTCTAGCCAATCTCGTGAAAGTAGCGCGTGAAGATTTTAAGAAGATCCAGCCGATCACGTACCCTATAAACTTTCAATAAACTGATTGAAACTTTATTGGGTATATTTCCTGCCTTATCCAAACCTTAACCTATCCTTGCCCAACTCCTGTCCTAAATTGGAAAATTGGAAATTGGAAATTGGAAATTGGAAATTGGAATCAGATATCAGAAATATTAAAAAATAGGAATTTGGCTAATGGCATAAATAATAAACTTGAATTATGAAAACTTTGCATCAACAAACAAATAATACAATGAGGTTAGTAATTGGTTAAATAGCTGTGCTGATGTTTTGGTATAATGACATAAATACAAAACTTGAATTTTGAAAAAAATAATGACAGTAAACAAATAATACAAACGAGGTCAGAAATTAGTTAAATAGTTTTAATGATGTTTTGTCAAGAATGCTGTATTTTTGTTTCAAATTTTTCCGCTCATAAAAAGACAAACACTCATAAATCAAATTGCTTAATTCAGTCTACATTTCAGAATGTGCAGATTATAGCAAGCGCATTTAAGAGTAGAATTATTAGTTATAGAATAAACTCTAGTAAAACGGTATTAGTTCCTGAACAGTTTTTGAATATTGTTTCCTCAATAGTGATTCAACTTATAAAAAAGTCACTTGCTCAACACGCCGTGTTAAAAGTCAATGTGGAAGTTTTTGTTTTATATTATTTGCCTAAAGATGAGCAAAAATCTTTAAAATCATTTAAAACTCGATTTGAAGCAATTTTTCATAATACTGATTTAGCAAAGTTTTACCAAGACTGTGTCGAGAAACTCGCTCAAAAATGTTCAGAATTTGAGTTGTCTGAATCTGGCTGGTCTATTGATTCTGTAAGTCATTTAGAGTTGAATATTAACAAATATAATCCACTGCGAGCTGGCTCGTATGTCAAACTACCGCTAGAAATTCGAAACACAAAATCTTGTCTTAATATCCAGAATAGAGACGATCGATGTTTTTTGCATTGTATTATTGCTCATATGTACCCTGCGAAAAGTAACCCCGGCAGAGTAACATCATATCCATGCTATAAAAATATTCTCAATATTGCTGGTATGACATTTCCACCGAGTTTACATGACATAAAAAAATTTGAAATGAATAATCCTCTTATTTCTGTTAATGTGTATGGCTTAGAAAAAAATAGCACGGTAATGGGCCCTCTTTATAAAACTATTCGCCGTAAATTGACGCATGTGAATTTGCTCTTAATTGAAAATAATGATAAAAATCATTTCTGTTTGATTAAAAACTTTGAAAGACTTGTTCGCAAACAGTTAACAAAACATAATGGCAGAATATTTCTTTGCGAAGAATGTTTCATTTATTTTGAATCAGAAGATAAACTAAATGCTCATAATTGCGCAAGAGTCAAAACAATTTTACCTCAGCCAGATAGTAAGCTAACATTTTCTCATGTCGAAAGAACGCAAAAAGTTCCAATTGTTATCTATGGTGATTTTGAAAGTTTGCTTAAAGAATATTCTGATAAAGGCAAGTCAAAACATATTGAAAATGTTCAAATACATGAAGCAACCTGTTTTGCTTATTATATATGCTGTCAAGCCGAGCCGCGGTTTAATAAATTTGTATCCTATCGAGGCCCTCATTGTGCGAAGAAGTTCATCGAAACTATTTGCAATGATGTGACAAAGTTATACCATTTGTTATCAGTAAGTCATGCTATGTTACCTCTCACTGATGCTGAACAAGATTCTTTTAATAACGCAACTGTTTGTCATATGTGTAGAACAGAGTTTGCTAAAGATGAGCAAATTGTTGTTGATCATGATCACTTTACAGGAAAATATAGAGGCCCTGCACATAATATATGTAATTTAAATGCAAAGCCTTGTAAGTTCATTCCAATAATATTTCACAATCTCTCCGGCTATGACTGTCATTTATTCATCAACGAACTATCTAATGTAGCGGGACGCATTCGCCTAATTCCAAAAACAAAGGAAAAGTATATATCTATCACAAAGTTCTTACCAATAGACTCTAAAAACATAAGTCAGTTAAAATTTATCGACTCTTTTAATTTTCTAAGTTGCGGGTTAGATAAGCTTGCCAAAACATTACATCCTGATGATTTTATGAACCTTAAAAAATACTATCCTGAAAAAAAATTATTTGAATTATTACGCACAAAAGGAATTTACTGCTATGATTATATAGATTCAGTTGAGCGATATCAAGAAATCAGTTTACCTGAAAAAAGCGCTTTCTTCAATAAATTAACTTCTGAAGAAATAACAGAAAATGATTACAAACATGCTCAAACTATTTGGAATGAGTTCCAAATTAAAAATTTAGGAGAGTATACCGATTTATACTTAACGAGCGATGTGTTGCTGCTGGCAGATGTTTTTGAAAAATTCAGGAACATGAGTCTAATCTATTACAATTTAGATCCTTGTCATTACGTATCTTCGCCTTCTTTAAGTTGGGATGCTATGTTATTGTATACAAAAATTGAATTAGATTTAATATCTGATGTGGAAATGTATCAAATGCTGGAAAAAGGCATTAGAGGCGGGCTTGCTCAATGCTCTCTTAGAAATGCAAAAGCAAATAATAAATATTTAGAAAGTCATAAAACCGATGAACCAAATTCATATCTAATCTATCTAGATTGTGTGAACTTATATGGGTTTGCCATGATGAAGCCTCTTCCAGCCAAAAACTTTTGTTTCTTGAATGACGATGAAATAATGGATATAAAAAACATCGCAGCAATATCAGATAACAATGATCGCGGTTATATACTTGAGGTTGATTTAGAATATCCGATAGATATCCACAATGAACATTCTGATTTACCATTTGCGCCTGAAAAATATGTTACGCCTACTGGTAAAAACAAAAAACTTGTTGCGAATTTGCACAATAAATATAAATATGTAATTCATTACGTTCATTTAAAAGAATGTTTATTAAACGGGCTTCGCCTTTTAAAAATACATAGAGTTTTAGCTTTTGATCAAAAACCATTCCTTAAACCTTACATCATGCTGAATACAATGCTTAGACAAAAAGCAAAATCAGATTTTGAGAGAGATTTTTTCAAAAAACAAAACAATTGTATTTTTGGCAAAACTATTGAAAACAAAAAAAATCAGATTGATGTCAAGCTAGTCAGTGTTTGGAAAGATGTTTTCAACAAAACCAATAAGTTTTGTGGCGCTGAAAAATATATAAGTGCTCCAAATTTTAAAAACTTAGCAATTTTTTCTGAAAACTTGGTCGCTATTCAGTTACAACAAACTAAAATCATCTTAGATAGACCAATATACATAGGATTTTTAGTACTAGAACTATCTAAAACCCATTTATACAAATTTCATTACTCTGTTATGAAAAACATGTACAAAAAAAATATTCAACTTTGCTATACCGATACAGACAGCCTTTTGTATTTAATAAAAACTGATGACTTCTATGAGGACATGAAAAATAATCTCCAATACTTTGACACAAGTAACTTTGGAGATAATAACGTTTATAAAATACCTCATGCCAATATGAAATTACCTGGCTATTTTAAGGATGAGATGGGCGGTCAAATAATATCTGAATTTACAGGGCTGCGAGCCAAATTATATTGCATCAATGCAGAATCAATTTCGATAAAAAAAGCCAAAGGCTCGAAAAAAAATGTGACCAAAAAGCTTGATATGGAAAAATATAAACAATGTCTCTTTCATAATAAAGAACTGAGAGATGACATGTTTATAATAAAATCTAAAAATCATAAACTTTATACGCAGAGACTAAATAAATTAGTTTTAAGTAAATCGGATGATAAAAGACAACTCTTCAAAAATACTGTGATGACTTTGCCATGGGGTCACTATGCTAATATGTTATGAAAAAATACTTGGAATCTTTATTTACTTATGAATTATAAAAAACTTAAGTTTTCTTTATTAGCCATAAGCCCAATATATAAGGGTTTATTTTGATTGTAGTATGCTTATAAATAAAATTACATTGATTGCTTATTTACTTAGTAGACTGTTATTTGTATTATGACAAATATATTTCTTTAAGGCAACTGGTTTAACTATAAGGTTTTTAGCATGCTTATGAATAAAAATGTTTTAATCTTTGTAAATATACTGTTATATCCTGAACGCTCAATAAAAGCTTTATATTGAGAAGGCGACATCCTTTTCCGGCGAATTTCTACCAGTTTTCATACTTTTATACAGTCAACATCCGGTCAAGTGGCGCCACCTGGCAGCCGCGCGCAGTTTTACTTCGTTAAACATGCAGCGCCATATTGAACTCATTGGCGTTTTGTTTTCCGTCGAAGCAACATGTGTCCAGCAGCTAGCTCTGCGACGACCGTGGTTGCTAATAATATTTTAAATCTTTGTTCTTACAAAAGTGAATAAATAATTAATTTTATTTAGTGAAGTGTTCTTCTTTGAGCAGTGCAAGGAGGGAAAACCGTGAGTACCCTCATAATAATAAAAAATGAACGTGATTAATTTTTTTTTAACGATTTTTTCGTTCGGATCACGTTCTTATAGTTTTAAAAAATCCAGTTTATTTATATAGTTTAGTTTCATTTTCAGTAGTACATTTTATTGTGCACATAAGCTGTGGTTGGTATACGTGCCGTTCTTTGAGGCAAAAGCCGGAACCGCTGCCATAGCTATAAAATGAACAAATAGGCATGGCGTCGTTTGAACGTATTTTTAGAATTGTTTTCCAAACAATTTGCTAATATTTATTTTTCATAGTACTTCTGCCTTCTGTGTGATCGTGGGTTCGATCCCCACCGAAATACGTGTGATGAACATGGGTCTTTGTTCTGAGGTTACAATGTTTTTCCGAGGAGGTTAAATCAAAATCGTAGAAGGAATAGTTTTTTATTGAATATTATCATTCATTCATTGCTTCATGTTAACTGCTATTTTGATATCCAGTGCGTTTTGCTTAAAGTCTTATACCCTAACATACTCCAGGTTTCATAGACTTGGAAACAAACAAAGAGGGGTAAAACGTATGATACCTGACGTCATCGGGCCATACCTACCTATACGGTTAAGCATTGTTAAAATAATATTAAATTTTATTTTGTTTTTGATAAAAATTATGCCTACCTTCCCAAAGCAGAAATAATATTACTTATATTCTCTCTTGGGTTTATTATACGAATACGTTTACTTCTAGAAAAATCTTAAGAAACTTTTTTCTTAATACCCACTTTATTATTTTAAAACTATGTTCATCACACCATCGCTTTCAATCAGTTTACTGGTCACCGACTCGAAGGTTTACTATAAAGTTTTCAAGTAAAAAGGCTTACTTTATTAGCAGCAAGGTATTTTTGGTCTTGAGAACCTACCAACCACCCCTCGCGGGGGTAAGGCGTTTGTGAACTAGCTGCGTTCTATGGAATGGAACTCTATAGACCTCCAGTGAAACTGGCCTGTTCCTGTTAAGTCTGAAAAGAGAAACTCAATCAACCTAACAACCGCCCCTCGCGGGGGTTAGGCGTTTGTAAAGTGTGTTCTATCGAGTTGAACTCTCTAAACTTCCAGTGAAACTGTCTCGCTAAATCGAATGGATTCTCGCAAGAGAACCTCGATCAACTTAACAGCCACCTCTCGCGGGGGTTAGGCGTAAAGCGAATTTGTGTTCCATCGCGTGGAACTCTGTGAACTATTGGTAAGTGAATCTAGTCTCTGAAATGTAGTGGTTCTCACAAGAAAAAATTTAATCTTACAACTGCCTCTCGCGGGGGTTAAGTGTTTTAACTGTGTTCCATCATACAGATTTGATACAATTTTAGTAAATGTGCCTGTATCAAGTACAGCCTCGCGGGTTGGAAATTTAAGCCACATTTAAACTCGCACAGGGGTCAACACTCGAATGTGCAATATACGAACTGTGTTTTTACAATGAGAAAGGTAAGTAACGAGTCGCGACTCGAAAGTGAAGATTATAATGACCTCGAGAAGTTCATTATGGTGTAAGTGCTGGCTTAGGCATATATAAAATAAAAATAAATACAACACTATCTAGCCCCAAACTAAGCAGAGCTTGTACGATGGGAACCAGATAGCTGATATAGTACATAGATACTTAAATAAAAGAAATAATACTCAAGGTAAGGAAAGCCAGTTACACACTTCCATCCAATAAAGTGTTTTACATCAAAAGCCTAGTCTTGTTTGATCTAATGAAAAATGGCTCTTTTAAATCCACTGAAATGCTTGTCATAGTGTAAGTAGACCCTTGTCTGCTTTTGGACCCGAACCTAAAAGTGCAACCCTTAAAGTATTTGCCAAAGATAGGAATTTCTTAATTTCCGAGTTAACCTAAACCGAACCTAACTCTTAGATTTACACTGTACTGTGTTTTTGCAAGTCGCACACATAGGTGCGTTTCACATAACCTCATTCAGGCTAAGCACGCTTTTGAAACAAATACTTGTTGTGAATCTTTATGATCATTTGTCTTGAATGGGACAAAACAAAGACATTCTTTGCGAACATTTAAAATTACGTAAGAAATTCAAGACTACCCGCTTAAAAGCATCAGACTTTTAGACTTTGCCAACCTTGTAGTTCATCATGGTGCTAAATTAATGTTTATACATTTATTAAAACTAGCAAAGACCTACCCTACCTAAGGATGCCTTAAAACACATCACTAAGTTATCAGGGTTCAGGAACAATTAAAATGAAATGAATGTTTTATGAAAAGCAATTTCATGCGATTATTTTTACGCATTGAGAAAAGATACCAAGGAGGACCATGTTTTTCCTAGCAAGACGAGTGTTTTTTTGACGTTTCAGTATTTGACAAAGTCGTACCAATTTGTACCTTATTTATACTTTGCCGTTTGGTTTTTGACACTAATAAACCGTTCATTAGTGGCGTGTGGTACACGCACAAAAAACGCATTATTGCCGGTCTATCTGCGCGAGCAGGGGCCTTATTCGCTATTACATTGGGATTCCGTGCCCAAAACGTGTGACTTTACAACGTGATCTAAACGCAAACGCGCCTTTGTGTGGAATTGAAAAAAGGTATTCTGTATGCCACAAGACTAGTTGTCTATGCCCCACGTTTGATCTTTTGGTTGTTTCACATGATTCGTTCAAAATCCGACTATTGCTAAGCCTATGTCTTAACGTGTTCACGTAACGCGCGTGGGTTGGCAATAGCGAATAACGGCCCAGGTGTTGGTATGTCGATGTGTTTACGTCATTACCACCCTCCTGAGTGGCGGCCAACTTATGCTACTATAATGCTTGTAAAGTAACTTCGGTTTTTGACCTGTTTGTCTCTGAAATCGCACGTACAGTCTTTAGTCAAGTAAATATTTTTATTTGTTTTGAGATGCGGTCTACCTGCAAATATTTTAGTAAGGAACCGTCAAGGTTTACAACGCGGTCACTATACTATGAAACTACCCACACATGCTCGTGGATGTAATGTATCTACCATCCTAAGTACACACTCCCCAAAGCGTGTATGCTATTGTTTCCTAGCGAAAAACTGTAGTTTGCCGAAATAATTTCTTTATATAAACAAATGGAATACGGATCAATACCGATGCTTAATAGGTACGTTGCGTTGATAATTTTTACCGTTGCTTGATCAAAATTTGCTTAAGTATGTAATAACGTGTGGTTTGTAACCATCTTTAGTGTAGCGCTAAAAGCTGCTTTTGGGGTCACAACTAATAATGATGACCACATTTTCTATGTTATTTACACTTGATTAGAGCTATCACATGAAGCCATATTTCCTATGTTATGAAGCAAACACTGTCTTTGTGTTTTTTATGCTCGACTTTTTGTATTTTACTCAATACAATTTTATTGCCCAATAAATAATTTTCTTATCTTATCTTAACACTCATATAAATCCGTACTTCCTATGACGCAGACACTGTCTTTTTGTCTTTCATGTTTTACTTTTGGTATATTCTATACAATACGACACTAACGCATGAATCTGTACTTCCTACGTTATAACGCAGACACTGTCTTGTCTGTTATGTTCTAAGTTCTGAATATTCTTGAGTTAATGATGATGGTTTACACTTTTGACAAATCAGAGTTTCCGATGGGACGTTAGCAAAAGTAATTCACTAAGATACTGCTAGAATAAGTATAAGAATAAAGAATAAGCTTTATTATATACTACTATTGATAGGTATAGGTACTGCTGATAGTACTTACATTGCAGTAATATTCTTAGCTCATAAAGGTCCTTACAGGATAAGTCCTTATTCACCACAGATCTTATTGGCATTTGATTTTATTCTGGGTTAGATCTAGATACTAAGTAGTAATTATTTTATCCAAGTATAGTTAGAAACTGATTGCAGTTATTATTTATGCAATGAACAGTAAAATTTTTAAGCTAAACTTGTTTTGCGCAACGTCATAGCAGACGATCTAAATATTTATTAAGGAGGCTGTTATTACAGCACTGCGAGGTAGCACTTTGAGCTACGATTTACTGTTCTAAGCATTGTTTTAAAAAGATCTTGACGATATCTACAGGAAGTAAACAATTGTTGAGTTTGATTGCCGCCATCTATCATCTCTTTACACTAGCTACATAGCATCTGACAAAGTTACGAGACCAGTACACACTATTAGGTATAGAGTTTAACCAGGCCTATCGCGCGGCTTGTTTGAATGCATTCAATTAACATGGCATTATGATAACTTCATCATTATGATCAGCCTAAAGAAGTTCATAGCTGGACTTAAGCCAGGAACTTTGGGTGGTTTGTCTGTTACCATGCTTAGCAGATTTTTTAAGATTACTTACAGTCTCTTAGATAATTTAAGATTATAGCAATGTCTGATAGAATTAAAATAATCATGTTATTATTAATAATATAATATAGTCAGGCACTATTTTGTGCACAATTGATTAAAATACGGTTTTATTTACTATTGTAGGCAAACTTACCTACATTATTGAGTAAAAAATATAATATCACATTGGCGCTAGAGTAACCCAGATCTTACAAGTGGCGTCACCAGGCGATAACAAACAGGTCTCAATATAAAGCTTTTATTGAGCGTTCAGGATATAATAGCAGCGTTTTACCTGAAATAAAACGCACATTATATACTTACCTCAATAAAAGCTTTCACTTTAATTGCTGCCTGGTGAAATAAAAAAGCCAATGAGTTCAATATGGCGCTGCATGTTTAACGAAGTAAAACTGCGCGCGGCTGCCAGGTGGCGCCACTTGACCGGATGTTGACTGTATAAAAGTATGAAAACTGGTAGAAATTCGCCGGAAAAGGATGTCGCCTTCTCAATATAAAGCTTTTATTGAGGTAAGTATATAATGTGCGTTTTATTTCAGGTAAAACGCTGCTATTTTATTTAAAAGTCCTGAGTCCTATAACAACAGAGGAGTAGGTAGATAGACAAGTAGGTAGGTAAGTAGCGCCTCCATTAGAGATATTTCGTTATCCTATACATTATAAAGTAATCCTAGAAAACAGTTTTTTAATCTATGCAGGCAGCCAAACCTTGCATTATCATGCTCAGATTGAAGGCCGGTATGTGCCTTTTTTTTTGTCATTGCTCGCAAACAAAGCTGGTTATGATAAATTCTAAGATTTAGTAACAGAGATGCGTCGCAGTGACGTTGCTCCCTAGTAAAAGATAGGCGTTATTGTTATGAGTAAAATAATAACATAATGACAATAGCGCTTGCTAGAGCGCAAATACAGGGCTATTCATAATTAGCTGCAAATACTCAGGAATTAGGTTCTAAGCATTAGCAGCTAATTATGAATAACCCTGTATAGAGCACCTAGCTATAAAATTAAGGAGAGGAATGAAACAACTGAAAATTATTAGGTGCAAACTATTTATTTATTAAATTATAACTAATCTATAAAGTTTTCAGCTGCCAAAATATGCCGGCGATGATGATGCTAGTCCTCTCATCACTTATTCAATTTACTTTATATTTTTTTCATTTAATGCAATACAATCTGCTACAATTTAAGTTACTCTAAGTCATGCAACTTTTCCCCTATTTTTTTCACTAGCTTATATGTAGTGTCCATTATATCATCATAATTATTGTTGTGTTCAACTATATATTGTAGACTTAAATTAGCACTTTCACTATCACTATAGTCATTTTCGTCTTCAAGTTCCTTTACTTCATAAATATTAATTTTTATAACACTGCGTCCTTTTTTGCTGAAATTGCGTCGAATAATGTATTCAGATGATGGTGTGTAAGCCGGCTTTCTTTTTCTTGATACAATCTTCTTTTGTTTCATTGTTTGCTGTCCTTTACTTAAATTTGACGGCATATCTTTCATAGGCGGCTGAGCATGCTGCTCTGTTTTTTCAAAATACTCCTCTGTATCTTGACCGAAGTAGATCGAGGGGATGAAGGGGCTAGTATCCTCATCGCGGGCATAGTTTGACATCTGAAAAAAGAAGAACGCAATGTAAAATAACACACTAAAACTAAAAACTGCTAAAATTAAGAGATTGTTTCTAGTTTAATTTAAAATACTTGCCATTAAGCAGATAAATTACGCGCGATGCTATTCAGGTCTCAGCGAGTTATGGCGTGAAAAATCATTTAGATTTGAAATGGAATAAATACTGAGAAATTGACTCAGCAGATCATGCGACGATACGTGTAAAATTACGCCCCAGGAGCGGACTGAGGTAAGTTAGTCTCGGAAATTAAAATAAGGAATACAATAAAAATACTTGTTAAATTTAACAACTTGACTAAAAACGAGTATTCATAAAACAGTTTCATGTACAGCAATTTTTTTTACAATTTTTCCAATCAAGTTTTCAGTCAAATCTTTAATATCATCAAACTCATCCTCAACAACATATTGGCAACTTATTATATTATGAGACTCATCAATTGGGCTATTTTTCAAATTACTTGCAAAGTTTAAATCATATACATCAATATTTATTAAACGATGTCCTCTTATAACTTTTTTCTTCACGTAAGATGAAAGTCCTGACTCTTGTAAAACAATTGATTTTGTAGCATTTGTCAGCTTTTTAGAGGAACTTGATTTTGCAGCAAGTTTTTTTTCAATCTTTGAAGGTCTAATCTCATTTTCACTTTCACGAGTCATATGGCTTTGGTCTTTAAATTCTGCTTCCAAAGTTTTATCAAAATCTCGAGTATAATAAAATGGGTTAGTAATTTCTTTGAGCCCATTCGGGGTGATGAAAGTAGATTGAGTCGTCATTTTTTTCTGAAACAAAAACAAAGGAATGGATGATTAAGGTATTGAGATAAATTTAAAACAAAATTATTGATCGATCCGATTATTATCATCTTACATCATAAAATCAAAAACTTTTTAGGATTAAATATTTGCCCTACACATTCGGTCTCTTAGAAGAAATTAAAATAAAAATTATTTATCTCTGAAACAAGATACAAATCCTCATTGAATGCCAGGTTAAAGAAATAGGGGTTTTATACTATTTAAGCGCATGAAGTTAGGAGCAGCTGTCAGATTTTAAAATGAAATTAACTAAACAAGCCGTGCGTTTGGAGGTTAGTAATATAAAAATAGAGCGACGTACGTCAGCACTTAGACATAGCAGGCTGTTACCTAATACTATACGGGCAATAATATGTGGACCATCGAACTGCGGTAAAACGAATGTGATGATTAGTTTATTACTTCACAAAAATGGTCTCAAGTTTAGAAATGTTTATCTTTATTCTAAAACAACGTTTCAGCCAAAGTATTGTTTCTTGAATGAAATTTTTAAGAGAGTATGTGGAGTTAATTTTCACATGTTCCGTGATAATAGAGATGTAATTTCTCCTGATAAAGTATTACCAAATTCAATTTTTATTTTCGATGATGTTGCGTGCGAAAAACAAGAACATATTCGAAATTATTACTGCATGGGCAGGCATAAGCAAGTTGATTGCTTTTACTTATCACAAACATATTCAAAAATCCCTAAACAGCTAATACGCGATAACACAAATTTTTTATTAGTCTTTAAACAAGATGATATTAATTTGAAACATATTTATGATGAACATGTAAACTCAGATATGGGATGGATCGATTTCAAGAAACTTTGTTGCAACATTTGGAAAGAACCTTACTCGTTTTTGCTGATAAATAAGGACTGCGAAATTGATAACGGAAGATACAGAAAAGGGTTTGATGTATATATTACTTTCTAATAGTTATAAGGGTCTATATTATATAAAAGCGCTTATTTCCCTATTGTTTGTTAATACAGATGAGTATTTTTTAAATAGCGGTTGTGTGCATCATGGAACAGCAAGTAAAAGAGCAGATAATTAAGTCAGTTAATTCAATCAAACAAAAACTAAGAGGAATGCGGGATGAGGCAGATGAAACTGATTTGAAATATCAGAAAGTTTTTAAGCCCGTTGCAGGACCTTTAAAAATTATCACTGATGTCTTAAATCCTACAAACAGTAGTATTTATGAAAAAAACGATGAGAAAACTTCTAATACTTCGGGTAATGAATATTTCCAAGACAGTATAGATAATACTGCTTCTGATCAAACCATAGGGCAAACTCTTAAAGAAGTTTGCTACGAATATAAAACGCCTGTAAAACAAGAAAACATAAATATTCAAACTGATGAAATAATTCCGTTATGGATGTTTAATGAAAAAATAGTGGACGAGAGTAACGTTTTGAATGTTCCTTTTGGCATACGATCGGCATCTAAAAAACTGATGATGGGAAATGAGCCTGTCACATTTACTGATATTGGGACTGGAAATAACAAAATTAATATAGCAATTATTGGTGATAAAAAATATGAAATCACTGAGGGAATCAAAGAACTATTGCTGAAAAAGAACCCTAATTGTAATATCATAGCAGAAACAGATATGTTGGTTTATAAAGATATTTTAAATAATACTCATGCTCACAGAAGACACTTTAATCCAGCAGGGCAGATAAAAGGAGATAGAAGCAAAAAATATAATATAATAAAACGATTATTTTCCGAGCCTGATAAGAAAGATACCATTGATAATTCAATAAAGTATGGAGGTAAATTGCCATCTTTGAAAAAATACAGATCTAGTGTACTGGGATGATCCTAATGAATTGATCGAAAGATTAAAATTGCTAATTGCATCACGCGATGCCGGAAATAATAATCATGACAATGAAATAATTTCAATAATAGAAGAGTTAAGAGAAGCTAAAATAATAAAAGAATAAACTTCATAAAAAAAGCGCAGTATTCTTCGATCATTCAATATGAATGTTGATAAATTTGGCAGCTATGTTTTATTTAAAAAAAATATATATGAACAGAAAATGCATGAATGCAGATGCATGTTGAAATATACAGATGATGGAAATATTGACTTGCAAAATAAATTAATTAAAAATGTTGGAGCACCAACAACAATTAATGACTGTGTTACAAAAAAATATGTGGATGATGCTGTAAGCACTTGTCGATTAGTTTTAAAAAACCTTGATAAAATCATAGCAGACGTCATAGACAAAATAAATAAGTTGGAGAAACATATTACCACCACGAGTAAACCAATGAAGCAAAAATGAGCAAAGCTGATGTGGTGAATGAAATACATAAAACCGCTAGAGTTAATTTTCGCCGACGGCGTGTTGTTATGAAAGATATAGATGATTTATGGCAAGCTGATTTGATGGATATGCAAAATATATCTAAACATAACTCTGATTATAAATATGTTTTTGTAATAATCGATACATTTTCAAAATATGCTTGGGCTTATCCACTCAAACGTAAAACTAAACTTCTCGTGTTTGGTATCTTAGAAAAACTGTTGAAGACGGGGCGGGTTCCGAAAAATTTTCAAACCGACAATGGTACAGAATTTTTTAATGAAAAAATAAAAAGACTAACTAATGATTTTAATATAAATCATTATGCTACGTTTACAACCAAAAAAGCTTCTATTGCTGAGAGATTAATTAGAACGTTAAAATCCAAAATGTATAAAGAATTTAGTTACAAAGGAAACTATAAATGGATTGATGGCACATTAGACAAAGTTGTCCTTACATATAACCATACGCGTCATAGAACTATAGGATTATGTCCTGCGCAAGTTAATCAAGATACTAAGCCATTTGTTTTGAATAGATATTCGAAATTAGCAACATCTGACATCCAAAGCAAAAGTAAAAAATTTAAAGTGGGCGACTTTGTTAGGATCAGTAAATATAAAAGTACATTCGAAAAAGGGTTTACGCCTAATTGGTCGACAGAAATATTTCAGATAGTAAAGGTTCAAGATACCATTCCAATTACTTACTTAATAAAAGATAATAATCAACAGCCTATACTAGGAGCATTCTATAGGGAAGAACTACAAAAAACCAAACATCCTCATATTTACCTTATCGAAAAGATATTGAAACGAAGAGGGCGTAAAATGTATGTAAAGTGGCTAGGCTTACCCTTAACAGAAAATAGTTGGATTAATAAAACTGACATAGTATAAGTAATTATCGCTGAGAAATGTTACATATAAATCCAACTTTTCCGATAGTCAGCCATTGGCGAGTTAGGCATGAAAGAAGAAAGTCTTCTCAATTGTTTCATTAACTGCTTACCATTTGAGTTACATTTGCCAGGATATAACTACTGCGGTCCCGGAACAAAATTAAAGTCCAGATTATCTCGAAAAGATAAACCAATAAATCGTCTGGATGAATATTGTAAACACCACGACATTGCATACAATTCATCCACTTCTCTAAGCGATCGCCATAAAGCAGACATCATTCTAATGAAAATGGCAAAAAAACGATCATCTGCCTCAAACGCTAAACTTGGAGAAAAGCTTGCAGCAAATTTTGTAAATAAGGCAATGCTAGCAAAAATCAGCTCGGGTTCTGGATTAATTACAGAGCCCAAACAAATCAAATCTGGCTTAAAGAAACAATTTAAGAAAATGTTATATAAAACCAAAAAATGTATGCGTAAGGCTAAACCTAAATGCAAAAGAATGGCTATTGAAATTGCAGCAGCCGCGGCGAAAGAATTTGCTACAAACCTAAATATTAAACCTCCTCGAATGATACCTATTCCGAAAACAGGCGGAATTTTGCCATTAATACCTATATTCGCAGGATTATCTGCCGCTGGAAGTTTGGCTGGAGGCGCCGCTGGAATAGCTAAGGCGATAAGTGATTATAAAGAGGCTAAAAAGAAATTTGCAGAGCTAAAGAGACACAATGAAAAAATGGAAGCATTATGTATTGGGAGAGGGTTACGCCTTAAGCCCTATAGAGATGGTTTAGGCATTTATGTTTCTCAAGATAAAAAAAAAAACTAAAAATTAGGCTACCTGATAGAGCTTTGACAAATATTGATATTATGAGACACGCTGATAATATACCATTCTTTAGAGGGGTTTTTATGAGAGACGAGCTGCCTAAACGTCCTAAAAAAAAAGAATGCGGTATTATAAATTTAGATAGTTCGCAAAGTCTCGGGTCTCATTGGGTAGCCTATGCTAAATATAATAATTACATTGAATATTTTGATAGTTATGGAAACTTAAAGCCTCCGCAGGAGTTTGTAAAATATGTTGGAACTGGTTTTAATTATAACTATGTCAACATTCAGCGCGATCATCCTTACAACTGCGGGCACCTTTGTATCAAATTTCTACTATCTTTCTGGCAAAAACATGAATTTAAATAAAATGACTAAGCTATAAAATAGAAATACGCTAATATCATCCCAGCAGTTCTTAACAATGTCTTCAACTGTAACAATCACAGGCAATCGTTCGATATTAGAATCTCAATTTTATCCTCCTCTGAATTTAAATGATGAATGGGAATGCGGTTTGATGTATTTTTCAGCCTTTAACTCCATCCCTAATATAACGGCTAAAAACAATATATTTTCATACGGAACTAAAAATCATCAACTTATATTACCAGATGGTACATATGATTTTTACGATATAAGCAACTACTTACAAACGAAATTAAGCGGGTGTGAATTAATTCTAAAACCAAACTACAATACCTCAACATGTTCACTATTTTGCACAGAAGTAATAAATTTTGATCTCGATAATAGTATAGGATGCTTATTAGGTTTTCGAAAAGTGAAACTAGAGCCAAATGAATGGCATGAATCTGATACGCCAGTAAACATTCATGCAGTATCTTTTATTCGAATCGAATGTAACTTCATACAAGAATCATATATTAATGGAGTATCATCGCACATTATTCACGAGTTCGCCCCGAACGTTCCTCCTGGTCACCGGTTTATAGAAGTACCCGGAAATATTATTTATCTTCCTATTAACACAAAAAATATTTCCACAATTACAATTAAAATTCTTGATGAAAGTGGGAACTATATCGACTTCAGAGAAGAAAACATTCAGCTGCGTCTTCATTTGCGTCGATCAAAATGTTAGTCTTTAATAAAAATAGTAGCCGGATTAGAAAACCTGCTAATACTCTCCGCGCTTCAAGCGGATACAGACGTATTAAATCAGCGAAAAAAATTTCAAAAATAAACAAAGAATTCCTAAGGAATTTGGGGTTTAAAACATGACCCTTCTTGCCATAACAGATTTACCGCAATTCGATAGCTCTATAGAAAGTTATGAAATTCATAATTATAGCCCCTTTACAAACTCTTTTAAGGAAAACGATGAAATAAGAATACCTATTCATCAGCAGGATATATACATTTTACCATCTGCCAGTTTTATTTACATCGAAGGACATGCATCAGTTTTTTCAAAAGACGACTCTGGTAAAATTAGTAAAAAGAATGTGCAATTTACAAATAATTCGATTTTGTTTCTGTTTCAAGATATTAGATATGAAATTAATGGCGTTGAAATAGATCGTGTAAAAAATGTAGGAATCACTTCAACAATGAAATTTTATATTTCAATGAATGCTGGAGAAAGTAAATATGCTGCTCTGTGGGATTGGAATATTGATGGTAAAATAAGTGGCGATGGATGTTTTAACGCTGTTATACCTTTAAATAAGATATTAGGGTTTGCCGATGACTACAATAAAATTATTTTGAATTGTAAACATGAGCTGGTATTAACTAGAAGTAACACAAACGTAAATAGTGTTTCGATGACTAATCAAGACAACATTGATGTACATATAAATAAAATACAGTGGCGCATGCCGCATATTAAAGTTTCAGACCAAGTGAGAATATCTTTACTTAAATGCTTAGAAAAAGACAAGACGCTGCAAATAGCTTTTCGTAACTGGGATTTATATGAGTATCCTCTACTGCCTAAAACCACCAAACATACGTGGGCAGTCAAAACTTCTTCCCAGTTAGAAAAACCGAGATATGTTATTTTCGGCTTGCAAACTAATAGAAAAAATAGCAAGATATACGATTGCTCAATATTCGACCATTGTAATCTTACTAATGTGACATTGTTCTTGAATTCACAATATTATCCATACGACTCTTTAAATTTGAAGTTCAATGAAAACAAATACGCTATATTATACGAAACTTATGCTAAATTTCGCCAGTCTTATTACAATCTTCCCGTGGACCCCTTGCTTGACCAGCAAAGTTTTAAAAACAAAGCACCTTTTTTCATTATTGATTGCTCTAAACAAAATGACAATCTAAAAACTGGGCCAGTAGACGTTCGCTTGGAAATCGAAAGTCTTACAGATTTTCCTGATAACACGACTGCATACTGTCTCATTATCAACGATCGCCTTGTGGAGTATAAGCCGCTGAGTAATATAATAAGAAAACTATCATGAGCGCCATCGTCGATGTTCAAGGATTCAAATCTGAAGATAACATATTTATTGTGAAAGAAGTAGCTATCTTTAGCAACAATCAGCATCATGTTTTTTTAATCAAGGCACCGTTTCCATTTAATCATCTGACTGCGTCAGAAAAAAGACAAGTACGTTGGATAGAAAGAAATCGGAAAATATACTGGAATAGTGGCGATATACCCTATAAAAGTCTAAGAATGCTTGTAGCAGGGTATCTTGCAGATAAAACGGTATTTTGCAAGGGTCTTGAAAAAGCGTCGTGGATAAGAGATATAGTAGTTAGGTCAAAAGTTTATAATTTGGAAGATAAAGGCTGTCCTAATTTGTTTAATTTATATTATAAGTATAACTCATTTGAAAATGTGTTTTCTTGTATACACCATCCCACAGTGTGTGCTTTAAAAAATGTTTTATGTTTAAGAAATTGGTGTTTAGATAATAAGTTACAAATAACAGAATAAAATATTTTTTGAGAGTTTTTTAGTTTTCTTTATTTAGTATATTACCCGCTTCTTTGAATTAGTAAGTTAAAATTATAAACAGGTAGGGGATGGCTGATACCATGAAGAACGATTTAATAATATGAGAATACTAGAGCAGTTTCATACAGTAGAATTGAGCATTCTGAATCGATTTAAAAATATAAGAAAACTGGATCAGCCCTAGGATATTGAGAAGACTACTTCAGCCTGAAAGGCCTGAAAGGCCTGAAAGGCTGAAGTAGTCTTCTCAATATCACACTACTATGGTGAGTTAGGTAATAATAAATAGAGGCAGACATTCACACAACGCCATCTAACCCCTAAGCCCTTTAATTAGGGGTTAGATGTATTTAGGGAACCACACACATGACACATCCACTCCTTCCTGGTGAATGTTCCGCATTCTCGTACAAAGCGTTTTGATTCCACTTTTATAATACAAACTGCCAAAGAGTGGAACTCCCCGCCGGCGTCAGTATTTCTGTACGTTTACGTTTTAATTTAGGAATGTATTAAGACAAGAGTGAACTGGCGTCTGAAACACTTATCTACCTATATTAAAAACAAAAAAGACGCTTATTAGCTGTTCAAGTTTACACTTCTGCTGGCATTTCCGGAGTGCCAAGATTTTTTATTGAGCCAAAAAAGAGATGATCACGGGATTCACACAACACCATCCAAGAAGGAGGTGCGGATGGTGAAAAAACTGTATTTTTTTATTTAGGGAGGCCAGTAGCAGTGTTAGTAATTTCTCAGAATAAACTTAGATAATATTCTGAGGGTAGTTCGCAGCGTCGGTAAAAAATAATCACGACGTGCCAACAGTCGCCATTTTTAAAAACCGTAGCCCTTAAATTCCATCGGTCTGCGTTCCGGACAAAGTTAATAATAAATTCAAAAATTATACCTCCAAATTTCAAAATTTTGCGCTGGTATCCATTACGATACAATTACTGCTCTTCCATAACGTTGTTTATTTCTGTATTCTTTGTAAGTAAATAATATCCTGTCGCTCGTAGCTCTCCCGTATGGTTGGCTATTTGCCTCATTTAAGTACATGGCCTGCCTGAAGGATCGTTCGTTCTGCTTGCAATCAAGAAGAGTTCAGAGACTGGTGGTAGCACCTCTGAGCGTCGTGTTTATAAATATAAATAATATATCTAAAACAATTACTTACTCTGCAATTTTTTCAATCAATTAATTATTAAAAAAAGGTGGTAGGGCTATAGATTCGCCACTCTTTTTCAGCGTAGAATTTAAGAAACCTTAACTAATGACAATTTTGTTTTTAGGAATGCTGACAGTAAGAATAAATACAATCTGGACGGCAAGGCGTAAAGAAAACCAAGATCTTCATAACTAATTTAAGTCTTAACTCATTGCCATAAAGTTCGTTATTGGACGTTAAATCATTGTTGTTAGTCTTTTTTATTTTGTACACAGAAGAAACATTGCTGCCATTTATGCTATAAAGACCAATTTGTGTAAACTATACGCTTTGTCGCGAAAAGTCGATAATAATAAATATTGTGGAATTGTCCACAATACTCGATAATAATAGATTGCTACACAACACTATACAGCCCCAAATTAAGCAGAGCTTGTACTAGGGGAACCAAATAACCCAGATTACTCGTATTCAAAGTTCTTCTTTTTCTGTTGTTTTTTTGATAAGTTGTACCTATACCTCTGAGTTTTTCAACCAAAAAAAGCGGTGTCTATCTATCTTCTACGTGTTTAAACTATTTCAGATCAGATCAGGCCAATGAGGTCAATCCATCATTGATTCTCGGTGTTATACATGTACCTACATGTTGTATGTATGCTATTTCCATTCAAGCAACATCTTTAAACTGATGACGTAATCAGGGAGAGATTGGGGGCAAGGTTTAATTATTTAATCTAGACTAGCTTCCAGCGAAAAAAATCCTGTCTAAAAGAATCCAACAGTAAATTAAGACTTTCTCCAAAATAACTCAGCCCCTGAAAAATAATATACAACCTGCAAATATATTGGTAAGTACTACTTCTGGGTAGAACTATAACTCACAAACAATGATAAAAAACCCTGAAAACATCAGCAAAAAAGTGAGAATTATTAATTTTAATTTTCTAGACATTTCATTGCATCATTATTAAAATTTCATGGCCTCTCTTATGTTAGCCGTTCCAAACTTCAACATTATCATCCATAAAAAACAAAATCAAAAAACGTATCTAACTAGTGATACGACGAAAAATCTTCAGTGATTATAGCTATAGCTACAACTTGGTGTTCCTTTAATACAGGGCAAACATCACAATTATGCCGAGACGCCATCTTATCCTTTTTCTGCTTCTTCCACTACTTTAGGGATGTGATCTCTTGCTTGATACGATTAAAAATGTCCTATTCCCAAAACCAGTTAAGAGGGAATCACACAGGCGACTCTCCATACAAACGTACGTAAGTTTCTGAAAAAAAGGAAAACATATGAGCAAGTAAGATCTGGATTTTACGAGACAAAATGGTTACTCTAGCTAGAGGCATTATCCAGGGAGGAAATAGGGGACTACGTTTGTATGGAGAGTCGCCTAAAGGATATAACTTTTGAAACTATCATGGTTTTTAACACTATTTTTATGAACAAAGGGATATTTAGATTTACCGGGATTAAATTTTGTGAGTTTTAACTTTTTAGTACGCGTTATTATACGAATTTAATATTTCGTTGTTTCATAAAAACAGTACACAAATATTTGTTCTGTGTGGGGATCGAACCCACGCCCGCAGAAGGCAGAGCTACTATGGGGAGGCGATAACGTAATTGTACACCCCGTTATTACGATGCTAGTTAAGCTTTTTGTTCTGGCACTTGATTCTTAGATTTATCCACCTTGGGTTAGTTCCAACTTGGGTTGGTTACGGCTAAAACATAAAAATAACGCACAAGGCGAGCGAGCAGAGCGAACGTGCCGCGGCAGCGGCTGCCTTTTTTTTTACGATAAAATCAAAGGCGCTTAACTCAAAAAAGTAATAGGTACATACTTTGCTTTAACAATTTCCCAGGTATGTTTACCAAATAATTCTCGAAGAAGACATATAGAAAACGAGAGCAAGCAGGAAATTCGAAGGAGTGGTAAACAACGTGGGTTATTTGCAGAAGAGACCGCGAAGAAACTGTTTTGAGCAAAAAAAGCGCGGTTTCTGTCAAACAAGAAAAAAATAGTCTGGTTTCCTTTCTTTTCTACTGTGTTGTTTGAATGAGGACACGTGACCTGATCGAAAAAGCGTAAGACGGATGGAGAGTAGACAGCTATCCCCTCTCTACGGCGCGGCGAAAATGTATGCCTGGGCCTACTGTTTCGTTTAGGCAGCGCAGGGCGCTTGCGCGAATGTTCGTGTATGTTACAGCCAAAAGCTGTGGTCTGTGACCAAGCATCAACTAATCAAAATGTTTTTAAAAGACTGGGGGTCACAAGCAAAAATCCATTCTTTTTTTGCAACAGCAAAAAACTATTTGCTTTATATGATGTCCCTCATCTTATAAAAAACATAAGAAATAATTTTCTATCAAACGACTATGTAAACGGCGAAGAAAAAATGTCATTTCAAGATATAAGAAGCACATATGACATAGACAAAGCATCAAATGTAAGCAGATCGCTCACAAAATTGACAGAACGGCACATGAACCCAAATGCGTTTAAAAAAATGACAGTGAGTCTCGCTACACAGGTATTTAGTCATTCCGTTGCAGCTGCCATTAGAACGGCTAAGGAAACAAAACAGTTAACAAGCGACACAGCAGATGCAACGGCCAAGTTTGTTCAAGTGGTAAACCATATGTTTGATGCCTTAAATAGTAGAAAGAGATACGATAAAAACCCATACAAAAACGCCTTATCGAAAACATCTTCTTTCGTACACCAAGCACTCAATGATGCAAAAAAAATATTTGAAAACCTGCATAAGATTTCATATAAAAATAAAGACGGTCAAAGGAAAAAAATTCTGACTCAACCACCATGTTTTGACGGGGTCGTACTGACAATTGAAGCAGTATTACAATTTTACAGAGAAGAATGTTCTGCAAAGCCTGCGATCGCTCGGATACATCAAGGTCGTGTCTATTTACCTTGCACAACGACGTCCAAATGTTTGTCAGATATCGCGCCCCCGGATAAAAAGGTGGCGTCCCCGCCAAGGTTGTCGCTCTGCTTCTCATTTTAGCGAATTATCTTTGTCATTCTAGTAACGTAGCGTTCCTATTGTTCGTCAGTATCCTGAATGCTACCAGCATTTTGCAATAAGAATTACATTTTATTGTAAAAATGTCCTTCAATAAGAACGTTTACCTGGGTACAGTTAAAACGCACTTTAAAATAACTAGTGTAACGTCAAGGCTTCTGAATAACATGTTGATTCAAAATCACGCATCGTAGAAGCGCGTTTCGGCGGAGGCTTGCCGGCTTGTTTGTCAGCCTTGCCTTCGACATGAAGCGCGGCCGCTCTCGTCACTGCGAGACCGCTCGCGCATCTTAATTAACTCTGCCTTCGCCAACAATGGCTGACTAATTATACCACAGGTGGCTATTGACAGAAACACAACATAAAACTCTCGTCCGTCTAATAAAATTTCGTCCGAACACAGAGCCTTTGTAATTTTACTCTCCGAAACTTGGTTGTTTTTTCATAACTAAGTTCAGTGATTTTTATCTTCAAAAATGTTGAAATGTGTAAGCTACAAATTGTTGGACAGTGTCCAAAATATTTAAAAAATGATTCTTATATCTTGTTCTTGCCTATTTGCTTAGTATATGTAAGTATAATATTCCATTGTTAAACCTGTTTTTCTTCACAAATAGGAGAATTAATAATGTTGTTATGAAACAGTGATATGAATTATTTTTAAATTACGACGTTTACTTTAAGCCCGTTGCAAACATTGCACAGTAACTTACTGTGCGTTACAATATTACATCTTGTAACCCTGTGAACTGTTCGCAAGTAAATAGTAGCAGCAGTAACATGCTAGAGCAAGTTACTGTGCATTAATGGTGCTTAGGCTTAGACATATTCACAGTGTACATGAGACTGTTTATTTTTATACCCACCACAGTTTTGTGATTATAAGCTTTATTCCGTTTGTAATTCGTTGGTTCTCATAGTTGCATAAATATGTTATTTGTTTTTATGTTTAATAATTTTATTATGATAGATAAAGCTTATAAAAATAATTTAAGTTAGAATATTTGTTGACTTGTGATTAAAATATAATAAATAAATAAATATTCTGGACAATTCACACAACACTACCCAGCCCCAAACTAAGCAGAGCTTGTAATATGGGAACCAGATAGCTGATATAATACTTGAATACATTTTTTTATTTTTTTTTGTAAATACATACTTAGAATACAATATAACACCCAGACAGAGAACAAACATTTATGTTCACCACACAAATATTTGTTCTCGGTGGGGATCGAACCCACGACCTACGGCGCAGAAGGCAGAGCTACTACCAACTGAGCTAGAGGCCAGTCAATAGATTAAAGGGGACGTCTTCTAAATGTCCCACCAATATACAATGTATGTATAATAATGTAACACGGATTACATAAATACATGCAATAATCATTTGTCCCTAAACACTCACATACGCTAATCTAAATTATAAATATATACTACTCAATAACCAATAATTAGAACAATATACATATACATACTATAATAATCTAATATATATATAACAATATATATTACATATTATATTTTTGTTACAAATCTAATATATATATACCCTATCAATAAGGTTTTTATATTATATGATAGTGATATTGTATGTGGTGGTGTCTGTCTGTGTGGTTCTTATTAGTAATATATACATATCGGGGGGAGTAAGAGCAAAGGGGTATAGACCCCTTTGCTCTTACTCCCCCCGTAAGAAGAAGTAAGAACGAGAATCTTTACGCTTTCAAGGTCCCCGACAGCATGAGTTCGGTGATGAGGACGATGTTCTTCTTCTTGGCGACGGTTCCCTCCCAGTAGTTGTAGAAGCGCACTATGTTGGGATGCTGGAGCTTCTTCAGCATGTCTGCTTCTTCACGGAAGCGCAGGCGCTCCGTTTTGTTCAGCTTTTTCTCCTGATGATGAGATTGGATTATTCACAATAATTTTTTTATTTTCATGGTTATGGATAACGACTAGTTGAGCAGGAACTAACAGTTTAGAGAATAAAATAGGTTTTTATTGAAACTGTGAAAACGCTTCAAAAGTTTGGATCACTCAGTGCCGTGGTTTTCACTGCAATAGATGAGTTATTAAAAACTTGGCCCTCGTATCTCAAAATATTAGATGTAATAATTAACCCTTATGAAACTATCATGGTTTAACCTATTTTTATGAGCAATGGGAGATTTACCATGATTTAATTTTGTGAATTTTGTCTCCCGATATTTCGGCACAGCACAACCGAATTAGGAAAAATATATTACAAACGAATTGAGAACCTCCTCCTTTTTGATTTGAAGCCGGTTAAAAGGTAAATACGTAGAAATACAGGTTAATAATTATAAATAATTAAGCCTACCTCAAATCACTGGAGACCTTTGCCTAGCAGTGAGAGAATGTAAATCATTATAAAATTACTTTTCTCTCTAAATTCAATTTTTCTGTACACCTGGATTTGTATAACAATCTGCTATTTTTACTCAGGACACGTGTTATCGCTGAAAAGGAACTGGATCTCAATGAAGTACTAAGGAACTACAAGAAATATGTACCTAAAATTATATTACGGAGACATGGACCCTTTATCAAGAAACATGCACATGATTACCTCCCAGCACTTGAGAAAGTAGAACACAACGTCAAGTAAGTGCCTTCCTTTATGCAGTTCTCCTGGCAGAATTAATTAATATTACTATGTTACTTTTGAAGAATAAAATATGATGATCGATAAAAAACCTTCAGTCTTGCTTGGGCCCAACTGGCCAAACTGTCTTCAGCAAAAACAAGAACAGTTTAAAAAAACGCACTCAACGATTTGGTATAAAAAAAATATATTTACCTATTAATCTACACTACTATGTATGTTCTGAATAGATATTTAATCTACATCTTATATTTTCTCTATAATAATATCTGATGAGGGTGCCGCTGGCCCAAGGCTGCCTCCTTATTGCAAAGGAAAAATTAAGAAAATAGATTTTATTAGCCTTACAGCTCTGATCGTATTGATGGCTGTAATATTGTTGTTCTTCTCTTCATTATAGCTATGTAAAAAATGCATACCTCCAACAACTGTACACACTAGCCCCGAACTACTTAGCTGAAGAGTATGACGATGTTCTCTGGCAGAACGGCAGCGACGTCATACCTGTGCGGATCATAGTGGCGCCTTTTCACCCCCACCAGCCGGGCATTCGGCTTTACAACAACCTGAAACGGGAGGTGAGAGAAGTTTTATATCTCTTTCTTTCCAGCTGAATTTATAACAATGTGTAAGTTGTAAGGAGTTCTTTCTCTTTTTTTGCGACTGTGTACCGCGGGGCTCTTACGAGTATGAGTCCGATCTTGCCAGCAACCAGCACTGCTGGGTGTCGAAACGCAAATCAAATATCGCTGTCACATTTGACATTTCAAATATGACATCTCTCAAATATGTGATCTCTGCCGACAACCGTTGAGGAATAAAGGTTCTCGAATGTCTACCACGTACCGGAAGATGAAAAGTAGGGCGCCCACCCACCAGATAGCCCGACGACATTGTTAAGATCGCGGGAAGTCGGTGGATGGAAAGGGCTCAGATACGTTCTTCCTGGAAATGTGTAGAGGAGGCCTATGTCCAGCAGTGGACTTCTTCAGGCTGATGATGATGATAATTTGACATTGTTTCACTGATCGCCATCGCAGATCGCGACCTAGAATTTATTGGGAAACCTTACTGAGCAAACAAATGAAAGTTAGTTTTTCTGCTTCGGGGCCCCATAAAGCTTGACTACATCTATCGTCAGATTTCAATAACGCCGCGCAATAAAATAGACGATAAAGTTGAGATTACAAATTGAATGTTTATGTCAACTGTACTTGGTTCGTGTGATCGATTCGGCTGTTACATTTTATCTTTCGCGAAATCAGCAGGATCATGTTTCTACTGCAGGGATCGAGTTAAATCATGAATTTGGATGTGACGATACCTCCTATCACAGGCACTTAACCCAAAACTATCTTGTTTGGCGTATTAATGGTAGACGGAATTGATATTCAGACAGCGATCACAAATCGACGCCTAATGCAAATTTTGTCTAAGCATCATCACCAAGCAAGATACTAATGGTCAGTTTGTTTACACACATTCCACATCGAATTTGGCTTGAAGTTAGCATTGGAAACTCGCGCCTACTTTGGTTGCTTAAATCTTTAAAACTAAGATCTCGAAGTATCATGCCAACAGCTACATTCTACCATCGCACTGCTCGCCATAGGCAGAGAGTTCATCCTCACACCTTAGAGCCTGGGTGGTCGCGCACCGTTCGGCTTCGGTGGAACTTCCTCCCGAGAACACTCAGGCTGTGGAATGATCTCCCTGCTGAGGTTTTCCCTAAGAACTCTAGCTGTCTTCAGAGCATTTCCCCTTTTCTTTCATTTCATGGTCCCTATCTCGACCTTCGTCATCAGTCCCCTTATTTCCAAAATCATCTTCGGAAGGTATTTTATTCCTGAAGGGTCTGTTAAAAAATAAATCAGATGGTGATTTGCCTGTTGTCCTAAGCTGTTAAACATAATTAAATAGTCTAGCAAATCATTCTTCCAGTCGGTCTTTTGTGTTTGACTATTTTTTTCTTTAACCATGACAGCCGTTCAAATTAGTAGTAGCTCTGACTACTGAGCCGTAGGTCGTGGGTTCGATCCCCACCGAGAACAAATATTTGTATGGTGCACACAGATGTTTGTTCTCTGTCTGGGCATTATAACATAATAGGTAGGTACTAGGTATATTGATAATTTCGACAAGCTATCGGCTAACTTAAGTAATGGCTTTAGTTTGGCTGTCAGTCATAACCTAGGCGGCCTAAAAAACGTACAAAAGTTGGTCACATTCTCGTACAAACAAAATATACCTAGCTCACGTATTTAGCAAAACGTTTCAAAGTGATCAAAGTGATTCTTCTGGGGCCTAATTCTCGAGGCGACCGAGATTTTTTAATGTCCCTGGCATTGCACAACCCCGCACTTTTTCTACGTTTTCCATATATCGTAGCTGTCGAGGCTTCTACGATGAGGTCGTCGATGAGTTATTCAAGGAAATCTTCTCTCTTCGAAATGAATCGATAAAATAAAATTTCAAAATGGAAAAAATCAAAGGCAGTGACTTCATATTTATCGCACCGGTCTTCATCACAGGTAGTAAATCAATCGGTTCATAAATGATGAAATTATGCTTTAACAAACATTTAAAACAAAACGGCTAAAACAATTTTGATAAAATGAAAATGGAATTATTATTATTTTACCTTTCAAATATTTTTTCAAATCGGCTAATAAATGATGAAGGTTATGCTAAAATAAAATAAAACAGCAAAAAAGAACCTCCTCCTTAAACAACAATTAATATAAATAAACAAATATATAGGCGTGACCTACGAGGCAAAGCTTTTTCTTCCATATTTTTAATAATTTTGACCCTTGTCTAATTAAAATAATTTACACTCACTTTTCTTGTATTTCTTTACACATATAATTTCGTAACATAAAATTTCACATCATGCACCAACACCTCATTGCCAAGAAACGACGCTTAGCATTCAAGCAAGTCCGCTCAAACAATTAGGAGCGCAGAAATACTAGGAAATGCTGAATAATCCGTACAGCAGGTGGAAGGAATGTAGAATAATACAGTAAAGAACGTACCACATGTCCATTACAATAAGCTGGTGGGAGTTATCGTGTGAAACAAGGAAAGTGCTTCTAGTCTTTGCAATCTATACTTCTTTACTAATAATAGAAAGAGGAAAGATTTGTATGTTTGTAATGAATAAACTGAAGAACTGCTGTGCCGATTTCAAAAATTCTTTCACCATTGGAAAGCTACATTCACCCTGAGTAACATAGGCAATATTTATGTGCTTAAAAATAAATGTCCACCCTTGCGAAACCGGGACAGGCCGCTAGTCATTTAATATTTTATTAATTAACTTATCCAGTAGTTATCTACCAAGTAGGAAAGAATTTCATAAATTTTACATTATTTTCTTTCGATATTTTCGTGTCGCAACAGTTATTTTAAAGATAACTAGCAGCCCGTCTAATTTGTATCCTTGTTACATATTTTTATAAGAGGCCGGCCGGCGGAGGGCGAATTTTCATACAAACGTAATACCAAAATGATTACTAATTTAAGCAGATTTTCACTATATTATTGTAATAATTGTATTTGTATAATATTTATCTAGGTTCTTGAATAGTTTTTATTTTAAACTAGGGGCCGCCCGCGGCTTCGCTCGCCCATTCGCATAACACCCCGTTCCCGTTGCTTTTTCGGGATAAAAAGTATCCTATGTCCTTCTCCCGGTTCTAAGCTACCTCCCCACTAATTTTCTGCCAAATCGGTTCAGCCGTTCTTGAGTTATAAATAGTGTAACTAACACGACTTTCTTTTATAAATATACTAGTGGCCACCCACGGCTTCGCTCGCACGTTCCCGTAACACCCCGTTCCCGTTGCTTTTTCGGGATAAAAAGTATCCTATAACCTTCTCCCGGTTCTAAGCTACCTCCCCACTAATTTTCTGCCAAACAAAAAAATGACAGCTAAGTAGGTTACTCTTTGAAGCCCGGTTTCATCTTCGAATCGGAATCCAGTCATCACGCCACCATTACGTAAATCTTGTCGCGAACTCCCTGCCGTCGAATGGCAAACCCCTACGGGTTTACGTACCCCACTTTGCGAAACCCTGACCTAGACCATGAAAGGAAGGTGTCTATGGGCGACGGTGACCGCTTACCATCAGGTGGGCCGTAAGCCCGTTTGTCTATCATTTGCATAACAGCTTGCACATAAAGTGTGGATGCTAAATTTATTTATTTGCTGTTCCAGAGTAGAAATAAAGCGTTCATCATGGGCGCGATGTTCCGAAGTGAAGAGATGGTGCTCTGCCAGCTGTTCGTGCAGCCTGAAGCCGCCTACGTCTCCATGTATGAACTAGGGGAGGCCGGCGTTGCTCAATTCAGAGATGTGAGTACTTCTTTTCTTTTCCTAATCTTGCTCACCATTGCTTGCTATTCTACTGACTTTTTTTGAAATTTCCACACAGATAGTACCTATACAAATATTACGCCAATGTAGTATTTAAGGTTGGTTTAGACTGGCACAGGATCGAGGTAGATGGCACAAACTAAGGGAGGCCTATACCCAGCAGTGGGTGAAGTCGGGCTGTGGATGATGAGTATTTAAGGTATAGAAAGTCGTACTCCACTGTAGGCTTACCACAAGCTCTGTCTTACTCTGTCTCTGGCTCTGGTTTTGAGTCTGTGATTCCTCACCAGTGTATTATACTGTGTGTGTGTGACGTTTCGACGTAGGATTTATTTAGTCAACACTCATACAGACTCAAAACAAGAGCCAGAGACAGAGCCAGACAGAGCTTTGTGATAAGCCTACTGTTGGAAACGATGTGTACATGTGGACTTCTTGGCTTGAAACTATGAGAAAAATCCGGTGAAATTAAAAAACAATGATAAATATATTGTAAGTAGTTACACAATTCCCTGAGAAATCCCAAGTTACGAAGCGTGGCGCCTATTATAATGATCCCTGCCGTGGCTGAGATATATTTCAATCAAAAATATACAGCAATAAATACTTTTTTGGTAACATAACGGTACCGTTTGAAAGTTTCTTTTATTTTGATATTCTACGATTTTATTTTTAGTGTGGCAATTTGCCAAAAAAGGCGTGTCGTTGAGATACTAAAACCAATCTACCTGCGTTCTCGGTGGGTGGTGATGAATATCATTTGAAGGTATTTAATATAAAATAAAAAATAAATAGTTTACATTTTGTACCTACTTGATGGAACTATTAACAAAACCTAGCTCATCGTCAGTACTTACACAATTTCTCTGAAAATAAGATTCAAGGAGGATAACCATAATCTAAAAAAAAAGTAAAAAAGTTAAAGTACCATAATCTGGTAACGACGAACCTACCACCGCGATGAGTCTTTTGAGATAAAAAATCAGAAAAGGATAGACATAGATTTTTGCAACATTTTGCATTGATGCGGTTCCTACTTGTTGTATCGTGATGTTATATCCTATTGCCTTCCTCGATAAATAAACTATCCAAGACAAAAATCATTCTTCAATTGAAAAAGTGCGACATCGGCTCCCATATAAACAGCGCATGATCGCATTATATTTATTTACTTGTGTATGTAAATATCCTTATTTTTTATTCTTTATTGTTATTTCTTAGTGCACCATAGCCAACCATTTTATTATTCGCTTCTCTCCATCCAAAGGTTGTCTGGAAGAGATCGCTCTTCAGCGATAAGACCGCCCATTGTGCATTAGTGTGTGTTTAATTATTGTTACTTATTTCCATTGTTAGTTTTAAGGTGTGCAATAAAGAATTTTCTATTCTATTCTACTGTATTCAGTATTCTGTGGTACATACCTGCTTTGCAAGTAGTTCTTGTATTTGCATTTCAGCATAGAGTCAGAGTGGTGGGCTATCTCATGCCGGAACTTGATGCCCCATGTTGGTACTTCGGTTGGGATACTGTTAAAAAAACAATAGTAGTAGTTGTTGTTGTTGCTGTTAAAACTGTAAAAACCGCAGAAAATCAGTGGTAGGAGTAGGCGCAAAATGGTACTTTTTGGAAATGACAAGACACTAAGAATTGCACTGAGTGGAGTATCTGAGCCGGGACCTAATTGACCTATAACTGCTACGTAGATACTATTGTAAAACACCAGCCTACTGTTCCTATTTTAAGCGTTTTTTTTTAAGTGTTACGGCGAAACCTCGAAGGAGTTTTTAGTTGTAAGGTGTCAGAGTTACGAGGATCGGAAAAGTGCAAAAGTATAGCTCAGTTGGTAAGGGCTGGCACCCTGCTTTTTAGACTCTGTCTCATGTTAGGAGTAACAAGATTTTCTCGTTTAAAGGTATACGATTTAGTAAATTAAATTCTTACCTGTCAAATACAACAAGTATCTGTCTCTTGTTCATGGTCTCTGAATAGATTCTTACACTGGTAGTGATACTATTACTCGCCCAGTATATCATGACATTGTCCAGCAGCTGTGTTAAAGTGAACTTATTCAGAAGATTTCCGTCGTAGGCTTTTTTGTTGTTAGAATTAGTCCACACGGCGAATTTCTCGAGGATATAGGCGGCTAGACCGGACGGCGAGTCGGATAAGGCGGCACCTGGTGAGAGAAATAAGAACTAAAATTCTTGCTATCTCATCTTTTCTCCATACAATAGAGAGAGACAAATAGGCGAAATAGACGAAATGTAGTAAATGAACTGGGACTTGCCTTTGGTTTTGTTCTCCACTCTCCTCTATTAGCCGTCATTTCAGCAGTCACTCCTTTCTTACCCATGTCATTCTCCACACATTCATCTTTTCTTTGGAGGCCCATACCCTGGTATGGTGCGATGACGTCACGCTATGACGTAGGGCCGTATTGTTAGACTCCATGTCACTCTACGGATATGGTAGTACATGGTTTTGGGAGTAATGTGAGCTGGTGGTGGGAGGTACGATTTTCTGTAATTAAGACAGTGATGCAAGAGCACTCAAGTTGTTAATTTTTTTATCTAAGTAGCTGATGGAACAAGCATGTGGCCTACCCGATGTGAAGTAGTAACCATAGCCTATAACAAAGCACTGCCTCGAAGGTACGCACGTCAGCAGGGCTACCACGAGCTCCATATGGTTATGGCTATAGCTGTCAAATTGTGTATAGATAGACTGACACATTCATTTTCTTCTTGGGTTTGAATGTGTTGACACTGTTAACACAATTTTGACAGCCTAACCATAACCACATGAAGCTCATGGTAGGCCAGCTGGAACGTGCCCTACGATACACTACCTTGCGTCCATCCACTTGAGGCATTCAACAGAGGTTCAGCCTCACGTGTCAGTAAATTCACCCATACCCTTCAAACCGAAACACAGCGATGCTGCTTCACGGCAGAAATAGGCATGGTGGTAGTACGCATCCCAGACGAGCTACATACAAATAGCTCTACTACTACTCAAAAATGCTTAATTGGTGCATACTTCAGAACAATGCTGAGTAGAAGATTTTTGTTTTTATCCGAATTCAAATAAAAAAGGACGTTCTCAAATTGGTTCTATTTTTTCGTCGTCGGAGATTTTGAGATTGGTCCCATAGAAAGTTTATGAAACTCAGTTTAATAGTTTGGCACTTAAATTAAATTTACAGAAAATGTTACCTAGCCATGTTAATGCTTAGTTAGTCATCATCAATTGGCATCAATAGTTGCATAATATGTGTACCTACTTAGTACCTATTCTAAACATATTTTTACATCAAAATCGGTTCAGCAGTTTGGCCATGAAGTCGGTTTATCAAGTTTTTTTTTTAACTTTTGATAAAGATACAAAAAAAACTGAGCTGTGTATCGATTTATTCTTGAGCATTGTATCAGAATACGGGTTATAAACTGTACTTTTATAACAATGTATTAGAACACGGTTGTGTGTGAGTGAGGTAAAAAAGATGATATCTTCCGTCTCCCACATAATTACAACTTCTCGGTGCGCTAATGTAATTTGCATCGGGTGCGGTGGTAGTTTTATTGCCAACAATTGGCTATTATTCGAAAGCATTAGCACGCCCGCTTGTCATACTGTTTGATATAAGTTCGCGCTAAACTTCGCTGATTTAGTATCTGAAATGTTCTGTTTGTATTTGACTGTTTCATAAGGTTATAAGACCACTTCTTGCCTTCAAAACTTCCGCTATCCATGAAATTAAATTAAATATACTCACGACTTGGAGACGATGTAGTCAAAAACTATTTGGGAGTGCCAAATAGTTTTTGACTACATCGTCACTAGACAGGACCGTACTAAGTGCTGTTGATACTTAGCTATAAGAAAATTATTGCCCGACGTCCATTTAATTGTATTTTCCTGCCTCCATGGTCACTCAACCACATACTTGGCACAAGTTGCCGCATAGTATTGAAGACTTGCCGCGTAGTTAAGCGGCTTTGTGAGGGGTTTGGGACAAGTTTAGACCTTGTTCAAATTGCAAATGACGTGACACAAAAGTTTCACCGAAGTTCTCCTTTTCTGCTGGCCGAAATTAAGGCCAGCCTACCTACATGCCAAAGTTTGGGAAATGATGATAAAAAGGTCTTTTCCCTCTACTATTAGCACAGAAATAAGTAAGTAGGACTTCGGGAAAAACTCGATTGCCTTCGCAAAGTCAAGTCAAGGGTACAAACAAAAGTACGTACCTAGTAAATATTATAACATTTCCATCAACCTGTTTACCAAAACTCAATTTGGAATTTTCTGCATCTACCATTCTCGATCTTTATGATAACAAAATAGTGATTCGTTCAACTTAAACATATCGACATCGACGATGGACTTACCTTAATGACATTAGCGTAACACGTCTAGTGATGGGACAAACGGTCATCGATAAAACGTGCGGGGAAAATAAATTGGCTTGTTTTTTTTTAAGCATTGTCTGGTAGCGCTGTAAAAATCGTCAGAAAAAATGCCTTGTTTAGTTAAAAGTAAAATTAAATAATTGTAAAATTCAATTTAGCGAAAATAACTGTTGCCAAGGAATAAAATGACTAAAGTAAAGTAATGTTTATTGGTTTTATAATCAAATCATAAAGAGGAGGAGAGGACCATACAACACATGTCATTTATTTGCTCGTTCTTGTTCGATATTGATAACAGCAACAGGTAGGCGCTTGAAATATACTTCTTTTTTTTTATTCAACTTGGTGATAGAATAAGAAAGAAAGAAAGAAAGAAAGAAAACTTATTTATTTATGACGGCACACGGTAGATATGAGAAACACGAACATTTTAGACACAAGAACACATTTACATAATACAAGAAGTGGAGTGATAGAAGAAGAACATAGATACATTGAAATGGTGTCTCTCAGTCCCACGTGAAGACGTCACAAAATGGTATCCAACTCAGCTTGATGTTGTGCTTGGTGTAGGCAACACAACGCTGATCTTCCGTTGGAACCAGGTGGGTACGTCACGACATTTGTAATTTAATGAACAAAATGCATTGTGAACAAATATAAACATAAATAATAACAAATATGAACCAAATAAAAAAAACAAATATAATCATAACAAATAGGTGCTTACACAATAAACATCAAGCACACAATAGGTGCGCAGTGTAGATGTACTAAACAGTGACAATGTTGGAACGAGGGAAATCAACACTACACAAACACTAATAACCATAGAAAAACTGCAAAAAAGCCGGAGACAATTTTAGTGGTGAGAAAAAATATGATAGTAAGGGTTAAATGAAACCTGTGTGAGCAGTAAAACGCGTAACATTATTTGATGTTTGGGGCATAATAGCTATACCAAAAAGTTGTCTTCGCAGTGTGCAGGCTTTCGTTACCCAGATTTTGCAATTTATAAAAAGGATACCTCATTTCTGAGGTGGTTTTGCTTTTTCTGGTGATCGATCAATAATAATTTCAACTTTATTCGAAAGTTCTTAATGCCTTCGAGATCTCTTATTGGCGGCGGAATATTGTTCCAGCACTTAGAAGCAGCATGTCGGAAGCTGCTGATATATTGAATGCTGTTACTGTTAAGGCTGAAACGCTGAAATATTTGACAGCGTTTCACTGATCGCCATCGCCATGGCGCTAGATGAGCGCAGGTCTTCAATAGAATTCGGAAAAATAACAAAAGCTAGCGATTCTTACACAAGGTACGGACTACGGACAGACGTGCTCATTACTAGCACGAAAGCATGCTACTATTGAGCAAGTGCTCATTAGTAGCACGTGTGTCATGTAATGAGCATGCTTATTTATAGCGTGCTCAAAAATGCATGCTACCTGAGGCGCGGGTAGGGGGGGGGGGGGGGGGCGAGATCTGAATTCCGAGCACGTCTGAACATGTTTGCTTATTATTATGTTTGCTTATTTAGAAGTATGCTTTAGAACAAGCATGCTTATTTCTGGCAAATGTGAACAGTTTGCAGAGCATGCTAATTTTACACTACATGGCACGCTCAATGTCAAACAGTTCGTGAGCTCACAATAAGGCTGATCAAATAAGCCATTTCTTGTGATTTTGAAGATAAGGTGGCTATTGTAATATTTGCAATTGGCGTTGGCTACAATTTCGACGACCAGAAAGTCTCTCAGCTCATTGAATAATGAAACAGTAAATATATTTTTAGCGAGAGACCGTCGGATCCAGATCTTTGGACTGCGAATGCGGCGGCCAGTCCTTCCCGGTGACGAGATCAGTGAGCCGCCTTACCAGCGAGTCATCCTGCGACGCGTGCGACGCGGTGGAGGCGCGCGAGGGACTCCGCGCCCCCCCCGCCGCCCCCGCCGACCGCCGCGCCCCCATCCCCACCCCCGCACCCGTCCCCGTCCCCGCGGACACCGGCGTCATGCAGTTAGACGGCACCTTCACTGCGCATCGCTTGTGGTAGTTCAATCCGCAACCTGGATGAAAGTATTCAGTATAAAAGTTGACCTTTATTTATTTACTTCTCGACATACAGTACAATCAAAATAACAGCCTAAGCAATCGTTATTTTAGTTCTTGGTAAGTTTGTATTCAGTATGTTATATTGACAGTAGAGAAATAAGACAGGACCCAAAGTGCAACCTTGAGGAGTACCTCGTTTTAAGTATTAAAAATTATTAAATCCTTTTATTGACGCTCCCGCTTAATATTCACGAATGCTTCAAATGCATTGGGAAACATTGGTATGACAGAGAGGATTCATCATTCTTAGCAAATGTTCTTGTATGTGTATTGATTCACAACCTAATCGAAAGCTTTCGACAGATCTAAACATTGACCAATACATATTCACCTTAGAGAAGTAAAAGCTTGGGCTGGAGATTACCTTCACACTTGAGTCCCTGGCGCACGAGTCCGAAGAGCATCTCTCCGCAGAAGTCGCAGAAGGTGGGCGCCTTGTAGGAGTGCACGGCCAGCGCGTGCGGGCGCGGCGCCGCCGAGCTCTCGCCGCCGCCGCCGTCGCAGATCAGCGCTGCAACACACACCGCAGCATATACATACTAACATAACCATCAATATCTCATCAACATCATCATCATCTACAGTCCAACTTCACACACTGCTGGGTATAGGCCTCCCTTAGTTTGTGCCACCAACCTCGATCCTGTGCCAGTCTAAGCCATTGCCGCCCCGCAACCCTGACTATATCGTCTATCCATCTTGCTGCAGGGCGCCCTACGCTTCTGTAGCCGGTTCTTGGCCACCATTCGGTTGTTGTTCTACTCCACCTGTCATCACCACGCCTAGCAATGTGTCCTGCCTAACTCCTTAAATATCTAATTTAAACAAATTAGTTTTATAAACAATAAATCCATTAAGATTTTTACATAAAAATAAAAAAAAACTATAAATTTCGGGGGTCCCCATACTTGAAACTGAAACTCAATTTTTTTTTTTCATCAAACCCATACGTGTGGGGTATCTATAAATAGGTCTTCAAAAATGATGTTGAGGTTTCTAATATCGTTTTTTTCTAAACTGAATAGTTTGCGCGAGAGACACTTCCAAAGTGGAAAAAAGTTGGTCCCCCCCCCCCTCTAACTTCTAAAGTAAGAGAATGATAATACTAAAAAAAATATATGTTGTACATTACTATGTAAACTTTCAACGATATTTGGTTTGAACGAGATCTAGTCAGTAGTTTTTTTTTTATACGTCATAAACCGTAAACCGCAATTTACCTTTCGACGAACTACAAGAACCTTATTATGTTACATCAAGTAACATAATATAAAGGTTCTTGTAGTTCGTCGTGCTACGGAACCCTTCATGGGCGAGTCCGACTCGCACTTGGCTGCTTTTTTTAGTTCCATTTTATATTTGTTTTCTGTCTTTGTTACTGTTATGTGCTGTTTTAGTACTTAAAATGTCCTCTATTGGCGGTGTGACAAATAAACGTTTTCTTTTCTTTCAGCTTGTTTTGTTATTCATGCATAACCAATCGACTATGTTTACTTGAGGAAACCGTTTGAACCTTAAATTGCAGACGACCCGCGGTGAAGTCGTCGGCGGCTACTCGGAGGTGTCGTGGGGCGCGGGTGCCGGGCCGGGGACGGGGACGGGGATGACGGGGACGGGGACGGGTGCGGGCGGGTACGTGAGTGCGGAGCGTGCCTTCCTGTTCTCGCTGAGCGACCCCGCCGCGCCCGCACTTTATCCGCTCCGGAAGAAGCCGTTCGCACTCTGCTATCATCCCGAGTGAGTAGCTGGACTCTCTTCTTCCTCTTAAATTTAAGAGCTTAGCTCTTGTCGGAGTTTTGGTGAAATTTTCTCACATTAAGTCTATAGAATGCGCCCTCCTTGCCTTCTTTATACGACATGTAAAATGTAAATGTAAAAATATTTATTTCCATAAAAGCATGCTTAATGTTAGGTGCAACGCGCCTTCCTGCTTTAGCTTGCGCTGTGTTGCAGCCGTTGCAGGACATGACAGCGACCTTTTATTTTATCTGGCTCATGTTACTTATTATTGGCCTACGTCTTCCCCGTTTTCCTTCACGGCACTTGACAGACGCAACTCTTCAAAGACGTAAGTATCTAGCTAGACCACCTCCCCCAAAATTCCAAAGGCTTTGTCGCACTCACCACGTCTCTAGACAGGCGGATTCGTGACCGCAGTGTCATTGAAAATACTCAGAAGATGATGGATGCATTCTCTGTAGCCTTTTTCAACATTGCTAGGATGTAGTTTTGTCTGGCTACATTTTGGAAGAGTCTTTAAAAGTTCACATATTTTAAAGTCCTAGCACAAACGTAGTTCGCCATGGGCTTGTGAATTACCCCCCTTTTGAGCCTCTTCCAGTCCAGTCTTCCCTTGTAAACCGTGCTAAAGGGACAGCAGTCTTCACTTCTTCCTTAGCAGCTTCCTCGCCAGCTATGGCCTTAGCATCCCCAGCCTGGCCTTCAAGGATTACCATGATGAACCCCAAGCCAGATTTTTTTTGTTATCAATCTAGTTAGGACTCTACAAGAAATAAAATCAATTTTCGACACGACGACGACGATCGAATCGAGCTCAAAATTTATAATTTGTTCCACACTCGTCTGCAGCTGTCAATTTTAAAAATAAATAATGGATTAGAAAAGGATGGTAAGAGCCAAATCATTGTATGAAAAAGTGAGACAGACTGACTTTGTATTAAATTAATGTTGTCATTAATGAATTGGAACTGGAACACAACACATTAATACGATTGCCCTTGCTTATTACTGCGACTTTATCATATTTCAATTTACGATCGTCACCCGGACTTATCGAGCAGAAAAATCTGATGGCACTGGCATAAATCAGGAATGAGACGTCTCATTAGCAATATGAATCGTGTTTTTATTACTGGGATCACTTGCAATGTTATATTCATACGAAAATTATTTTGCGAAGATTATTGATATTCAGCTTGAGAAGCAGCAATTTACAGATTTACTCTAGCATTAAGTTCGCCTATGTACGATGCAATTTTTATTTTACTGCAGTAAAATATTTATTCTTCTTTTGAAACTATGGTGTTAAAATCTGATTTGCAAGCTACAGTGGCTTTAAATTAATTTAAAATCCCAACCTCTAGGGATGTCCTAGACTGATCTAATTTAAGCGAGCTTATCGCCCATTGAGTGAATGTAATGAGCTGTATCCATGAAACAAATAGGTATCCTAGAAATGATCTCCCGATCACAAACATGAACGGGAAAAATTATTTGCATTGCGTATGATGCAAGTTCATGTTTGTGATCGGGAGATTATTTCCAAACAGTTTTTGAAGTGAAAACTTCTTTAGCGGCGTTGAGCACTTTTTCTGTAATGGGTATAAAATCTTAAACTCGCGTCAGCGCGTCAGGACACGTGACCTGATCGAAAAAGCGTAAGACGTAAAAGTTTTTTCCTTAATAAATTAATTAATTTTATTCACATAATTTTAATATTTCACATTTGATTTCCTCCAATTTCTCTATAAACTCAGGAGATTTAATTTCTGATCTTTGAAGATTTATGAAAATAGTTTTTTGCTCATCTTTAGTACAGAGAGTTACTAAAGACACTATAAGGTCCTGAATGACTGTTGCTATAAACTCCTTCCTAGATACATAAAGGAGTTTGATGAGTCCCGACAGTATCCTATGGTCTGTGGAGAGTTGCCATACACACCAGCAATGAGTGATCCAGACTTGAAGACACTGGAATAAAGAGTTTATTTTGACAACCCTATCCTTGTATTGTAACCCCTTGACCCCTTGACCTACTACCTCTGTAGGTCTACTACTACTACCTACTACCTCTGTAGCTGAGTTTAGGGTTGTCACTTTGTATAAAGTCAGCTGTTCATGTTGAAACTTCGTTGCAGTTTTTTTCAGAGATACCAATCGAAGTTCGAAAAGTCGTTGAACAAAAGTTGTTCCCCGGGGGGTGGAAATTCACCCCCCTTCAGGATAGTACACATATTTTGATACACGTTGTATAGCTGCTATCTAGAGTATAATTTCTTTATTCGATTATTAAAAATTAAATTAGGAACCTGAACATTGACTTATGATTAGTTTTGTTAGTGATATAAGTTTTATTTTTTTGTTATTTGAAGTGTATAACTTAGTTTTGTTTCTGTTTTCTTTTCTTGTTAAGATTTTAATCTTATTTAGTAACGCCATTGTACCTGTACCTGTCATACGATTAAATAAATAAATTCGATTATTCTTAACATAAGCTTTAAGCTTCCGAACAGGAAGCTTGGTTGCATTTTCCGGAAGTTTATTATAGAAGCGTACAGTGTTCCCAGTAAAAGACCCATTTACCTTCTGCAGACGAAATTTGGGAATATAAAGTTTATTCTTATTTCTAGTGTTAATAATACGTGAACTCTCTTAACTATTCGAACTTTTCTGTTCAAAGGTACATACAAATTTATTTTACGAATTTTGTTTAAAATCAAGCAATTACAATAGTTTCATTATTTGTTTTAAAGACAACAAGATTTTTGATCAAGTTCTAATTCTACATTAGCGATTTGCTTTGATTACACAAGAATCCATTTTCAATCATACCATTTTCTTTTCCTAAAATATGTCAATCTTTATTTTAATCGATTGTAGGTATAATTTGAAATGTATAAAATATTGTTGAAATGTATGATAGTTACATTGTAACTTAGATGTAAAATATTTTATATTGAAGTAGGTAAATAAAATTAATTTTTGATTAAGTGTGTACGTTTGTGATTTTAATTCTCAGATCTTATTTTGCCGAAAGAAAAAAACAATATTCTCTCAGCTAGTTGTTTCCATAACGTAGTAAAATATTGTTGTTTTTCGAAATAAAAAGCCTTTGGGGTAATCCAGGGTATATCATATTATGCTACGTCTGTGATGGGCTTTAGAGCTAGACACAGAATAGTTACGTTATTGCTATAGTACCTTATTGGAAGAGATGATACATTTTTTTCGTAGAAAAGCATCTGCTTTAGGTAAGATACAAAATAACTACATGTGGGAATTACGAGTTTGGGGAAGTTTTATACAAATCACGGTCAGAGTTTCGGGTTCCTGGTTTTGTTCGAAAGTAATAATGGGTCTAATCAAACTCAAGGGCCTGTCCTATTTCCCTTGGATCACGTGCCATCTGATCACGTTCAAAAGTATAAGTTAAACAGACAGCGCTACCGTGTATGTAACGCTTGTCCTCATACATGTGAAAAGCCCATACAAGCACATAAATGGAGGCTGCGTGCCCTTTCACACTGTGTAAATACAGATCGTTAATGATCTCCGGGGGGAGAGGGAGGGGGGAGGGGGTAATCAGGGGGGAACGCATTGCTTGTTTTTGGATGTCGTCGGTTCAAACAAATAAGGCTAAACATGGGTTTCGGCAATGTTGATTTATTCGCTTTGATAGTCGTATCACTGGCTCGTTTTTTGCATCATTGCTTTTGTTTGGCTACCATTTACAAATTAGAGCTGTCACAAGCTGCTGAGTTATTAATAGAACTATGACAGACAACCTCCATAGCAAGTTCGGCAAGTTTATCATGCGCACTTGATGTGCGGGCAGGTTTTCCGCAAGTAGGCCGCTGGTGGGCCCTTTTTTGCGTGACCCTTGACACGTGTTGCTCGAACTTTTTTAGGTTCTACAACACGCCGGTTTCCTCACTATGTTTTCCTTCACCGTTTTTTGAGAGTACTGGCATAGTGCACATACATTTTTTGACAGAAAAACTCATTGGTACACGAGTGGATTTGAACCCACGACCTTCGGATCGGGAGGCGGGGCCACTACCACTAGACCACCAGTGCTTTCCAACCTCCATAGCTCAAAAGCATTGAATCTTAACAATATATTATCATTAATCTCATTCTCATTAAACTACTCGAATCTGGCAAAATTGATCCGAAAAGGATAGATGCCATTCATTAAGAAGAAGAAGAATCGTAACAATTTCTCAAAAAAATGTTGTTGATAAAGTTAAAAGAAAACAGCGATATATCAAAAACTACAGAGACCGTCCTCATGGCCAAACTGTTGAACAGATTTTGATGAAATTTCTATTGGATCAAATTGAAGTTAAAACTTTACAAAAAAATAACAATCTAATTGAAAACCTCCTCTTTTTTGAAGGTTCATAAATGTTATTATATTATAGGCAGCTAAATATATAATCGCGCCCGCGTCGAGACAACTATAAATATTCAAATCAATAGAACTAAAAGTGTCATTTTAGCTTGCACTGTCTCATTAGCTCGAATAGCAATTATTTAACTATCGTGAATCATTTGATCTGTGATTATGTTATTAAGGCTGATTCTACTACTGTACAGATACTGCACTAACAACATATTATGCACGTGTGTTTCAACTAAAATAAACACAATTGTTTTATTACTTTACTTTTATGCCACTACTAGTAAAACGAGGGTCTCAGGCTTTTTTTTATAAATTTTGTTCAGAATATAATTGTTTCAAACACACTATTGATAACAATAATAGTTACCTCTGACTCACATTTTTGAGTGAATGATTAGCGACGCCATTTTAATTTTTTTTTGTGCAATAAAACTGGTTATATCCGGTTTCCGGCGAGCTAAGTCAAGGCACAGAAGAGTCCGTTCTCGTTATAAGTTGCACTTACCTCGCTATTGGATTACAGCCAACCCCTCTAACGCAATAAAGCCTTCAGAGGGGGTTTGCGTAAGCCTTTCATTTAAATGCTGTCAGTACTATTTTTAACAAAATACACGCTTTTTAGATTAATACAACTTAGATTTTTTTTCAATTTAATTGAACAGAGAATGGTACATAATATAAACACTGTGTACCATTCATATCAAAGATAAGAACACATTAAACACACATGGCTTTGCAAATTACTTTTACATTTCTAATCAAGACCTAAAAACAAAGCATTTGATTATTTCAATCATAATATATTGCAATTTCAACCTTTATCGTCCCCACTCACCCTTCAGATAATGAATATGAATACTGGAAAATAATCACCAAGCCCCAATACTGATTAAGAATTAAAATAATGTAAAAACATCAAAAGCAACCATATTGCAATATTTAATACAGTACCTACCTCCTGGAGTTGGCGGCAGGAACGGAAACGGATATGATGATGGAAGCGACGGAGTAAGTTTTATTACTTTTAGACGCCTAACGTCATGTGACTAGGAGAGTGATGAGTATGGATGTGGATGGATATGTGAGCAGAAGTAGACCAAAGAAAACATGGATGAACTGTGTGAAAGATGCAAGAATTTGCACTCCATATAGGTACGATGCATTAAAACACATTCCATAGCCATGTAATTAACACGTTTGCGAACACACAAAACATGCGCTTGCGCTGTATTCCGCAATTAAAATTATGGCTGTTTCAACTTCTTTACCTTACTCTTAAACCCGCCTTTATTACTAAGTCTTTAAGGGAGGTTTTGGTTTGAAACTCAAGGTGGGGAAGGTTGTGGTATGAATGTGGATGAGGTCTAAAATTGGCGCTCAAACAAAGCGCTGTTTGCGACCACCTTAAGGTTTCTACAAAGTTGTTTATCCTTTGCTTAGTTGAGAATAAGTTTAAGCTGGCCTGGCCGGGTAATAAACTGAAACGTACAGCCAAGAAGATAATGCTTGGTCATCTTTGGCAAAGGTTTTGAGGATTTCTAGTCGCGTTTAGCTAGCCCACTAGCGTCTACGAAAGTCATTACCCCTACTTTGTCCAAGCGGACAGCTTTTTCTTAGAGCAACGATGAACGCTCGGTTGCTCTGAGTGTTCTGGATCCAAGGGTGGCGTAGTTGATGTGCAAATTCGGTATTCGGCTGTCGGTGTCTGTGTAGGTCGTCATTCCTCAGATTTGTTCTGTAAATTAATGGATTCTGGACTTGAGCAAATAACTTTTTCTTAAACATGCGCGGAAATATTGTCATTACTTTTGAATATAGAACACGCGAAGTATCATATTTACGTAGACTGAAAAACCAAAATCACTTCCCGGCGCGTTCTCGCTCCGGCAATGTTGTATGAAACGGTGTGCTGTTTGAATTTAGAACTCTTTCATCTATCGTACACATTGCGTTCTCGTGGCTGTATAGCCACAGAAACGTTTACCTTTCGGCACAAACGGTAAAAAAAAATAAAAAAATGGCGGTAAAGCGTAGTTCGTTGTTATTTGGTTAATAAAAAATAAATTTATTACGTAAATTTATTTTTTATTTCCTTGCATTTTTTTAAGAAAAGCACTATATATGCCTCGGCCGAAATGGCAATTGCCTGTCTCGTATCATTGAAGTCCTCGCCTGCGGCTCGGCCTTCAAACTCATACTCGACCTGCAATTGCCTATTTCGCTGCCTTTGCAATAATGTACTAATTCTAATTTATACACTGCAACCCCGTTACGTTATGTTCATACCAAACAGATCAATTACCCAACGGAGTTGTACATAGGTAGGTACGATTGAAAATGGATGATGTTGTATTTTTCAAAAGCAAAAAACTTTTTACATTTCTTAAATTTTAGCAGCGTTTTTTTCAAACGCGCCAATTCAAATTATTTCACTAAAACTTATCAACTAAAGCTTGCTACACACGGGGCAGATAATAATATTTCATCTGCCGCTAAAAGCTTATGGTATCTATAGGTATCTCACTCAGAAAACATACGATATAATCGATGAAAACGGTTCTACGGATGTGTGTTTTATCAGCAGTTTTTAAAACTTTTAATTTCATGCATATTGTAGTGACAGCACATGACTGAATCTGTTCACATCGGTATGAATCTGCAGATTACTCAAAGAAATGCATATTTATCTACGCCGTGTGTGAAACAGCCATACGCATTTTAAATTTCATAATTGCTTGAAGTTAGCCCTGTCTCTGTTTGTTATTACCCAGTGCAGTGGTAAGAGATGACAAATAGTCTAAGCACTGTTTATCTTTTGACAGATTTTTTAGAAAAAGTTGTCAGTCTATTGATTTCTATGAAGATACCATATCAAATACAGATACCATAATATATTATCTGCGCTATGTGTGACCTTATGTTGAACAAAATTTATTTAAAATAAAAACTTCTCAAAGATGAAGCTTTTATTTAGATTTTTATAAGTGAGGTCATTCGTTTATTGATTTCTATGAAGAGTGATGTTTCAAAGATACGCGCTCAGATAGAGATATTATCATAATTATCTGCACCGTGTGTGACCATAAGTTGAACTAAAATTCTTCAAAACGAAAACTTCTCAAAGCTTCAATACCTACTCAACTTGCTTTCCCGGTCTGAATACCCCTTAGCACTTTCTCGATCGGAATACTTCCCATTATACTTGTATCTATCGTTTCCATTCCTATAAGGTTTCTCACTGGCGCTGTAGTGGATCTCCGAAGGTCCTATAGTCTTGGACCAGTGGTACTTTTTTTAAAATCGGTGTTGCCATTTTTTTTTTAATCTTTTTTTTAAGTTTGTAACTGCATGCCTCCGTCATTTATGAACCGATTAAGAAAATATTTTTTTTATTTGGAAGGTTATTCTTACGTCCAGATTGTCCCAAACAAATTTCATTAAAATCGGTTTAGCCGTTTCGCAATGAAGTCGGTTTCTCTAGTTTTTTAAACTTATAATTTTATTGAATGTGTATGTTACGTTATGTTGTTGTCAGATGGGTATGCCTGCAGTGCGGGGCACGGTACTCGCAGGCGTGCGTGGCGGCCGACCATGCCTCGCGCGAGCACGGCGCGCCACACGCCACGCACCGGTGCCCGCACTGTAACCACACCGACAGGTCAGCTCGCATACACTTCACAATCTAAACAACTCTTTTGTTCCGGTGACGCAGAGGTCAAAAAAGGCAAGCGCCGAGTTAAAGAAATAGATTACTTTATTAAAATCATCTCTTTTCTTTTTATAAGAATCCTTATTTAAAAAAAAAAAGTTAAAATGAATAACTGGCGACTGCGGTTCCCATACAACGACCCAAACGGCACATGATCACTTTTCAACTCTTTTCTGTATTTTGTGCTATACCAGTTTCTATGCCGTTTTTTAAATAATTTGAAGATATATTTTACTTACAACATCATTTGCTTTAGTAGACAGCATTGCAATAGGCACAAAGAATGTGCTGCGGGCTTTATCGATCAACTCCTGAGTTTGAGCTATAGCTCCAATGCTCCAGTTTAGCTTGGTTTGTCTCTTGAACATGTAGTGGTCATCTAATTCCTATAAAAAGAAAGTGTTGTTCATAAAATTACTGGCACGTGAGGCATGACATCTGTAGTATGCCTCGAGTTAATTTGTGGAGGCTGGTGTAATATAGGGCAGATTCCTGTTATGTGTGACTTGCAAGGTGATTTTTTTGTTATAGGCGATAATAATATTATTAATTAGCCATTTATTGTTATAGGCGATGGTTACCACTTAATATCAGGTGGGCTATATGCGTGTTTCATCAGTTTTTTTTGTTTTTTATTGTTGCCCATCAATCTGCCCATCAGGCTTAAGTGAAAGTTCCGTAGTTCCATGGTGCTAGGCATGAGTGGTATGCGCCCAGTTGCGCATCCATCTAAAATGTTTTCTTGTATATTAAGTCCTGAGGTCCTGAGGTCCTTCTCCTAATCCTTGTAAAAGTTGTGGTTTCATCAGCTAGTGGTTGAAAAAATGATTAAAGAATTATGGCTATGGTGGTGTCAGAAGAATCATCATCAGCCTGAAGAACTCCTGGATATAGAATTGGAAGGAACATATAAAAAGAACTACATCGAAACTATCACGATTTACATATGCATTATACGAATTAAAGAAACACACTGACAAGAAAACCGCCACTTGTGCATATTATGCATATGCACATGCTTGGCTTACGTATGGAATAGTACTTTGGGGAAATAGCACAGACTCCATCAAATTATTTATATTACAAAAAAGATGCCTAAGAATAATCCAAAACATTGAAACAATGGAAAGTTGTAAAAATCATTTTATAATTACTGTTTTTAACGTAATAAATATTAAGAGCCTATATGAGGTGAAACCGAAAATGTAAAGTAGCATTTTTTTTCGTTGTATGGATGAATCCATTTATTATTTTTGTAAAATATAACAATTAAATGGTGTGAAAAAATTATGATTAGGCTGTAAAAACTAGTCGGAGAAAAGTAGAGCGATCACACTCTTTGTGTGTGCAGTGTGATAAATAGAGAAAAACTTGTACAACTTTAATCGATTGTCTTCAATACATACTTAATCAAGATTTGTGTCCATTTTTAAGCTATACTGTGTCACTTGTGATCGCTCTTCGGCGATAAGACCACCCATTGTGCATTAGTATATTTTAAATTATTGTTACTTGTTTTTCCATTGTTAGTTTTAAGGTGTGCAATAAAGAATTTTCTTTTCTAATTTCTTGATTAACTTCACATGCATATTCAATTGATCTCACACAGTCAAAAACATTTTACTACCAGAATACTAAGCACCGATTTTAAGAGGCGTAACTTTAACTGCTTATGCGGGGCAATCAAAACTAACATTCCCATTATCTCTCTCATCCATCACCATCTACGTCGTCCCGCAAATGTGTTACCGAGTTCATTTGATTTGAGCTGACTTGCTTAACTCTGTTACGTTTGTGCGTGCCCTGTCAGAAGAAACTTTTGGCTTTATGACTTTGGGAACAGGGCGAACGAATATAAAAATGCATTTTTTGTTTTTCATTACTATTACAGTTTTCTTCAACTTTATAAAGTTTGCCGGAAATAAAGACCACTAAAAAAGCCAACCACATTTATTTCAGTTTACCATTATACTGTCATCGCCCATAAATGGTAAAAATCTGTTTGCATGGAATTCACATAAAAGAGTAGGTACAGTTATCACAGTTTGTCCGTTCCGGACGTACAATAAAAGGGCAATATGGGAAGTTTGTGCGCAATAACAATAAAAACAAATTAACAAGTTAGTTGGCAAGAACAGATGATGATAATAATAATGTATTGCAGGGCGTTTTGGGGACACATAGTCATAGAACCAAACCGTGTTATTGTCAAGTCCATGTACTAAAGCCTGCTTTTCCTGACACGCTTTTGACCACGCTCTGACGAGCTGATCGTCTATTCCTCTAGTGGTTTTGAAGGAGCATGTAGCAGCTAGATTTGTGATTTGTATCTGCAAAATAAATAAAAAAATATTATCATCACTATCATAATTTAGTTAGTCCAAGGAACTTATGACACATTAATTGACTGGCCTCTCAGCTCAGTTGGTAGTAGCTCTGCCTTCTGCACCGTAGGTCGTGGGTTCGATCCACACAGAGAATAAATATTTGTGTAGTGAACACAGATGTTTGTTCTCTGTCTGGGTGTTATATTGTATTCATAGTATGTATTTAAAAAAAGTGTATTCAAGGCCAGTCGACATCAGCATATAAACCAATTCGCAAATTGACACAGCAGGCGTTGTATTACTTCGCCTTCCGGTTCGTTTTCACCCTTAATTTCCCATGTAAGAAATATGAATAAGTTTAAAAAAATTACCAATAATTCCGCAGAATCACCATCATGCAATCTCCCAAAAACCGTTTTAAATTTTTCCGCTATCGCTTCTTCCGCATTCTGCTGCGCTTCGACCGGCAAGTTCCGTATCCGTAACGCACTCCACAGTGACATGTTATCCTCATCATGTATCCGAAATTGTTTGCAGAACTTCGCCTTATCCTCATCCTCCATTACTTCGAAAAGTCTGCTTAATGTATGGGTTATGTGAATCTTTTGCGGAGATCTGTAGTAGAACCCTTTATGTAGCTATAACAAGCAGAGAAAGTTTACCTATAGAATTCTACAAAAGATGAAAGTTTCCCTGACTCTGTGTGGGCGTAGTAAACAAATACCAGTTGTGTAACTTGTCATAGTCATATGGAAACAAACGGGTTTTTGATCGCGATTACCTTTATTAATACCTTACCTTTGTCATAGTCATCAGCAGATTGAAAATTTCCACTGCCGGATATAAAATATAGAAGAATTATATGAAAATCTCTCTAGTATTTTTGTAAAAAGCTGTTTTGAGAACGACTCGTCCATGGAAGGGTCTGCTAATCGCGCACCGTTTGGTTTGAAGGTTTGTCCTAGGCAATGATTTTTAAAGGTGATGGTTACCACTTGACATCAGAAATTTGACGACCGCCTAAAATGTCGAACATTGGGGTAGGCTAAAACCAGTCATGTGCATCATTTATGTATGTTGCAAAGAATTAGTGATGAGCCTACTCCTATTGTCGCATTCATAGATCGCCGATCGATTATTAGATATTTAATGTTGCATCTTATTTTTATAAAAGCCTGTCGTGTTGTTTTAATTGACTTGAAACTATAAATTATGAAATTACGCTAGACGTATAACCACTTGAAACCATAGTTACCTAGATAAACATTTATAAATAGTTAATATTGTTATATGTAACGTAATAAAGGAGAGTAGTCTCCTTGTAACAGTACTTATTAGATAGAGATTAAATAGAGCTTTTACAATAAGCCCGGTATAAATACTTAAACCGGGTTTATTGCAAAAGCTCTATTTAAAACTACGCTTTTATACTTCCATAATTGCGTTCTCGTGGCTGTATAGCCACAGATGCGTTTACCTTTCGGCACAAACTGTAAAATAAAAAATAAAATTGGCGGTAAAGCGGAGTTCGTTGTTATTTGGTTAATAAAAATTAAATTTATTATGTAAAAACCCTTTTTTATTTTCTTGCATTTTTTTTAAAAAAGTGATCTCGGACTCGGACTCGGACTCGGACTCGGACTCGGACTCGGACTCTCGGACCCGGACCCGGAACCCGACCGAACCCTTACCCTTACCCTCATTTACCCTTACCCATTACCCGACCCGGGCTCGGGCTCGGCTCAATGGAACGACGAAACGACGTAACGACGCATGAGTCATGTTTTTTCGTGCGTGCAGCCGGCTCCATCGATTTATAAGACGTTATCACGTCAAAAATAATAGAATTTGTATTTGTTATTACTACAATAGAGCCGTAAAAACTGTAAAATTGTCTGCAAATTTTTATTTGAAATTTGATAGGCAACCCATATAGAATATATTTATTGGCATGTTTAATTATATATAAAATACGTTTCATTAAATAACCAGCTCGGTGAAGGTCCTTCTATAGCGGGATCTTAGACTATAAATAAAACATTTTTTGTCTAATCTAAATCATGTAATAGATTATTGCAAATCGCCCAAGTTGTTTGTAAGATCTTCGTTCACTTCGCTCACTCGATCAAAAAGTTATGACTATAAAATTAACTTAAATATAAACTTGCATCCTATAAATTTATTGATGATTTGTACCTACCTATCCTAGACGTTGCGATAGTGACAGAATTGCCTTCAACCATGCAGGTAATTTTGTAGCAATTCCTACCCCTCTCTAATCCCAGCCGGTTTCATCTGCTGATTTCAAGGTTAAGCCCCTTTGGTTTAATAATTAGTTTTTTTTTTAAATTGTGTCTTCAATCAAAGAGTTTTATTCTTTATGTTTACTTTGTACACCTACTTTTTCCTTTGACTGTACTTCATTGCCTTGAACAATAGATTTTTTCGATCATTTCAAAAGTGGTCCGAGTCGCCTGAAGAAAAATAATAAAACTTAATTACTCCGGCGGGTGGGACTGCGGTCCGAGTACCTACCGGTCCGAGTCGACGGAAGCCTCGATAAATGCTGCAGATTGAATTATAATTCATAGCTCTTTTTTGTTTCGCTGTAGTCGGGTAAAAATTAGCCCTTAGTCAAACACATTATGTGATCAATACAACGAACAGTATTATTCTCGATGAAATATCAGAAGTATTGCCCTTGTAGATCTTATAAGTAGGTGAATATCCGTTGAGAGGGTCTGTCCGCTATTATCAAATGAGCGACAAAAATTATTATCGGAAAAAAAATCCCTTATGACATGTTTAGTCCTCCGTCTTGGGTCATTAAAATATTCTCTTCAATAATGTTTTATGTCAAATATATTTTGCACTTTTTTCACGAATAATTCTTTTGGCATATTATTATAAGACTGAAAAACACCTGAAAGTTGTAATCTTTATCATAAATAGAGATTTAAACTTGTCTATTTTATAGTTTCTAAAAATTTATCAGAGACGACGAAGCGACGTGTGACCAAAGGATTGGTGGGCATCTGGCGCAGCGCATTAGCATTGCTATTCAGCGTAGCAATGCCGTCAGCGTCTTGAAGTCGCTTCCGTTTGATACTAATTTGGGTCAGTTTAACTATCTCTAGATCGTTTGTAACGCCTTGCCATTCTTTTGTATTCTGTAAATACTTGTGTTAATATCGAAAACTGATTATAAAATTGATTTTAAGTATCTTACAGTCCCATAAAACATTTAAGATTTGGCTAGAATGTCATGTAACGAGAAGAGTGCTAAATATGAATGTGGATGGTTATATGTAGAAGTAGAGGTAGGCCAAAGAAAAGATGGATGGATTGTGTGAAGGATTACATGAGTAAGAAAGGAGTGACTGTTGAAATGACGTGTGATAGAGGAGAGTGGAGAACGAAAACCTGTTGTGCTGACCCTACATAAAGTGGGACAAGGACAAGAGAATGATGATCTTTTTGTAAGAGCAGTGAAGAAAAGAAACATGTCCCTATGCTTTGCAGGCACCTCATTTTTCAGTGCCTCGTTGCAGATGGTTCCAGCTGCTGCAAATGTAGCTGTATCAATAGTGGGTATAGAGGGTGGTTTTTTGAGAAGGGTGGTGATGGCCAAGTCTGAAACCACGAGAGTTAGGGAAAAGCCTTAAAGGATCATGCCCTCGATTTACAAAAAAACAATAAATGCATAATTATTTATTTTATCATAAGTATTTTTAGTTTTTTGTTTTTAATTTTGCTATTTCTATTCATTCTAAGTAAAAAAAATATTTGAAAAGTTGTTTCCTAACTCTCGTGGATTTGGATTTAGCCATCACCGCCCTTCTTAAAGAACAACTCTGTGTAATCCAGAAACTTCATTTATTTAGGTGTGACCAGATATTATTCATGCTTAGAAGATAACTTACTTAATGTTAATCTAAGCTTGCATTAGCAAGAAATCTAAGCTTTGCTTAGATTTCTATAAGAAGAAGGGAAATGAGAAAGTGGCAGCGCTGGTTTTCAGTGAACAAAAAGCAGTGAGTACCTACCTAATAAGCAAAATGAAACACACACTTTGACCTTTGAAATAAGTTTTTATAATGAAAGACTTATCGTTTCAGACGTCTGCCAATGGCGCAAGTTCAGAAACCGCAAAAGAAGAAACTGCACAAGAAAGTGTAGAAAAAAATGAGGGTAATCCAAAAGATGACGATTCCACAACCACTGAAGTTCTTTTAGAAACTTCAAATAAGGATGACGCAGAAATAATGCAAACTGATGTAGAATTAAGCGAAAAAGATGCATAGCATTTAAGTAGGCACATACTTTGATAAATAAATATTTAATATTTGTTGTAATTTTTTTATCTCTTAAATGCCTTCCTATCCTATATACCTATAAGCAACTTTTTAGTAGTAGTAATTCTCTTTGTGAAGGGCTCGTCCGGGGAAGTACCTACTACCACCATGCATATTTCTGCCGTGAAGCAGCATTGCTGTGTTTCGGTTTGAAGGGTGTGGGTGCCGGTGTAATCTCTCAACCAGCTTTAGAACCTTAGATATTTATTTAGAGAGTATGTCTATTGTTAGGCTAAATGCCTTTCAAATGATTGATTTCGTGCTACAATTGAATAAATATCCAATACTTCACCGGTCAATAGCATCTGCACGATCATTGGGATGCGGGCTTAGTTCTTGAATGGAATCTGTGCTAGGTGAATCGAGATTTTATCACATTCAGCTATGCTCCAAGGATTAAAACCAGCCTTTTAAAAGCTTTACAATATTGAAAAAAGAACCTTTCTGACCCGATCCCCGGTAGATATCCTCAAAATAATTTTGATTTGGAACTTTTTACTTAAGGATCTAGCATTATTTAAGGATGGAACGCTCTGTTCCATCCTTTGTTGTTTTTTTGTTCCTTCATTGTCTAATAATCGATTCAATACAAAGGTTATTCGGTCAAATGGATTACGACGAGCAAAAGAGTCATCGCGCGGCACGAGCACCAACCTGATATCTAGGCTGCATTTTCTTTACTCTAGAGGCATTATCCAGGGAGTAAATAGGGGACTACGTTTGTATGGAGAGTCGCCTGTGTGATTCCCTCTTAATAGCTTGATTAATACCTAGTTTAGTGACAAACAATTAATTATGTAAGTTGTAGGTACCTACTAGTTTGGTAGGTAACATTTAGGATTACCTACAGCTAATTAAAAATATCACTCGACCTAATCACAAACTCGCAAGTTTCCTTAACATTTAGCCATGTTTGTTAACTTTGAAGTAATTATAGTGAATAAATTTGTTTTTTGCACAATTTGTTTAGAAATGGCGTTGAATTCACAGAATAATGATTTTTTTAATGCAACTTTTCTATGTAGATGAACATTTCAGATTTTTTGTTTCCTATTTATTTTTAATTCATCATCAGCATATTATGTTTTACAGTTATCTCTTGTGGTTGACGGTGTAGCACGATTACCTAGAATAAATGGTATTTATTTCCTTCGGGTTTCTTTTGAAAACACTACTAGTATTAGTGAGATATTAGACGATTTATTTTGTGTTTTTCCTTTTGCCAAAGCTAGGTACCTACAATGCGCTCATCCACTGATCATACATCATTACTACATCCTGTGCTTTGTGTTCATATACTCTTTATTACGATCGCATACGGTTCAAATTCCTGTAAAAAAACCGAAAAGTGTATTCAACTGTTACAAATTTACCTAAGTCTTATTTCGATGGTAGTAAGGTGGTATTTGCAATGATTTTACTTAGTTATTTGTTGAAAAAATCTTTTATGATGTTGAACGGAAGTACGGAATTGATTTTATTGACATGCCTAGTTGTAGGAACAAGGTTGTGAGAACCATTGGCCTAGTGGGATTAACCTCGCCTTTTGGTTCGAAGGTCGCAGGTTCGAAACCACATGTGAACGAATAGATTTTTCTATTTAAAATAATGTATCGAATGGAAAATAAATAGGCTACGGTACCCGCTTTCCATCAAGTGGGCCGTATGCTAGTTAGCTTACTACTGTAGTGAAAGATGAAATAAGTTTTATTTGGATCAACAAACGCATAGCAAGAAATAAGGCAACAGAAAAAAAAGCAAGAGAACCACCAGATAAAGTCAACGAGATTTATTTTAGCTTTCTACAAGTCTCTTCGCCAAGTGCTGAAAGAACCGGGTTAAGAGATCTCTTGGAGCACATTCAAATATGCACAGTGCACACTGTAAAATCTCCAGCGACTGCGTGTTTGCAATCTTTTTTGAACTAAGGAGGGTCTCACAATTCACAATTCAGTTTTATTAATTAATATTTTATTGTTTGCTATCGCATAACTTCATCAAAATGAGCAGATTTGTTTTTTTTCCAGTTCGTTTATAAAAATATAAAATCAAGACCCACACAGTGAGTAGGAAATATGGCACTTAGATTTACCAATACTTACATAATATTGTTTTTACAATTTTTACTTTCTTTAATTATTTTCCGAGTGAACTCTAGTTCCCCACCTTCTGTTATGAGCTCATGTACAGAACCAGTGAAACCATTTTTAGGAGGTAGTCTGAAAAAAGTAATAACATTATGAAAGATGGACCATAGTGGTATGGTGATTGAATAAAGTGCCACTCAACTTGCTACCTTACTTAGCAAGAAGCCAGACTGTAGTTGTTCAATTTACCTAGCCGGGCTTCGAGATTCACATAGTTCCTGAAGGGTGCTGTAGAATGGTGGATTACACATGCAGAAATCAAACACCTGTGTATCATCTTCTTTAAATAAGTTTTCTATAAGAACAGGTCCTTCGTTACTCTTAACTTCATAATTTTTTTGTTGTAAATATTTTCAATTCAATTTAATGTTTTTACCAGGTTATAATGTACTAGATAAGTATATGTTACGTTATATCTAGGTGTAAATGATAATAACTAATAAATAAACAAATACTTAGATATTTTGTGCAGAATAGATTATTAATTGGAGACATCGTAGGTTTTACCTTCAGTTTCTTTGTACTTAAGTTAATTATTGGCAAACGATAAGTAATAATTGGCTCATAATTTTTAAATTGTTTGAAAACAAGTGAAGGGGAAAATTATTATGTCAGAACTTCGTAGTGCCGTAGGTCGTGGGTTCGATCCCCACCGAGAACAAATATTTGTGAGGTGAATACAGGATGTTTGTTCTCTGTCTGGATGTTATTATTATATTCTAAGTATATATTTACAAAAAAAAGTATAAGTATCATATCAGCTACCTGGTTCCCATCAGATACAAGTGGAAGGACGAAGTAAAGAAGGATCTTTTTTTATTTATCTTCTAAAAAATACATAATCTAATTATTATAAATAGCACTAAAGAAACCACTAAGGTTTGTGGGGAAATGCTACTAGAGAGCATTCCTTTACTAGAGAGTGGATCTCTGCTCTCTTCAAATTTCCAACTGGCACAGTTTTTTTTTTAGAATTTTTTTAGAAATAAAAATGAGATTTGCCAATTTTTTCCAAAAGTTTGACCTCCTGTGGTTTAAAAAAAATGTATGGTCACCCTGAGTGACCAACTAATAAATAACTTGCCTACTTCATTGAGATTCGGAAATGGTATAGCACTTGCTAGTTCAAATTTTCAATGCAAAGAATATTTGTGTTAAAAAAGGGTAAGGGTCATTTTTTCAAATTACAAGTAAGATTTTACATAGCAATCGAATTTACTAAAAACAGAAAATAAAACAAATTAGATATTTAAAATACATTTATTACATTAAAATTTCTTACAACAAGTAACCCCCCGACCCGTAGGTAAAGGATTATCCACTCTTTACGCCACACCCTGTATATATATATTTAGGATCTCGGAAACTGCGCCAACGATTTTCACGAAATTCTCAATATACGACTGTTCCTGCCATCTATTGGTGATTGTGAGCAACTAATTGCAAGCTATTCACGCAGATGGCGTTGTTAATTAAAAATAAGCCAATAAAGATACGACTCTTCCTGACATCTATTGGCAAATAATAATACTATTTTTTTAACCCCGAGCGAAGCTCGGTCATACCAGCTCGTAGGTATTTTAAAACACCCAGATCTTGTTCATTAAACCTTATATTCTCAGTAGGGTGGAAATCGAACCCACAACCTGCAGCTTAGAAGGCAGAGTCTAATGCACTGGGAGGTCAGGGTAAGGTTATTCGTAGGTTGACCTTCTTCTTTCTTATCTTTAAAAAAACCAGTGTACCTAAGGGTTTTAAGTGCGCTTCAAAGAAACTCCTTTCGTTCACTTGGCACATGGTTTTGGTTTATTAAAAATATAATCAAATCAAATTCTGCTTGTGAAATTTTTCGCAAGCTCTCGATTATCAGACAAATATAAAACCACCTTTACAAGTGTTGTTGTTTCAAGATCGATTGAAAAATGCCATATAGATATCGACGCATGAAAAGCAAACCTTACTAAGCGACAGTATGGGGTCAATTGAGTTTTATATATCAATCGAATCGCCAAAAAAATCCGCGTCGATTGGTCTGAGTCTCATAGCGCTGCGATGAGTTTTGCTGTCGCTTAAGAAGTACGTGAATTCTTAGTATTCTAAAATATTCGGCCCACTAAGCGACACAAAAATACGCATTTTACTTTATTCGGTTGGTTGAACAAGTTGACTTAATATTTTTTGCGGATAGTAATTTGTTCATCATTCGAATTTATTTTATCCATTGACTTAAATAATTTTTCTTCAGTAAAAATCACGAGTACGAAGCAGTAAGGTATTTTTACCTGAATTACGCTTTTCCGTCAAAGTCGCTTCGCAAATTTTATACGAATACAAAAAAGATCCAAGTGTTTCCTTATGCACTTGTTACTGTTATTGTGTTTAGCTCTATTTGTACTTATATACTATTGCTTGTTATGAAATTGGCATAAAAATCAACTTGGACAATTTTACAATAAAATGAAATATTAACTTGGTGTCGCTTAGACAATTTTACTTGACAAATTCGTTCGAAACTGAATGTCGGTTAGATATTTTTACCGGCGTGAATATTGTATGAAGAATGTCGCATAAATTATTTTACGTGAATTGAAAAACGAGTGATGATGGTGGTTAGGAAGCGCAGTTTTGTGTCAAATGTCGGTTAAAAACATCGCACTGCGTGAAACAAATGAATCCGCGCGTCGGTTAGAGAGGACGCTGCGCGGTGCGCTCGCCGCTCTTCCTTCGATTTTGGCGCGTAGTAAATAAGAAAACTGTAAGTAAAAATTCTTATTCACTTATATAAAACTATTCAAGCTCTAAGGAAATACTTGCCAAGTATTTAATTAAATTAGGTACAATTGCGTAGTAACTAACTACTTTATTTTTATTTTTTTAGGTACGGTTTTACATCATCATCATGCACAAAAGACACCGCTCATCTAGAATCATCGACATAGCTCTCGCTTCTGCTGGAATAGGAGCATCGCCCAAGTGTCGACAAAAATTAAACAATGAGATCACATTTAATAATCAGTCTCAATATTAATTTAACAAGGCACAGTTCAACACACAGTTACTTATTTCTAAAATGATCACGGGACTCATCCAAGTTTTAAAAGTTTTTGGACAGATAAGTAGATATTTGTAATTACAGTAAGTACCTATACTAATTCTTTCTTACTTTTCTGTACTAAGATACATAACTATAATTCTTTAATGTGTAATGTAATATTCTATGAACTTATCACAATTTTTTAGGAACCTGATACATTATGTATCATTATTTCGTAAAATTATAAAAGTTATAACAATCAAAACAATCGAAGTAACTCTAATAATATCATTACGTAACTTTTATCATCTTTGTTCAGATATTCTTTAAGATTGGTTACTACAGATCGATCAAATTAACTTGAAATTGAAAATAGAGACAGCGTTACACAAACACCGAGCTTATCTTGAAATTATAAATACACACAGTGTTTATTGAATTCACATGTTTGTATAATGCTATTTGAATTTTTAATTTCTAAATATTACCTTTATCTTAGTCGATCTGTATCTCTAATACTAATAAACAGGTACTAATTATAACAGCAAAGGAATAAAAACTTGAGTAAAATCAATTAAACATAATCAGGGTCTTCTATATCTGATTCAGGTAACATGTCTTTGACATTCGCATCTCGTGGAATGTTTTTATACTCATGATGGAAACAATCTGGAATTATGTGGTCAATACATAGTTTATGAAGATCGTCGTATTTCTTTTTAGAAATGGGTAGTAACGACTTATAGCATGACATCAGTGGAACCCTCGTTTTAGGCTGGACTTCAACATTAAACGACTTGGCAGCAGCATTCACAGACGTTTTTATTGACACAAATTGTTTGCCTCTTTTGAAAGTTGCGATCCGGACTTTACTAATTTTCCCTGTAAGGTTTCCTTTGAAATATTTGTCTCCAATATTATCCCATTTTTTGAACTGCTCATAACACATTCGCTCAACATTAAATGGTGATGGATTCTTTCTAGCAGTTAAAAATATGGTAAACCATTGGGAAGGTGCATAAACAGTGGTGTGTTTGAGGTGGTTTTCAATAACGGCGTGAGAACTATCTACTGGCATATAAGTATGCCCAGTCAAGAGGAAATTCAACTGAATTGTTTCAATATTGTCACATTCCTGTAAAGTTTGATGAATCATACCCATAATAGTTCGGTTCCGGTTTTGACCTGGACAACAATCGCAGTACAACAGCAATCGTTTGATGTTTCTTCTGGCATCAACAGATTTGAAAAAATGCGATAATATTGGAGACAAATATTTCAAAGGAAACCTTAAAGGGAAAATTAGTAAAGTCCGGATCGCAACTTTCAAAAGAGGCAAACAATTTGTGTCAATAAAAACGTCTGTGAATGCTGCTGCCAAGTCGTTTAATGTTGAAGTCCAGCCTAAAACGAGGGTTCCACTGATGTCATGCTATAAGTCGTTACTACCCATTTCTAAAAAGAAATACGACGATCTTCATAAACTATGTATTGACCACATAATTCCAGATTGTTTCCATCATGAGTATAAAAACATTCCACGAGATGCGAATGTCAAAGACATGTTACCTGAATCAGATATAGAAGACCCTGATTATGTTTAATTGATTTTACTCAAGTTTTTATTCCTTTGCTGTTATAATTAGTACCTGTTTATTAGTATTAGAGATACAGATCGACTAAGATAAAGGTAATATTTAGAAATTAAAAATTCAAATAGCATTATACAAACATGTGAATTCAATAAACACTGTGTGTATTTATAATTTCAAGATAAGCTCGGTGTTTGTGTAACGCTGTCTCTATTTTCAATTTCAAGTTAATTTGATCGATCTGTAGTAACCAATCTTAAAGAATATCTGAACAAAGATGATAAAAGTTACGTTGTGATATTATTAGAGTTACTTCGATTGTTTTGATTGTTATAACTTTTATAATTTTACGAAATAATGATACATAATGTATCAGGTTCCTAAAAAATTGTGATAAGTTCATAGAATATTACATTACACATTAAAGAATTATAGTTATGTATCTTAGTACAGAAAAGTAAGAAAGAATTAGTATAGGTACTTACTGTAATTACAAATATCTATTTATCTGTCCAAAAACTTTTAAAACTTGGATGAGTCCCGTGATCATTTTAGAAATAAGTAACTGTGTGTTGAACTGTGCCTTGTTAAATTAATATTGAGACTGATTATTAAATGTGATCTCATTGTGTGTCAAATACTTTTTTAAGAGTAGATACTACTTAATTGGGATTTTTCAAGTATAAGTTTTTTTGTTTTTACTAGTAAATTAAAACCTGAAAAAAGGAACCTATGTTTGTTAAATTTATTAACTTTCTAATACATGCCATTTCTAATTAAAACTCTTGCAATAAATACACTATGAATACAAAAAATTGTTTTCATTATTTAAGCTCATACAAAATGTCGGTTAGTTTTGCAAATATTTCAGTATAATTATTATTTGGGTTTATTTTCTTGACGATTCTCCCCTAAGTTAAATCATTAAAACAATTTTCTCAGTTTATAAAATAAATATTTTTATGACTGATACATTTTTACCTATTCTCATAGACATTTGCTTATGTAATATAAAGAAATAAACCTGCTGGTAACTGAGAAGATTCTGGCGTAAAGATAGTTTTACCTGAAATTTTTGTCGGGTTAATTATTATCTAACCGACTAAACGATATGAATTTAAAGTGTTACGGTAATAATTTATTTGTGAGGTTAAGGCCTACAATATTACAATGCCTAGGCTGTAACAATTATTTCTTTATGACATAAACTCAAATTTTAAAAGCATTTTTTTGCAAAATAAAAACTTTTATCAGCCCTCCTATACATTTAAATCCATGTCGGTTAGTAAACTTTGCCTTTCAAGCGTCGATATAGATAGTACAGAGGGCGCGTCTACACCATATTCGCAATAAAACAAAATGTACCTACTAACTACCATGCATGAAACAAAACTAGATACTGGTCTGGTCATTTCTGCGCCCCTCCAGGGTCTGCGCCCTGTGCCTGGGCACCGCTGGCACCGTCCTAGTTACGGCACTGTACACAGTCTTACAATAAACAATTTGTTCGCTTGCGTATAACTAACACCAATAAAAAACTTGTAGCACTGTTTTCCAACATTTATTCTTTTTTTTTTTTTTTTTTTTCGAATGGACAAAATGCTGGTGATCGTCTGGCGATTCTTACAGCGCTACCGGACAAACAGCGCTACCGGACAACAACATTTATTCAAACTCAACCCGAACCTATACATGCAAGGCCAAAACGCAACGATAGCGCGATGCAGAATCGTGACAAATTTACCAACGCCCTCTAGTTCTATTTCGGGTACTAAATTACTATGCACTATGCTATAACACTTTTATCAGGCTAAACATTTCGCCCACCAAGAACTCTGTTCTTCAAACCAACTCTAAATTTATGTACTAACAAAATGTATAATAACACAGAACCAAAATATACTTCTTAGTATAAATAAAAAATATTGTAAACTTAACTCCTAAGCATGCACACAATTACACAAAATGACGAAATTCCAATGAAAAAATATGTGTAAAATGCGATTTGTGTTTATTTCATTTGAGGTAAGTAATTTAAAATCAAAATTATTCAGGAACCTTGATAAATACTATACGAATACAGTTATTACAATAATATAGTGAAAATCTGCCTTAACTAGTAATAATTTTGGTATTACGTTTGTATGAAAATTCACCCTCCGCTGGCCCCTTAATGTGGTATATACATTGGAACGCCCTGTATTTCAGCCTCGTAGAATTTGCAAGTGTTATCAACTAAATTTTTTATATTTAAAACTAACAAAATCTCAAACCAACATTTTTGCTGATCGAGCAGGATATTTGCAGGATTTTTATCTGGTATAACAATCATCACAATTGATCTTGTTTTCTCAGGACGAGTAGATTATACAAGCTGTCAACATCACTGTACCTACCTGTTATAAACTTTTTTATGCTGTTGCAAAACAAAATATTTCAAAAAAGATCCCTAGTAACGCAAAATGTATGTGTCTGGCCCTAAACAGTAATTTAAACAATTAGTTCCGTATTACAATATTGTTTTTTATCATTGAAAATTCGTTCGGGACTTAAGGCCTGCGCACACCTAGTTCGCTGGCGGTAGCGATCAGTGAAACGCTGTCAAATATTCGCTGTCAAATCTCAAATCTGACAGCGATATTTGACAGCGTTTCACTGATCGCTACCGCCAGCGAACTAGGTGTGTTCGGGCCATTACAGCTAATAGTACAATTAGGCATTAACAATTTTTGCTGAATAATTATGCACATTATTTCACAAGACTTTATTGTTGTTAGACCAATCAAGCAAAGACATGTTAATTACACGACTTTCAACGTGCGCTAACAATGAAATTTGTGCATAATTAATAATACATTGCATACATCCATTCATATCTTATAGGTATAGTGTACATGACACAAACAGACACGTAATTCAATTCACAAATTGAGCTGTTGTGAACATCTGTTTATAACGTTAGTCAATATACGAAAACAATAGAGCGTGATACGCAAACATTTCGGTAGCTGTGGGCATTGTATGTGCATGTATCAGTGCGTTGCGTTGCTCTGTAGCACACGTGGCTTTGACTCGCTAATGTCAGAACGTATCATTATCATATCGCTCGAATTACTTGAAGTGTTCATTGATGAAGACTCGAGCGACGAAATTGTCAAAGTTTGGCAATAAATTCTACCTGTAGGTATATGTCTACAGCTTGACATTTCTCAATGGTTTTTTTATACAATTAGCTGATGAAACAAGCCTATGCCCCACCTGATGTTAGATACTGATGTAACCATTGCCTATTACAAAGCATTGCGTCGTAGGTCACGCACGTCAGGAACGTACCTTACAATACACTGCCCTGCGTCCGTCAACTTGAGGCATACAGATGTTCAGTATCTGAGGAGCTGGCTAGGTTGACTAAAGCTGGTGCTGACTTCCGTCTAGAGTTAACTTTCGTGACTTCTAGCATGTCGCGTATCACCTAGGATAACATCAAGTTTTTACCATTTTGCTATTGTAGTGTAGTGTAAAAGGAGCCTCTTTGAGGCGCACTTAAAATCCTTTCACCACACTTGGTTCGAAAGAATCAGTGACACGATAAGAAGAAGAAGAAGTTTAGTGTAGATTAAAATACTTCCTTCTATTTTTTATATTCATGCAGGCCTACCACAAGCTCTGTCTGGCTCTGTCTCTGGCTGTGGTTTTGAGCCTGTATGAGTGCTGTCTAAATAAAACTCAAGTCAAAACGTCACACACACAGTGTAATATACTGATGAGTACTCACACAGACTCATAACCAGAGTCAGAGACAGAGCCAGACAGAGCTTGTGGTAGGCCTACAGATAACATTAATATTAATTATTATCTGAAGTAGAAGGTCAGCGACATCGTACCCTGACGGTAGGATGTACCGCCTTGTGAACTGTCGGGAGATGAAGCCATGCTCGTCTTGCTTCTCCTCGTGCTTGCCTTCGACGAGTACTGAGTTGCTGCTGGTCTTGACTGTGATCTCTTCAGGGGCGAATTGCTGGACATCTAGGATGACCTAGAATATAAAAGACAGCTCATTTTAGATAAGCGGACTAATAGCTGGTAAATCCGTCTGCTAAAAACGCTAGCCCGGGATTTGAGACTAAGTGGACTGGTATAAACCATTGGTATTAGGTATATTGATGTCCCTGGCCATGGACAGAGAAGAATGGTATAAACTGGAGGAGACCTTTACCCGAAGAGGGGTTCCTAGCCAAACGAATGAGGACGAAGCAGCATAAATATAAATGCAACAGTGATACAATTACTAGAATTTTGTAAGTATTAAGCATTGTAAAATTCGTTGGTAAGGAAAATAAATGGGCTTCTTATTATTTATTAGGTATATATACATTCTGGATTTTCGATCGCGAAAACAGAGAAAATCAAAGTTTTCACTACCGAAAAAGAAAATCTATGCTATGAGCGAGCCGCGGGAGCGGTTACCTCAATTTTTGCACGAAACAGAAACTAAATAGCTCGAAAGATGAATTAATTAAATAAAAATAACGTGTTATTCTATAAAAATTTTGAAAAAATAAAAATTTTGAAAAACCATTTTCGGATGCGGACCGTGCCTAGTAACAATTAATACAGTCAATACACTATTATAAACAATTTTTGATCGTTCGCACGCGACAATCAGTCGATAAAATTAAATTTGAAAATTCTCAAATGTATCAACTAATTATTATTTATTCATTTTGCCTTATTACGTTCTTATAATATAAAATTCAATACTTATTATTAAGATATAACAGCAAAAAACCTAAGTTATCAAAACTGCTAGTTTTGGCTCAGCGTGTTACGGTTCCCTAATGGCAATAGCTAGTGTCTATATGGTAGATAGCTTTATATAAGTGCAATAAATAAAAGCATGTTGATCAAACAGGTATTTAATTAACAGAATGAGAATAGGTACTTAAACATAAACATTCTGTTTTATTTATAGCTACAGAACCAGAATCTGGTAAGTTTTATAGAAGGAACATTGACGTTGTTGTGGTTCGTCAACCCTCAAGTTGGTTTCCAGTCTTCTTTCATACATGTTCTGTTCGAAGCACTCATTATTTCCGACTAGCCCAGCATTGTTGCTACCACTTGAGCAGGAAGAGAAGCCGGAACCTGTGAATAATAGGAGAGTTTTATGGTAGGTTAAAGCCTGGTGTTTTCTGCAAAGTAGTAAATGTAAGATCCTTCATAGTATACATAAGGAATAGCTAGTAAACTGGTTAGGGCCAAAGAGGAACCATAGCATAAATTTTCCTCTACTCATAATTTAATAATTAACTTTGAAGGAGTTATTTTCTATTTAAACTGCCCAATCTAAAATAGCATCATTATCATCATCATTAGCTAAGATTTGAAGCTTGATTTTTTTAGATGTCCAAATCTTTAGTTTTGATGCATTATGTACCTATTTAGTACCTATTTACTTGGTATAGGTGCTGGGCAAGCCTATTCCATCTAAAATCATATCAATCACATCAAAATTGTATTTATTCAGTTAAATTGTTCCAGGCACTATAAAGTTCCGCGAGTAGGGCTTGAGTAATCACCAGTTTAGCCCCTGAGGCTTATTTATATCATCTACAATAGATGAAAAGGCCTGTATGTAAATACTTTTATTCATATTTGTATTTATTTTGTTGCAGGAAAATCTGAAAGAACTACTAAGGAATGGTTGGTGAAGCCAAAAGAAAATTTACTGTAAAGCTCTGTTATAACATGATACCTACCTACATAAAAACGGCATAACCTATAGAACCAAGAAGTTTGGCGCGAACGCTAATGCTTGGCCCATCATCCAAGCGCCGAATACTAGCGCTTCTGATACCCTGGATAGAAGAAATTGTCAAAATTTATAGAGATTAATTCAGAGAATTTACAGATGCAGATTTTTGTTCAGCGAGCAAAGAGCTAGGAAGTAATTTGCTTTGAAGAGATAACTTTGAAATGTTTCTCAATGATTGTCTTTTGTTTGAAGCGTGTCTAAGAAAATCTAGATTGATTTATTTTAAATCAAACGTACTCGTAATTGGTAAAGTTCTTTTATAAGCTACTAGCAGCTTGTCCCGGCTTCGCACAGGTGCTTCGCAACATTTATTTTTTAAACACATAAATATAACCTATGTTACTCTGGATAAATGTAGTTTTCCAAATCGGCACAGTCGTTTTTGAGTTTATACATTACAAAATATGTTTACAAACATACGAACTTAATACAAATCTTTCCTCTTTATAGTATAGATAAATTTTAATCCCTTATTTTTTTACTCTCTCCTTCCCACCACTGTTATGGTACACGAGACTGACAGTGACAATGCTATAAAAAGACGCACCAAAGCCTATAAGCGCACTGAGAAGAAGTTATGAAAATAAGAAACTAGCCGAATGACAGCCGCCTTTGGTATTGGTATACGCACACAGATAAGATAATACTATACTAGTAGTATAGGTAACTTTATCACATTCGACTCACTGAAATCTCGTCACATCCAAGGTAAACTGATTGAATAGGTTCTATGACTATTGTCTTTGTCCCCCACAAACGCTACTTGTTTGTGGAATTACAGACTGGGTCCGCTTTGTAGCCATAGGGTAATGAAAGGATGAATTTCGCATGCGGGCTGGTAAATACGGCTGCAAGCCGGCAGTATCGTCTCTTGCTTACCTACCATTATGTATTTATTAGCTGCTTGATACATTCAAAGGTGCGTCACCATGTTCATGCATTCGTTGCTTTAAAATTTATAACATTAACTTCATGGATTTTTTTAGTTCAATATCACAGAAAATATGAAGAACTACCAAAAATATCATGCTTCTTCTTATTGAGTCACTGGTTTTTTCAAACCAAGTGTGGTGAAAGAATTTAATGCACCTCAAAGAGGCTGAATGTTATGCTGAAAATTGCTTTTTGTGGTAGTATTATTAAAAAGCGATGTTAGACAATTGTGGGATGCAGAAAATGTGTGGATTTTTTTATGACTCGCGTTCTATAAACACAGAATAAATAAAAAATGTCAGGTATTCGTATGGTATTAAAATCATGTTGTATACACTTATTTACACAAAAAAAACAAATAATATTAACAAAATGTAAAAAATACGCAAAAAATAGTCTAGCTATCTGCAGACTGTTACAAACGATCTAGAGATAGCTTAACCGATCCAAATCAGTGCCAGACGGAAGCGTCTCCATGATGCTGGCGGCATTGCCACGCTTAAAAGCAATGCTAATGCGGCACATACCAGAAATCTAAAACTATAAAGGATACTTTAATATACATACTGATTTTAAACCAAAATTTGATTGTGCTAAAAATAAAGGGCGTAATTTATAGTTATAAACACTTTGGAGGTTAAAAACGATGCAAAGTTTTGACAGTTAATGCCACGAAAAAACATATTAAACAAAGTTGACTTGAAACTTCATAATGGAACTTATTTGCACTGCATTTATCAATGAGGGAATCTAAGATATTCATAAAAACTATAATTTAATCTAGGCCACACAGCATTCCCGTCACTGTCACTTTCAAACGAACGAAAAGAGACGACTGTAGTATTTGGAGATTATGCTACACATTAGATAGTGAGTTAATCTTTATAAGTATGTCATGTCACTCTCTTATTTTAGGTCATATCACTTTCATGTTAGTCCTTGAGTTGACAGTATAGTGTTAGAAAGAAAATGAAAGTTATTATTAATTGGATAGACACATCTAGGTAAAGATTTGCATAGACAGATGATTTTTTTGTTTAAAAAAAATTGTTTGTCTGTAGTCGGTTAACTGACGATAGTTGAACGTGGCAACGTTCAATGGAACGCCTCAGAGCGAGGTAACGCCGCATGAGTCATGTTTTTTCGTGCGTGCAGCTGGCTCCAACGAATTATAAGACGTTGTCACGTCAACAACTGCTTTAGGAAATCATACCTGAAGGCCTACCAACCAAGCTCTGTCTGGCTCTGATTTTAAGTCTGTGTGAGTGTTGACTAAAAACATCCTACGTCGAAACGTCACACACACAGTATTATACACTGGTGAGCACTCACACAGACTCAAAACCAGAGCCAGAGTAAGAGCCAGACAGAGCTTGTGGTAGACCTTCTGTTTCCCGAAAAGTCAGTAAAGTTTAAAAGTATCTCAAACTTGCATTATTATAATTGCATCATTACTGTAATCACAATTATGTCATGCACATTTCTACTCTTAAACGCTAGAACACTTGTTTTCTGCCAAAGTATATTTATTAACGTAAATAACATGCAATAAATTAGTTGTAATACACAAGGCGCTTTATTTTTACAGAATACACCAAGGCTAGTAACTATAGGTACACTAAGTTTATATTAAAAGACTATTTTTTAAGTAAGTAAATTCATTTTAATAAAGAGACTCATTTTATTGCATATATCAGAGTAGGTGGTCTAGGGGAGCAAGAGGAACTATCCCTGCTTCTGCCTTCTTAATCTTTTGACCCTCGGGTGAGGGGGTCGTGCGACGTGTGTTCAAATCAAAGTCGATTAAAACGTCCGCCAAAGTAAAATCCCGCGAGATCAATTAGTCTATTCATGGTCATTCCTAAGGACGAGGAATCAATTTCAATTTCAATTTCTACGGGGCTGACAACTGTTACTGTTTATTAATATTATTATACTGTTATATAACTTTTAGCTAGCACATTAATTAAAAATAAATCACAAAATGTAAACGTAATTAAAATAATTAGCTATAATAATACTCTTATCCAATCAAGTTTTCCTACCAATAAGTTAAATAACTAGTTTTCGTACTAGAAACTTTTGCGTAGGAAAACATGTTCGGCGTGTACTCTGTAGTTAATATTTTTTTAATTTTATAATAATTGTAACCTGTATATATGTAGGTATTAAATAAAAGCAGGCTATGTTTCTATTTAGCTAAGTAAAGAATATTTTAGTGAAGGGTCATCTTGGAGTCATTCGTATAGTTGTATAAGTAATTGAGATAGTACCCTAATCCAATGTGTAAATAGGTGGTAGCAAACCAGACGCAGCCATGAACACATTAGGCCTACTGGACTCACATAGCGTTAAAAAGTATCAGAGCGATCCATGTGATATAAACGAATATAGAAATTTTGAATTAGTATAGTATCATACAGTTTTGTATGACGCCCGATGGAAGTCAGTGGATGTAAAGGGCTCAGAATCGTTCTTCCTGGAAATGTAAGGGAGGCCTGTGTCCACTGAAATTCTTCAAATGATAATTACTATTTATTCTATTATAGATTGAAATAGTTCTGCAACAGCTTGTGCAAGACAGTTTGAGAGGCTTATTAAGTTTGCGAGTTTGACTTGACGGTAGACTGAGTGAAGTTTGATGACCGTATGAAATGCTGTAGTTGATGGCGTCAGCTGGCCGCGCACGCCTGTACATACTTCGTGACACGCAATCTTCTCAACTTTTATTTCGGCCTACTTTCCATTTCCATAGGGTTCAAACTGTTCAACGTTTGTAATCGCGGTTGTGTTCGTTTTCCAGCCTTTTTGAGTTTATTCATTACAAACATACAAAAATACTAATCTTTCCTCTTCTCTCTTTCTTTTTATTATCTATTCTCTATTCTCTTTCCTTTTATATTAGAATAGATAAATATGGAGTGAGAGTTATTTTTTTATTGCTTTGGCAGGTGACCATTGTCGGCTTAAACGTTATCGGTCATGTCAGTTCTAACTCTGAAGGCCACGACGGACGCCTTCCAGAGGCCTAAATTTTATTCCTTCTGCTGAGTTGGCCACTGGCTCACAGGTACACAAAAAACCCCAAAACCCTCAGAGAATACAGAGTATTAGATAAAAATACTTTTCACTGACCTAAATACAAACAGTTTTTCGTGAAAATGTATTCCATAACAATGGTTCGTTTAGAAAGGCGGCGTTATTGAATATTTTTCTTGGAATAAATCATACAGCGACATGTGAAATTCAGACGATTGTGTTGGAAATAGGTTGCGAGGATAGAGTTCTATGGTTGTAAGGTATCAGCTTTTACGTAGGTACATCATAATTTTATGTCTACTTGCTATCTATGATCTTCAATTTGATTATATAAAAAAAACAATTGATAAATTACGAGCAGTGTTGATGCTAAAGCAACTTTTTCATTTACAAAATCATAGGCCCGAAGAATACAATTACAAATTAGAGTATTTTTTATATTAAACAGGTGCCTACTTAAACTAGGTATGCTAGGTGCTATTTAGACAAAGCGTTTTGGATTTTTCTTCTTGAATAGAGATTCTAAATTGAATCTTTATGTAATACAAAAAATACTGCAATATTAACTACCTTATTTTTTGTAAACGGTCATTTTTACGACTGCAGTAACCGTCCGCTAGCTAGTTCGATGCGATCAAGACTCGAATTTTTTTTTTTTTTAACTTATATAGCTTGAACAGTTTTAGTAACAAACTACTTCGTGTAAATGACCATTTAGGCGAGTTTTACTATGAAAATAAACATCATTTCATTCAGGAAAAATACAATTTTTTCTTAAAAGTTATAGCACATTCATGAATAAGTATTTTGAATATACTGTAATTTCTATACTTATAGATAAGTATAATAGTTCTGAGAAAACGATTTACATGTGTGTCCCCTGTCATTTTCCAAATAATATTTTTGAACAAAAGGTTAATAATAACCGAATTTGAATCCTTATTTTGATTTGAATATCTCGAATAGAAAAATACATAAATATACTTTTTTTTAAATTGTTGTCAGATATCATTATATCTGACAACAATTTAAAAAAAAGTATAGTGCAGCTTTTTGCCTGGAAAGGCATTGCCTACCATTGTAGGCAATGCCTTTCCAGGCAAAAAGCTGAGTTGGGGCCTATTTGGCGGGTAGATAAACCTGCCCCGGCAACGCACGGGTGGACATTTATTTTTTAAACACATAAATATAGCCTATGATACTCAGGGTGAGTGTAGCTTTTCAATGGTGAAAGAATTTTGGAAATCGGCTCAGTAGTTTTTGAGTTTATTTATTACAAACATACAAAAATACAAATCTTTCCTCTTCATAATATATATTATCTTGATTATTAACGTCTAGACCTATGTATGTATGTCAAATAAATGTATTTGCTTCCTTTGTTTTAGATCTGGAACGTGTTAAAAGGGGAGTGCATAGCTATATTCGACGGTCACACAATATCCGTCCATTGTGGCATGTGACCAAGAAGGTTCCGAGTATGAGTTTTAACAAGTTTAAAAAGGTTGTATGATAAATTCGGCACCATGTAGGTAGAAGTAAATAGGTTGTGTATTCACAAACTTAGTGAACACAATATTCTAAATTCAAATTTACTTTATCCTCTAGCGGATAAAAACGGCTTTTCCAGTCAGATATTGAACAGAAAAAACACACTTTTCGAGCTGGTGGGATGAAAAAATGCATTACTTTTTAGGTGCTTATTTCCATTCTAAGCTACCACCATTCGACTGACCTCTCACCTCAGTTGGTAGTAACCCAGCCTTCTGCGCCTTAGGCCGTGGGTTCGATTCCTACCGAACTATTTGTGTAGTGAACCCTGATGTTTGTTTTCTGTCTGGATGTAATATTCTACTGTTGGTATGTAAATGTGTTACAAAAAAAATATTCAAGTATTATATCAACTATCTGGTCCCCGTCATACAAGCTCTGCTTAGTTTGGGTCTAAATGTGTATATTGTCCCTACCAAAATACTTTTTTTTTTATAATCTTTGGTCTAGCGATAGTCTGGCGCTACGCCCAATGCTGTAGTATTTGGATCGGCTCCAATATAGAACATGATAAAGCTAGGTACCTTTTAGTATTCATGATGATTATGATAATATTATAAGTAGGTACCTACGTTTTCGTGACAAAATATCATTTATGTCACAAAATAAAATATTAAATTATACAAAAACAAAATGTAGGTGTATTAGTATGGATGAACAGTGTGAAGGAAGACATAGATAAATTAAGAAAGAAGTAAATACAGAGATTACAGCTGATAGAGAAGAACATGTTGGAAACCTAACATAACTCATTCAATCAAATCATTAAATCTGTTAATGAAACAAATTAGTAGTTTCTTTTTAGAAATAATACGTATTTGCATGAATCATAAAAACTTCGATGATTTTTTTTAGTAAAAACTTCATGGTTGGTTTTTCTTTTTAGACATTATTTTGACAGTTGGGAAAGAAAAAGCACTAGTGTGGGAATGGTAAAAAAAAAGCACGCGTGTGTAATAGCCCACATCCCGAACGCTATACGTCCCTGCAATACGCCACTTTTTGAGCAACTGTATTAAAATAGTATATTTCATTACAAGTGCGGGAAGGCTGTCATTGCAAAGAGTTCCGACAAATGTCTACCCGAGACAACATATATTTTTTTTAGTTTTATCATTCTCTTATTTTAGAAGTTAGAGGGGGGGGACCAACTTTTTACCACTTTCGAAGTGTCTCTCGCACAAACTATTAAGTTTAACCTCAACATAATTTTTGAAGACCTATTCATAGATATCCTACAATCTATAAGGGTTCCGTTTTTGCCATTTGGCTACGGAACCCTAAAAAGACCAGTAAATATCTCCTCAGATTTCTCAGAATAAATATCTAATAAAAATATACTTAAAAAGAATAATACACGGTAACAGGCAAGACAATGTCACATTGATGTTGACTTTAAATAGGCACGTTGTGCCATGTTATCTAATGCCATAAAACCAACTATAACATCGCAAACAATACCAACATGAACGTTGGCTGATTCAAAGCTGATGCAGGTACAAAATAATGTACTGATGTACCTACTTGTGACAATAGGCTTTCTAGCTGCAAATATGAATTGCGATACGAAAGGCTAAATAAAAAGTTGAGGAGTAATATTCAGCTGAGAAGACGTCAGCGTGGTATGGGCAATTGGTCATGTCATGCAATGACAGAGAGAGAGAGTAAACAATAGTTATTACACGAAGAGTTCATGCAGAGAGAGAGAAAGCAATAATAATTACACGAAGAGTTTTAGATACGTGGATGTTTATAGAATTTGGTAGAGGTGGACCAAAGAAGAGATGGATGGGTTGTGTAGAAAGGAGTGAACACAGAGCCGTATTTAGAAACAGTGCTTAGTTAGTCGAGCCTCAAGCATAGATTATTGAAATTCAAACAATTTCACTTTTGTCAGAAAATATATGCTTGAGAGTGTTTAAGCAACTGTCATCTCTTTAAGAGCGGGTCGTGCGAAAATTTGAGATTTGTTGTTAAAAAATTCATAACTAAATAACTAAGTGACATTTTAAAAATCACAAAAGTACTAATTGTAGACTATACATTTGAGATTAATTCGAATATACTATTTAACATGACATTCTATTTAACGCTGACATACGATTTTCATTAGCGTTAAGTTTTTAAAACTTGAGAAACCGACTTCATGGCTCAACTGATCCTGATAGAATTTCTCTGAAACTAATATTTTTTAATCTTAGCTTTCTTTATTTTAACTTTTTTTTTTTACCTTCTACATAAAAGAATATTTTTTTCAGCCTCAGCTCAGTTGGTAGTAGCTCTGCCTTTTGCGCCGTAGGTCGTGGGTTCGATCCCCACCGAGAACAAATATTTGTGTGGTGAAAATAGATGTTTCTTCTCTGGGTGTTATATTGTAAGTACTATGTATTTATAAAAAAATAATTGTACAAGTACATATAAGTATTATCAGCTACCTGGTTACCATAGTACAAGCTCTGCTTAATTTGGGGCTAGATAGTGTGGTGTGGATTGTCCACATTATTTATTTATTTAAAATTCTTGCAACTTGCAAGACGTGGGTTGATTTGATTTTCATAGTGCGCTATTATATTTTTTTTATTTATAATAATATCTATAGGGCTTTTAGGCCGCCCAAAAACGAAGAAACGTGTTGACGACATTGTGGGACGTCGTCGGTAGACGGAATAGGCTCGAATCGATCAGTAGGCCTACCACAAGCTCTGTCTGGCTCTGGTTTTGAGTCTGTGTGAGTGCTCACCAATGTATTATAAAAAGGAGACAATTAATAATATTAATTCTCATGCTCAAGTGCCTATTATTATTAAACTAGAGATTAATAATAATAGGGCTTTTATTGGTTGTTTGTATCTCTTATTACATTACTGATGTACATTATTATTATTCTAGTCTTAACTCTCTCTTAATTACCATGTTTAAGGCATGTTATTATGTTAAGGTATGGCCACATCTAGGCAATATGGTGCTTAATATTAATAAGCAACTTTTTAACAGCAATATAGAGTTTCACAAACTTTGAAAGTTTGGAGCTTTATCACCTCCACTGTGGGCACTAAATAAATGTATCAAATTGATCAACTTAAACTTGTGAAAAGAGGCCGATCTGGCGGGATGTGAGCTCACAGGACGTGTTATTGCAAGCCCATTCACATGCCACAGTTGAGGCAAAACAGCCCCTTTGTCATGACAAAGGTGTCGTGAAAAGAAAAAGGGGCCCTATCAACGATCTGCCTTATCAGAATCGGTTCCCTTCCGCGAGGTCTCAATAGGACCACATTATTTGTCATTTGATGAGCTTACAAAAGTACTTATCAAGTTCAAAGAATATTGTTTCATAGTGTTATATATTTTTTGTTAAGCCCCGCAAAAATACATAGAAGAAATACTAAGATATTGTCGTAAGCATATGAATATCTACATTTTGAATTATTGTATAACTATGCTATGTCAATTCAATAATAATAAATATTTGCTATCATAAAACTGATACTAGTATAAAATATTAGAATCACAATGTACAAAAGATCACCTTGTAATATCCTTGTTAGAAGGGGAAACGAGAGCTTTACCGAGGTTTAATTTTGTTTCCATAACTGGGTGTAAAGAGCCTTGTGTAACGAGACCTGAAACCTGTTGTGCCGACCCCACATAAAGTGGGATAGGAAAATGAAAATGATGTGTAACAATGAGTTAATCTGATTTATAGGCTATTTTCGGCAGTCTATAGACGCAAATACCAAGTACTCTTCTCTTCTTAAATTGAAGAGCTTAGCTTTTATCGGGGTTTTGGAGGAGCAGGAAAGGTGCCTGCTCGCAATTCAATCCAGCAGAACACCTGCCCGTTTATAATTAACTATCATAAATTTAATTTTAGTTGTTTTTATACGGTATGTATGGAATGTCCTGTTTTGATCATTATTCAGAGCACCTGCCTATATTGTGTCATTATGATATTCCTCATCGATGATCTAAGTGGTCCATGCATTTAAGCGTGCAATCTTTAGATGCGTCGTGTCTATGGAAGACACATTTATTAATGTTAGTAAGGCATAAGTGGAATTGAAACGCCTAAACGTCCACAAATTAACATCTATTTATCTTACAAAATAATGAAATTCTTCTATAAAGAAATTCTATTATCTGAGAACATAAACATAGGACTAGGTCTCTAATGTGTGTGTAGGTTAGGGATGTCGGAAATGCAATAAAGTATCGATACATATCGTATCGATGTTTTTTAAAAATATCAATATCGATATTGATATTTTTATTAAAAAATATATCGGTATGATTTGACTTGACAGAGAATATTCGTGCTGTTGAAATTGAAATTGGCTAACAGAGTTGCCAACTTAAAAACCAAACTATAAAACAGCAAATCAAGTCGACCAAAAACAAAAAAATACATAAAATATAATTTGTTTAAAGATGTTAGTATAAAAAAAGTATTTTCTTTTTGGGATTTTTTAATCTTAAAACTTATAAATGTTTATTGGTCTGAAAAAAATATCGGTTTTTATACCTTTTCGATACTTAGAATTTTATATCGATACATCGATATATCGAACTATTAAATATTGCTCAAAAATATCGATCCAGTTGTTTACCAACGTACTACGAAACCTAATACACCAATAATATAATCATAACTCTATAATCCACATAACATATATAACACATTAATTAACAAAATACGTATATAATAAAAAAATTATAAATATAAATTAATAATACTTATGGTTAATTTATTTGGTTATGTCAGTATTAATATCGTATATTAGACATATTATTGTACCTGTGGAATGTTAATGTTTATTGATTAGTTTAATTGTTAGTTATAGTTTGTTTTGTGGAATAATTAGAATGTTACTAAAGTGTCATTTTATAAGTTTCAAACTAGCGTTTTCTTACTACGTTCATTGCAACATAAGTGCTCACACGCGCGGTTAATTCAGCAGTTCAAAAAGCTGGACACGGCATATACACGGCCTTATTTTGACGTCTCAGGTGACATGTTCAGTCAAATCTGACCTTTTCTGAAAAATCTGTAATTTTCTGTTAATCTGACGTTTGCTGTCAACCTGTCGAGCTGACATTTGCTGTTAAATCAGTAATTTTCTATTAAGTTTCTCATTTTCTATCAATCTGACATTTTCTGTTATTTTCTTTCAATCTGACGTTTGCTGTCATTTTTTTCGAGCTGACGTCTCCATGCAAGTAAGTGTTGGAACAGGACGTACAGAGCTCAGGAAGAAAGTCGCTGATGCCTAGCGGCAGGCGAGGAAGGCGCGTCGGCAGCCTACTGATGCTAGGAGGCGAGCTGACGTCTCCATGCAAGTAAGTGTTGGAGCAGTACGTACAGAGCTCATAAAGAAGTGGCTGATGCCCAGCGGCAGGCGAGGAAGGCGCGTCGGCAGCCTACTGATGCTAGAAGGCGAGCTGACGTCTCCATGCAAGTAAGTGTTGGAGTAGCACGACTTGCTGATGGAACAAGCCTATGATCTGGAATCGTCTCGCAGGTCACGCACATTAGGAACGTACCCTACGATGCCCAGCCCTGTGTTTATCAACTTGAGGCTTACAGAAGTTCGGCCTCACGTGCCTTTAATTTCACCGGCACCCACACCCTTCAAACCGAAACACAGCAATGCAGAAATAGGCATAGCGGTAGTACTTCTCCGTACAAGCCCTTCACTAAGGGACTAATATGAATCTACTACCAAGGTTTGACTTGTTTTGTTTCTAAGTTAAAGTTTTAAATTCCAGGATGTGCAAGAGCGTAAACAGCAGCTGGAAGAAATGGAGGAGAAAGCCGTGAAGGCAGCTCTCATCGAGGAACGATTTTAATAGTTTTTTATTTAATTTTATCAATCCTCTGTAACATCTAATATAAGATGCTGAGTAAATACGGAAATTCAAGGGGTTTTTATTAAACGATAGGAAAATAGTCCAGGAAACATTTTTATGTTACTATACTTATACTCATTTTGCAAAATGAGTACATCATATTAATTCGTTTCCACATGCACTTAAAGCTAATCTTCCAGAATAAATAATTATTTTGTCTCTTGGACTCGTTTTGCAAAATGAGAACATGATATTTATTAGGAGTCCAAGTGCATTTTTAACGATATATTCCAAAATAAAACCTTTTTTTGTGTTTTTTTCTTGTAACATGTTAAATTACAAATATAAGCTTCGATGTACATAGATTTACTTTCTGACGATGCAAATGCAAATCTTCTACCATTTGTGCACGACTGGATTTGAACCCACAACCAATCAGAAATCTACTCGCTAGAACACCCGTGCTTTTATCGATATCGATAAAAAACTGTGTGAAAACATTTATCCACCTCTATCACTAGTCTCGGTACCGGAGGGCGGGGTTTTGATGTCTCGGGCCTGTCAGGTCTGGAAAAATTCAAAGCCAAATCGACTTAATATCTAAATCAGTAAGGTCAAAAATTCATTTTTGAAATGCCAACTAGTCTCGTGGGGAGTTCATAGGTACGTCATAGGTAGTCTCGTTACAAATTTAAATTTTTGCTAGTGACTAAAATTGCTTGGCAATTAGAGATTATTTCGCAATTATAGTCTATTTCATTTTGTGATAAGGTTGAAAATTAAATGCGGATAATTGACGGCAGGAAACTCGAGGCGATTCGATCTTTTTCGTATAATCGTAAAATCGTCAACCTCGCCAGGGTGTAAACGTTGTCTTTCGAAGTGTTCTTCAAGTATCTGTAAACATTCATCATATGGTACATTTGTAAACAGGCTTTCAACATCCAATGACAATAACCTAGAACCACGTGGTAAGCTGATATCTTTAATTTTATCTATTAACTGTAAGCTGTTTTTGAGGCTATACTTTGGAGAGAAATTAGATTTTGATTTTAATAAATAATTCAAATGTTTTGATAAGTTGTATGCTGGTGCACCTATATAGGATACCACTGGGCGAATAGGTACGTTAATCTTATGAATTTTAGGTAGACCGTACAACATAGGAGACCTTGGGTTCATCGGAACAATATATTTAAATGAATCTGGCATAAATAACGCCCTTTGAGCGGACATATTTTAATTAACATATTTTGGTGCACATTCAGTATATTTGGTGGAACACAGGCAAAATTAGGTAAATGAAATGGGAATAAATTGAAGTACTTTTAAATACCATGCTTCATATATATGCTACTATGACACATATATTTTATGCCATTTCAGTTCTGTTCTAACACATCTAATGATAACAGTAAGATTCGCACCAAACAAGGAATCCAAAATGGGGACGCTAAACCCTACCCCTCACTCGCATGTTTTTGTCAACAGTAAGCGAAAACTAATAATAAATACCGAATAATGAAGCTTTGAAATAAGTCACGTGCTAAACTAAAACCAAAAGCATGGCAATTTAAATTTATTTGGGAACCACTCTCAAATTCAGTTAGTCACTAAAACCCACTGTAAATATTATCATTATTACACAAACAAACAGTATTTTAATTGATATTTATTGACAAAACTAATGATGCCAAAAGTAAGCAAAATATCACAACAAATAATCAACTTGGATCTTACTGATAATAGAAAGTTTGTAAAGGCTTGCGCACATCTAGTGCCATGGCGATGGCGATTATTGAAATGCTGTCAAATATCGCTGTCATATTTGACAGCGTTTCACTATCGCCATCGCCATCGCGCTATATGTGCGCAATGCTTAATAGATACCTATCTATGTATGTAAGATAAATAAGTACTTGGGCCCGCGCTTCCACTGCCTCACGGGCTTTCCTGTACAACACAAACATTATAAAACGGATTTTTATTATATCACTAGCTCTTTCCAACCATTAGTGTGGTGAAAGGATTTAAAGTGCGCCTCAAAGAGGATTCTGTTGTGCTAAACGAATTATTGTTTATTGTCATTGGAGTGTGATATTGAGGGTTTCGTACCCAAAAGGTAAAACAGGACCCTATTACTAATGCTGACTCTGATGTATTTCTGCTGCCACTATGAAAAAATACTAAAACCAGAATGAAATAAATATTTAAGAAGGTTCCCATACAACAAACATGATTATTTTGGTGTTTTTATATACACGGAACCCTTCGTGCGCGAGTCCAACTCGCACTTGTCTGGTTTTTATACTTCATGCTGATGGAACAACCACATTGTTTAACCAATTTGTAGCCATTACTTAATGAATTGCCTTTAAAGTCACGCGAAACATGTCCTAGAGTATCACTGCCCTGCGTCCATCAACTTGAGGCATACAGATGTTCAGCCTCACGTGCCAGTAATGTCACCGGCACCCATAGAGATAAGCATGGTGGCGGCAGGCGTTTCACAAAGAGCTCTACTTCTACTAAATAAGTCTCATAATATGCCCATCATATGACTTTTTGCACAATCAAAGCCAAAACATGTTGGGTTACATTTACCTGTCAGCAATATATAGAGCTTCAGCCAGTTTGGAGAAGTTTTCGTTTATGTGAACTTGCTGCAACCCTCGCCCGTCCGCCGCTAGTCGCTTGTCTAGGGGGATTGTGACAACTATGGGCAAACAAAGTATAAATGTACACTGAAATAGCTGTAATAGAATTTATCAGTGGTCTTTATTGCCGGCCAGTTATATAAAGTTGGAGAAAAATGTAGGATAACAGAAATATTAATAAAATACCAAAAAAGTAATTTTTTTGTCATTCTTTCTAACGCGATAAATAAAAACTAGGAAACAAAAAATATTGTAACCAAAACTTACAAGAATCTTCATACCTATAAGTTCTTTGTAAAAGTTTGCAAGGTCTGCATCCTCAATTTCAATATAGCGATCCTGACGCTGTCCAAAATAATCATTGGAACAATTGGCTCCACTCAGCAATACTGCATCATCAGCTATGTAAAGCTTCATGTGTTGCAGACCAACAATTTCATTATATCTAGAAGGCAGGGCCTTTGACCAATAACCTTGTAACCTTGGTGTCTGATACAAACTTATCCTACATTGCTCAGGGCCATTTATAAAATCCTGAAGCAAAGTAACTGTTGAACGTTTCAAGGGTTCTGCGGAAAGTATCAAAACCTGCCGTCACATTGCGAATGTAGTATTTTCGCATTTAATATTAGATTATCTTTACACTTCGATAAAAATACTAACAGTTGGTCAGACTTATAAAAAAACAAATTTATTAAGCCTAAAAAATATAAACTTAATTCATCTAGGTCAGGGATTCCCAAAGTGGTCGATATCGACCCCTTGGGGTCGATATTGGTTTCCTAGGGGTCGACATAAACGAAAACTGATTTTGGGGGTCGACGAGGTCTAAAAATCGACCCCTATTAGATGAACACAAGTTCTTATTTCAAACTTTCAAGTTAGGTAGGTAGGTACTGTATTGTTTATGTTGATACAGTTATGACTTGATTATAATATTCTGTGTGGTAAACTATTTTCCGATAAAGGTCAAAGCAAATTGCTTTTGCATAAATAAGTAATTAGGGACTACCTACCTATTTTTTAATATGTAGATACCTATTTGTCAAAAAATAAAAATATTTTGTCTCTTAGTGCTGTTTTTATTTAGCCCCTATAAAACAAAATCAAAAGCGTATTTATTCAATATATGATCGCAAGGATCACTTTGAAACGTCATAAGGCCTTCGATGAGGTGGATGGATGCAAGTAATCTTATCTAATGTGTCAGATTTTTTTTTTAAACTTTTTTTGAGCTTTTTTTCATTTAAAGCTAGGTGAGTCTAATGAGCCTCTTATGTAGTTATTTAGTATTTATATACATATACCTACAATTCGTTACTGTATGTATTAGGTAGTGTCGTGTGCATTGCAATGAATATTTTTACACAAAAGTTCATCTTGAAAAAATTGTAGAGCCTAATAATCAGAGGATATCTAAAGTAGATCCCAAATATATATATATATATATATACAAGATTTTCTCGTTTAAAGGTATAAGATAAAATTAATAGTTGAACGCAAATGCGTAACTGTGGAGTTTTATAAATCTTCCAACTCTTAAAATACCTACTTCAAATACTAGGAACTCTGGCTTGGGCTGAGTAATACTACTGGAATTTTTGGCAGAGTAGGAATTTGAAACAACACTGACCAGTGAGGTGTGATCTCAACAAAGACCGACAGTTAAAGACTCTTTAGATTGAAATTACCTTATCAAGAAGCTACTTCCCAATTTTGAACCGGTCGGTCTGATGGCGTGATCAAGGTAAATAGGGGTTCATTTATATATTGTAGCATTTCATTTATTTTGGCAGAATAGTTTTTCGTATCAGTCGAAAGCTAATGGAGAGCTATTTAAATTTACGCGCCAAGACGCAAGTTGGTGAGTGAGTTGTTGAAACGTTGTAAGGGCGACCTCTGGTAACGAATAGAAACACTATAAATGGCTAGGCAGATGGCTGGCGAAGAGCGCCATCTGTTAAGTAGTAGCCGCAAAATACAGGATTTGACAGATGTCAACACTTTTGTGGGTAGCGATGTTCGTATCGAACGGTGTCTACTAGTGACATCTGTTACGAAGTAGTCGCATGTCGATAGGGTCGGAGAAGGAGAGAAATAGGGTTTAGCTTGTGTTGGAAAAGGACAACGTTTTCACCATCAGCAAGACGCAGGGGCCTCCATTGGCGAGTAGTGTAACTAACTAAGAAATAAACTATATTAGCGGGTGAATAGAAATAATGTGGTTGGGTCGATGTGTGAAGCGAGCTCGCAATTACAGACATTAAAAATGCTGGCCGGAGAGACGTAAATGCCGTGGATTATTGGCGCAGCTTCGTCTGTAATACCCAAATCTGGTTAGCGAGGACTCCTCCACAAACCCAACGGTGCCAGGGTGCAGCTTTCGTACGTACCGGCGATTCTTCTAGGCTCGGCGTCTTTTCCGTGGAATGCCCCCGGCGGCTCCGCACGCGCCTTTTATCACCTTTGCTACTACATCCCCGCACCTCGAGCCACAAACTTCCGCCCAGAATATTCCAGAACACTTGCTCCAATAATCCACGGCATTTACGTCTCTCCGGCCAGCATTTTTAATGCCATTTTGTAACGGTGGAAAACTGGGTGCAGACAGGCAGACCGACTATTTCGGCTGCGTTGGCCCTGACTAGCTCAGTTGGGGTTCGATGTTCCTACCGCACAAAAGATTTTTATTCTAAAATAAAATAAATGTTAGAAATCAGTTACAGCGTTTTATTTAAAGAACACATACCTCTTACATGACATGTACATTAGCTTAGGAATGAAAAATTGAAACTGCACAGCTATGCTATCTTATATACTATATAATCCTAAAGTGATCCTTCATTTACATGACCTTAAAGTGAGCTCAAATAGCTACTTAACTACAAATTTATATGCTCAGCTATTAACCAGAATAGAGGTTATCCACATGCCAGACTATCTTTCTTACAAATGAACCTACTACTAATCAACAAGTTACAAATACATTGAACGCTACGTTCTCTGACATGGGATTGAACAAAGAAATTTAAAGGGACACCTTATACATATGAGAGGTTTAATGACCTCACGGGACAACAATATATTCCTTTACATAAAATGTAAGCAATGGCTATCATGGATACATGAGAGGTTCAATGACCTCGTGGAATACATAAAAATCAATAATGCTTATATTATTTACACGGGATGTTTAGTGACCATATGTTCAAACTTTATCCAAACCATAGCTCTCAAGCGAGCACAAATTTATTCAGGGAGAGGTTACTGCTTAGTGTGTCGGAGATGTGGATATTTGAATTTACCAATCCCAAGGCCCCGGATGACCCAATTAAATGAAACCCACAGAAAACTAACTTGTGAGTCACCCCTGGCGTCCGCCTCTAAAATAACCCAAGCGACCGTATTCTGACCGACAGGATGGTAAGATAGTAAAACGCACGACAAAGACGATGGCAATTACCACGTCAACGAAACCCTACCTATTGACAACAAAAATAGCACTCTCTACGGCAGCAAACAATCTCTTGGCAACAAACAACAGACCAGGACTCCACGGAGAACTGTCCTGACGCGCCTACTCCTTCCGCATAAAAATAAATTGCTGCTATACAGATTCCGTCTACGATACCAACAGCATCGTTAGACGATAAACGTTATTTCGTCCTAAGCCTCCAACTGTATAATGATCGTATTACCATAACAGTTTAACTATGCCAAATCCCTATTCAACCATACGTTTCACCTACTTACATAAATTCACGAAGAACTGGCTTATTCATAATGAAACAAGGTTGAAATTTCCGTATTGATTAATGACGATCATTGCTTTTCCAAAAACTTACCTCAATAAAGGTCCCCACACATCCATGGCGTGTCGGGGACGGAGCAGGGTTGTTGATTGAATTCACACAATGAGTTTAATTTATATTCGACAATATCCCGTCGGCCGAGCTCTGGCCGGATCAGAGCCAAATACGAGAATTCCACTCAATTTGCACAGATATAGGGTTCAAATTTAATCGACGGCACCGCCACGGCCCGGCTCCGTCCCTGACACTACTAATATAAAATTACGATGCTTATCATAACACTTAGGTATGCACTATTTTTAAGGGTGTACACTAGAGGTTGTTGTCATCATAATCAGCATAAAAAAAAACAAGCTGTGTCTGAAAAATGTTACTGCTGCGAAATAAAGTAACATTACGGTCGTCGCTGTCTCCAGTTTATAAAACTGGAGCTCGTGTCAGGCTATCTAGAAATAAAACGCCGTTTGCCCAGAAAATGCACAAGATATAAAATGGAAAGTAGGTATTGCTTATTTTAGTGAAACCGAGTATTTTATACAATACATTTGAACAACTAATAGTGGACTTGAACTTTAACATTAGCTACTTTAAAAAAAAGAAACAGACCTTTGCATCTCTTGTAGATGATTTGTATAGCGTCAAGGGCAACTGGTGATTACTCATGCCCCTACTTCTGGGACGCTATAGTGCCTGGGACAGGATTTTAGATTGAATAGGCTTACCCAGAACTTATACCATCCTGACAGCTTAGTCGGCCTAATCCACAGGAAAGACATGGTCAATACGTTTAGAGCTGACTAAGCCACAAGTTTCCTCACGATGTTTTCGTTCGCCGTTTGAGAGCACTAGCATTGTGTACATAATTTTTTGAGGTTGATGGCACAAACTAAGGGAGGCCTATAAACCCAGCAGTGGGTGAATTCAGCGTTCTACGATGGCAATCAGTAAATTGCTGACAAATAATATGACAGCGATATTTGACAGCATTTCACTGATGGAACACAATGGTTATCGATAACACTTTTTCTTTCGCTTAGCAATTGTTTTTACCCAACTGCAAGTGCAAAGTTATTTATGTGTGAATAATGTTGCTTGCGTGTCTGTTTTGTTTCCTTGTATAACATACACCCATCAACTTTTTCTTATATTCTTTTCTACGTACAAAAAAATAATACATAGAAATATTACTTATAACAACTACTTATATGGTTCCCATTTCCCATAGTACAAGTTCTAATTTAATTGGGGTTAGATAATGCTAAAAAAAACAGTATCGATAGACACGTTAGTAGCACATCACTACAATCGACATGTCTCATCACTAGCTAGGGGTGTGTCAGTACCTCGGGCAAGCATTGTTTTGTCTGTTCAACTGACGGATGCCGACATAACGTGTGTATGTATGTTTGTATGTATGTGTTTCTCAGAAAGTTGTGAGCGAGGACTTACGAAATGTTCAAAAATCAAAATTCGAATTCCGAGTAAGTCTTCATTTGACAGATGATGACGACATATTTAGGCGGTCATCTTAGCTCGTGTAGAGATATAGACATATCTCTACTTTTGACGAGATAAATCGACTCTCGTGGCGGTCATCTTAGGCCTATTGGTCTCTCAATAGCTTCCAATGCCTCATTACATTTTTTTTGTAAATATTATACTTGGAATACAATATACCACCCAGACAGAGAACAAACATCTGCGTTCACTACACAAATATTTGTTCTCGGTGGGGATCGAACCCAAGACCTACGGCGCTGAAGGCAGAGCAATTATCAACTGAGCTGAGAGGCCAGTCAGCCGTTTCGACGTATAAGATTTATTTAGTCAACACTTACACAGATTCAAAACCAGAGCCAGAGACAGAGCCAGACAGAGCTTGTGATAGGCCTACTGGCTATCAATACTTATCAGGTAGTAAGCAGCCGATGACAAGCAAGGACACTAGATTTCTTTTCCCAAAATTCGAGTAAAACCGAATGATTCAGCTTTTTCAAGGCTTGTTTTTATTTTGGACGAACCTATTAAAAAAACCTTTCAATTTGTTACTCATATATAAAGGTTTCTTGTTGTTGCTTTGGTTAGGTTTGCTGGGAGTTTCACTGCGTGATAGAATCAGAAATGAGGATATCCGTAGAAGAACCAAGGTCACCGACATAGCTCTTAGAATTAGTAAGTTGAAGTGGCAATGGGCAGGTCATATAGCTCGAAGAACCGACAACCGTTGGAGAATAAAGGTTTTTGAAGCGACCACGAACCGGAAGACAAACTTAGGGCGTAATATAACATAAGAAACTATCATGGTTTTTAACACTATTTTTATGAAACAACGGGATATTTAAGAGTGAGAATGGAACCAATAGTATAGATAGTGCAATCCACGAAGGCGCGCCCCACTATTCCTCCTTAACCGTTTGTAGTAGTATGTGTGCAAACTTCCGTCAATGTTTGAGTGTTATCGGTACACACTAATTACGTATGAGTGCACACGCACACTCTCGCTATCTAGTACACACTTATATTTTTTTTCATCATTATCAAAATCTCTTGGTCTCTCAATTATTTTTTTTGTCTTAATTTTTATTCTTTCAAAGGAAGGGAGGCCTTTGCTCTGCATAATAATAATGTATGTTAAACTTAAGCTGAAGATTTAGCAGGTCAAATGTTACGAATCAACAAAAACCAACAAAAGTTTGTGTATTTACATTTAAACGATACAGAGCATCCAGAAAACCCTACAAAATAGTGAAAATGAATACCAGGAATTAAATAAGTTAATTTATCCTGTTTTGCCGATTTTCTCGCGTGGTTTAAATGTGAATTTTATGTGACTGAAACCACAACGGCGATTTCCACGATTCACTTTAAAACAGGATTTTAAATTGGTATTAATAGGATAAAATGCAGATTAACAGGCCCTTTATGTGTGCTATCGTTTCGACTTATATTTTTATTTCTTTTTTTGTTTAATTTATCGAATAACTAGCTAAATATAAAGCGATTTTAATGAAATTTGTTTGGGACAATCTGGACATAAGAATAACCTTCCAAATAAAAAAATAATTTTGTAAATCGGTTCATAAATGACGGAGGCATGAAGTTACAAACATTAAAAAAAGTATTTAAAAAAAAATGGCAACAGCGATTTTAATAAAATTAAAATGGGACCAATCTGGAAGCAGTACCTTTCAGATAAAAAAATATTTTTTCAAATCGGCTCACAAATGACGAAGTTATGCGGTAACAAACATTAAAAAAAAAAAAAAAATACAACCGAATTGAGAACCTCCTCCTTTTTGATTGGAAGTCGGTTAAAAATGACATGGAGTTTCTGTTAGTTTTTGTGTTAGAACTTTTTACTTGTGGAATCATTTCACTGTCGGTTCAATTATCTTTATATCTGTGCATTCTTCCCTTTTTATTTGCGAATGTAACTGATACACGTGCTCAATTGATTATACTTTTATTTTGTTTTGCTCAGTTTGGGGCTAGGTGAGGGAAATGTTTGCCAATATTTTTGTATTATATTGGTTTTTCCTTTGGCTACAATCTCACCCGATGGTAAGCAACGATGTAGCCGATGATGAAACAGGATGGTCTAGATTCTAGACCAGATTCTAAATCTGTCTTCTAGACTCTAGAAGACACACTCTTGCTTTGAAGAGGCCCAGATTGTAGTGGTCAGGAAAAACAGCCGTCGGCAATGAGTTCCATTCCCTGGAGGTTCGCATAATGAAGGTGGAGCCAAAACCCTTAGTGCGAATGAGTGGTATCAGGTCATGTGGAACTGGCTCCTAGACTCGCCTAGCTTTAAGACGTTTCAAAGTGATCCTTGTGACACAATAACTGACTGAATAAATGCTTCTTGCGTTACCTGACTTGGTCGCTTAGAACTGCCACCTAGACTCACTTATAGCATTATTGCGTTGCAAAGTGAATCTACCGATTCAAGTGAATTTACTATTTTTAGGGTTCCGTAGCCAAATGGCAAAAACGGAACCCTTATAGATTCGTCATGTCTGTCTGTCTGTCTGTCTGTTCGTCCGTATGTCACAGCCATTTTTCTCCGAAACTAAAAATTAAATAAAGGAATAGTACACTAGCGCTATTGTATTGTCCACTAAACAAAAAAGGTAATTATGCACAGTAGCGCCCTCCAATCCCATGACGGCTCTCTTTCTAAACAGACTCTACCAATTGTTATATCACTGCGTAATGTTCAGATATTTTGACTTTGGCTTAGACTATTTTTTTTATCGATTCCAGAACCTTCGCATCCAAGAGCTCCGGGAGCAGTCGCTGGACCTCCACCGAGACATCGCGACCTCTCTCCACGAGCTGGGCGTCCCTCCTGACCAGGTGGAGAACTACGAGCTTCCCGAGCGTATGATAGTTATTTCTTCAGTCGAACTGTTTTTATTAGACGTTCGCTTACTGAGCCAGGCAACCAATTGAACTTTAGTAAATTACTATTAAATGTATGGTACATGTTTATACCTACCTGTTTTTATTGTTTATTTAGTTTGTATGGCTTTTTTGTTGTTTAATTAACTTTATTTTTTTGGTTTAGGCGGTAAGTACCCAAAATTATTGGAATTAGTTCTTAAAGTCAATGAAATGTTTTTACTTCTTTGTTTATTCTTTCACATAATTCTCTCGTTTTGGTTATTTCTTGTTCGGCACCGGAAGTTAGCCCTCAACAACCACAATTAATTATCTACACTTACAAAAATAAATTCAAGTTCCAAAAGGTTATCATCTTTATTCGGCTACCGGACCACAATATATTTTTAGACGAGCCAGTCACAACAACCGATAATCGCATTAACACCACTCCATTCCAATAACCAAATAGACCGACTAAAAGTCAGTTAGTTTAAAGTCTTTAGTTTTTATTACATTTTGTTTTTACAAAATGTGTTGGACATTCTGCTAAAAAAGTCACGTGATGACGTTTACCTTAGACTTTACGGGAAACAGAAAAGAGTGTTAAAGAAAGTGTGTAAAATTTTCTTAGCGTGTACAAGCGCCCTAAGGCTGCAAGACCAACAGGACCTCTCTATCATCTCCCGTAGATGAGAAGAGGCGACTTGAAGAACGCACCAGGGGAAAGGCAGCAGCATCTGACATGGCGGCAGTTACCTGTAATGCCTGCTGAGCGTGGTGATTGAGGCAAACCCCTTACAAAGATGCAGGAGCACTGACATTATTATAAGTAGGTGTATCAATTGGACAGGAAGACGTCAAATTATATTTGTGCGCATTTGATTATAGCCATTTTGGTGATGTAAACCATGACGAGAGTCCATAAAACTAAACTTAGCGACGTCTACAACTAAAATTAGTGATGTAGGTACCTATGTAGTTAGTTCTAGGGACACTCAACAGTGGCGTGACACACACTAGGAAGGGCACACAAAATTAACTGTCAAACGAGTGGCCCAAGCGTTTTTTCTCTTCTGTGGCCCAGCCTTTATCCAGTCTAAACAAAACCTTTTTCGAGATCAGTGAGGAAGGTTTATTGTCACTTCTTCAAGCTGATGATGAATCATTGGTAAAAATGTACATGGATGAAGTGGTTGATCATTAGTTCACACTTTCTGTCCTCTTTATTATGTCAGGTAGTGAAAGTGCTCATAAATCTTTATTTTGTTATAAATCAAATGGAATGACTTGATTTAAGTGCCTAATAGCCAAACGGCTACTTTCACATAAATAACACATAATATGTACAATATTAAACGAGTAATCATGTTAAATTAAATGTATATTGTTCATTTTCGTTTTGTTTTTAATATTTATTCATTGTAGAAGCTCAATTTTGATTTAATTAGGCACGACACGTCTTACAAATTAGGGCCACGAGCACAGACTGATTGGACTGGACCACTGGACTGGACCGCTCAATGAATAACAACAAAATCAGCGTGCTGGGCTTATCTCATACCTACATTTAAATATAATATGTACCTACACCTAATTAGATTTATAATTATGTATTATCTTATTTGTAAGCAGGTTGAGTATACAAGTGCCTAAGTAAAAATCTATTTTACGTTAAAAACAAAATTTTTTAACTCGTCCCACAAACCTTGCTTGCAGCATTTTAACTACATTTTCTTCAGTAAATAAATAAAAAGCTTTATTGCTGCACTCTTTCCAAGAAGATTTCGCAAACGGCGGCACCAGTTGCGGTTCGGTGGCGTCTTTCAATGGACCTATCTCGATCTCGCCATTTTGACAGCTCGTCGTGCTATGCTGTTTTTAGAGTTCAGTTCAGACTTACATGGAACCCTTACTCCTTTTAAAAAAACGTGGTCCATGGAACCAGGTTGGCACAAACTGGTAGAAGAATCATCAGTAATAACTTTTTTGTGTGCGGTGCCTGACGCCTATCGCCGATCGTATCGCCCATCTCTGCCACCATTTTGTATGGAGAAACATAGACATAGACATAGACATTAATTTATTTACTGCTTCAGCACATATACACACTATTAAAATAAGAAATGAAAACAAAAAGATACACGATATTAAAAACTAAAGTACTAAAGAGAAATCACATTTTTGACATTGAAAATTACAAATAAAGAAAAATTACATTGAAAAAAAAAAATACATACTAAAACATAATAGAAACAACAAAAAGAGGTTAGTGTATGTGTGCCACTGCAGCAAATCGGCTCTAGCTCAGCGTAATGCTTCACCACCAGCGAATAAGTAGGTGACAATTTTTGAACCAGTTGGCAGTCTTCCAACTATTTTAATAATTGAATTGGTTGCTGTAGGTTACTGAAAACCAATACAAAAACTAATATTTGATTCAGATGCCTGACTCTCCCGTTTCCATCTACCGAATCGGCTGCCTTGGCGTATGAAGTTTTGAGTGTCGACAAGGAGATAAAAAGAAATGAAGTTCGCAGAGAAATGATCAGAGAAGGTTCAAATCTAGAAATGTAGGTATACTTACTATATTGTTATCAATTTCGAGACAGGTACACCAGCTTTTAATAATGTCCCAAAAGTTGAGAGCCGAGCGGAATTTGAATCCGCGACCTTCCCCTTGGTTTCGGAGCTGCGCTGACCGCTGCGCCATCGGATCCTAATCACACTCGTCGAATAACGTACCAAGGTCGCGGGTTCAATACCCGCTCGGCTTATAACTTTTGGGACATTATAAAAATCTTGGTGATTTCCTCACTATAAAATCTATAAAACAAAGGACACCAGAGTCTATTTTTCAGCATTTCATTACCATCATCAGCCTGAAGAAGTCCTCTGTCGACCGTGGCCATCATTTTACTTCTTCAGGTTCCAAAATCCAGTCCAGGAAGAACGATTCTGAGCCCTCTCCAGCCACCGTCATCCAGTGAGCTTTACAGTGATGTCGGTCTATCGGGACGTGGGGTGTTCAGTATTCCTGAGGTTAACTGAAGGAAAATACCGACCCATTTTAAAACTAGCTCTGCTCTTGCTGTTTTTATACGTCATCAAGGACCAATCTAGTATCAAAACAGCAGCAAAAGCTATTAGCTGCACGACAGCAGACGCTGATCGATCGGTTGGATTACGAAAGGTTGCTTCGGCCGCCTGTTAAGTAGGTAACTACCGATAGCCGCGCCGCGCCGCGCCGTCTATGCATGCAACTTGAAGGTCGATGCGCTAATGCCACTACACTAGATTGTATGACTCGTCGCAATTTACGGAAGTATTTTTCATTACAGAAAGTTTCATGGTACTGAACTGAAGAGACTACGAGTAGCACTCAACGGGATCCTGAAGAATATACTGCTAATAGCCAAAACCATTGAACAATTCAAAAGCTGAAATCAAGATGCCTGAACACACTCCAGCACCCACCCCAGCAAGATCTTTGTATGGCTTCTTCATGTATTTATTCAGCAAAACAATTCTAGGAGTATACTGTATTTGGGCATTCACACCTGATTACTATTTACACATGCTCAACATTTATTACTACCCTCAAAAATATTGGGCAACTTGTACCTTTATAATTTACAGTGTGACACGAGCGTTTTTGTGTGAAACACTGTATTTTACGACGCTTTGCGTGTGTGCACAGGCACACCAATTAAGGCTTATTCAATTATCATTATTTTTCTATTGTAAACTTATAGAAACTAATTAGGCAAGTATTTTCGGTTTCGAAGTAATTTAATATATCTACATAAATAAAGTCTTTCTAACACCTTCAAAATTATAAAAATTATTTACTCCAAGAGACTAATAAACTCGTAGAGACTCGTAGCCTTAGTTCTACACGTGCTACGCCACTACCGCCCTACTGAAACACACTATCATTGTATTCAATGAGTCAAAAGACATCAACGCGCTCGCATGATCATTGTTTTTTTTTCTATCTAAGCTATTATTTCTTTAACAATGCCATAATTTACTTAACCCTTTTTTGAATGTTTTATCTCTATGATAAATCTCCTTCTTTATAAAGATTAATTATAATAATATGTCTCTCATCTCTCTATACTTTAATGTTTTATGTTAATTATCGCCTGTAACAAAGCATTGCCTCGCAGGTCACGCACGTCAGGATCGTGCCCTATACTGCCCTGCATCCAGGGCTGTAGCTAGAGTCAAATTCCAGGTAGGGCAGCATTGGTTACTGGTAGGGCGGAATTAAAAAAAATATCCTAATATTGACCTGCCCTCGACGCACGGGCTCGTAAATCAATGACCATGTACATCTTTGTTTATTGTTAATGTAGGGCATTGTGATTTTAAGGTAGGGCATTGCCCCACAATACCCCCCCCTAGCTACAAGCATGAAACTTGGAGAGTATGTTTCTTTTATAGCATAAGGAAAGAAAGGAAAGGAAATAAGAAAATAATTTCCCTAAACGGAAAAAAAGAGGAAAAACTTTTAAAAGAAAAATCTACGAGGCGTAACGGCAAAGGGGCGAGCGAAGCCGCGGGCGTCCGCTAGTGTCATTATAAATAGGAAATGAAGTTCAAACATAAATAAATAATCTCAAGTGCAAGAAAATGTAAATATTATGTTTATTCATTGATTATATTATTGAAATACACCTTACACCTTGAAAGAGAAAGAAGAAAAAAAGAGAAGTAAAAAGAAAGAGAGAAAGGGTAAGCTTCAAAATTGGTACGTGTCAAGCACACACAAGCTTAACACCTTTTCGCTTGTTTGCGTTTCTTGTTTACTGTAACGCTCTTGAGAATGTGCAAATATTTTATTGTTTGGTCTCACGGCAGGTGCATGGAAAATCCATCAAGGATTTTAGTCATTCTTCTGTTTACACACACTATTGATTCTATTGACAAAGAAAGCAAATAAACTATTGTTTTCTGAGAAAATCAGCATTCTCAAAACGACTATGCTTCCTTTTTAGCTCAAGTTTTAAAGAAGAAGCTGTACAAATAGATTTCATAATATTATCAGAAAGAAATGCGAAGCCAACAAATACACAATTTTTTTTTTCTCGAAACGAAACCTTTTTTGATTGTTATGATTCATTTTAACCTTAAGGTTGGAATGATTATCATCTCTCTGATCAGATCTTCAGATCTTAAGATCTGTCAACAACATAGTAAATAAGCTTTTAGAATGATTTTCTTCCTAAAAACCAACAAAATCCGTAAAATCTACAAATAATAGGATGAAGTAAATAAAGAGAGCCTCAACCACTGCAGTGAGTGTGACCAGATTCAATTTTACGAATAACTTGCAGCCGTGTAACGAGGTTTTTAACTTCTATACAGGGGTAAAAATTTCACCCATGGGCTGTTTGTCACTTCCAGTAACTTTTGATGGCCACTCGAAACAAGTAATTTTCTTTGTTATTAAAACGAATGAAAAACGGTTGCCCCTTTTAGGTCGCGACTTTATGAGGTCTTTCAATTTGCATTTATGTAGTCTGAACTGTAACAATGTAACGGTAAACGAAAGCGCAGGCGATTTTTTGAGACAAAAATACGCTAAGTTATTTTCTGACGAGTTGGGCAAGTTTAACAAATATAAAGTAAGTTTAAAAATAAAACCTGACGCACACTTGAAGTTTTTCAAAGCCCGGCCCGTACCTTTGGCACTGAAACCTAAAATTGAACAGGAACTGGATAGGTTGTTGGAAGCAGGTATTTTAGAAAAAGTTGATCACTCGGATGTAGCTACTCCTATAGTACCAGTGCTACGCCCCGACGGTAACATTCGTATTTGTGGCAAAGATCTCCCCAAGCCCCAGTGCACTAGTGTCTCCTGCTCGGTCGCCAGCTTGCTTTATTGAGTTATATATACACTGCAATCACCATCACGGTGCACCTTTCCCTTCGAATCAGAAGCTAGCTTATGGAGCTGTTTTCTAAGAAATCTATAGCAATTTCCTCAAAGGTCGATGACAATGCAATAATATGAAAAAAAAAAAACACGCTTTTTGTACAATAATATAAATTTTTCAATTGATTATTACAGTTTTATTTTTAACTTTTTAGTTCAATTAGTTATAAAGCGTTTTTTTTTAGTTTTTTAAACTATAATTTATTTTATTCAGTTACAGGTCACAGGGGTAGTAGGGGTCCATATCTAACATGTTACAACATGAACATTCAGTCCCGAAAAATGATTTGACTAATAATTAACCTTGTGTTTTAAAAAAATAAATATAATTGAGCGTTTACAGCGATAGAAAGAACTTGTATGCAAATCCGCAATTTCTCATTTGATTCTACAGGTTTGGATCCATTTTTGATTCGCCATGGCAAAGATTTAGTATTTTGAATTACAAGATCATTTTTCTTAACACCAAACCTCGCCATACCCTCACCACGTTTAAGGAACTGTCTTTTATTAGTGAAGATGCAACTTTTCTTTGGGCTCTTGCTTTTTACATTCTGTTCCATTTGGAGTTTCTCAAGCATTAACTCCTCGAAATCTTTCCTTGGAGAAAGAATTGGCATTTCGTCAAGAGATATTTGTTTCTGTCCAAGTAGATTCACTGCGCTAGGGTTCTCTGAAGCTATCTCCTCATTCTTTGAAGGCGCTCTGTCGGTTGATGCTGGTGAGTTTTCAATAAATTCAGACTCCTGTGATAAATTTAATACCGAGACTCCGTCCACCAAGTCTTTATCTTTTACCCTTTGAGACATTTCACTGGTATTTGGCTGCGGCGTTTCAGAACTTTGTGGTGACTGCAATAAGCTACGAAAGGTGTTGTAACTGGTACTATTGTTACTGTTGCTGAAATGGCTTATCATTTCTGTGATGCATGAAGACGTTTCATAATTTTCAGGTGTCTCTTAAATCCAGTCGTGCACCAATCAGTTTTTCTATTCAAAAATGTATGTACACTATGCCAGTGCTCTCAAACGAGCTATTAAGCCACACGCACTCAATTAAGCCATTAAGGGATAATTAACACGATCGTAAAGAAAAAAATAACGTATAATCTCTCACTAGACGTTTTTTGAGCTCAAGATAAGTATTATAATTTAATCATGGTAAATATCCCGTTGTTTCATAAAAAAAATAAGATAAGTATTATTAAGTTTACTTGCCTAAATACGAGGAAACCCAAAAAATACAGCTGAAATCCCATGGAATTTCAGGCATATTGTTTTAAATTTGGAGTGCACTAATTAGGACAGCGAAGCGTATTTTTATAATATTTTTGGTACATTTTGAATGAACGTTGCAACCCTAAATATAGTACGTTCCGACTTTACAAGTAGGTAGGTAACGTAACGTAACGGGTAATTTGCGTGGCCTCAATCTCTTTTCTCGAACTACATAAACATAATGTAGCAGAGTAAAATGTCTGGTCTAGAGTCTGAAGAAGCTATTAAATTTGATAAAAAACCCGCAACACTGCAACAGAATCAGTTCATCTGTTTGGGGGCAACAATGATGTACACGACCTTTATAAGCATCGGGGATTTAAAATCAAAAGGATCCCTTTGAAACTCGGTGGAACAACAAAAAACTAATCGTTTTTCCTGAAAATACTCTAAGCATTTTCAAGAACAAAGATTCGTCCTGTACCATAATCAGAGCCAAAAGAAACAGAGAATTTGTCAAAATTTGAGAGCCAAAAGACATCCACTTCTAAAAGATCAGCTCAGGCTAATTTTTATAGCCGAAAGAAATTCGTATAAATATGTTTTATGATCGCGAAAGTTTAAAAAAATCTAGAGATAGCTCGTGTACTTAATCGAAGTTTCAGATTAACGAATCTTAAACTTGCGTTACCAATTTTATATTTTCAATTTCCAATTTTATATTTTCAATCGATTGGTCATTCTTTTAAAGGAACGTTTTATTCAGCAAGTAGGTTGGAAACCCATTACAACGGTAAGAAGTTTAAAAAGTCTAATTAGAGCGCAATGTAAAATCTAAATTTTAATAACATAAAGATAGTATTAAATAAATAATATATCTTCTAAATTACTTGATTAATATATAGCTTCAACTATTTATTTAAAATTACATAAATTTGAGCAAACAATTTACCATTTTTTAAATTATGAAAATGAAAGTAATGGCTGAATAATTCTGGCGAGCCGTAGCCGAAGGCCCGCCAGAGAAAAAGAAAAAAAAAAACCGGGAAGGCGGCAATTCAATCTTCATTTTCACTAATTTTTCTTTCATGTTTTTATTTTTACTTTCCTTGTATTCGTAATGAAAAGCACAGTGTTTACCTCGGATGAAAGTCTTTTAAGTCCCTCAAGCTCCATTGGCGCCCTCGCTACGCTCTGGCGCCAAACCCGTCTCGGGACTCAAAAAACGTGACTTTCAACACTCGGGTAACAATGTACTATTTTATTCAACCATGTTCCAACTTTCTAAAGTCTTTCTGACTGCAAAGAGGTCGTTGAACCAAATTCCAACTTTTTATTCAGCAAGTAGGTTGGAAACCCATTACAACGGTAAGAAGTTTAAAAAGTCTAATTAGAGCGCAATGTAAAATTTAAATTTAAATAACATAAAGATAGTATTAAATAAATAATATATCTTCTAAATTACTTGATCAATATATAGCTTCAACTATTTATTTAAAATAACATATATTTGAGCAAACAATTTACCATTTTTTAAATTATGAGAATGAAAAAAATGGCTGAATAATGCTGGCGAGCCGTAGCCGAAGGCCCGCCAGAGAAAAAGAAAAAAAAAACCGGGAAGGCGGCAATTCAATCTTCATTTTCACTAATTTTTCTTTCATGTTTTTATTTTTACTTTCCTTGTATTCGTAATGAAAATCACAGTGTTTACCTCGGGTGAAAGTCTTTTAAGTCCCTCAAGCTCCATTGGCGCCCTCGCTTACGCTCTGGCGCCAAACCCGTCTCGGGACTCAAAAAACGTGACTTTCAACACTCAGGTAACAATGTACTATTATTCAAACAATGATCACCTTGAAACGACTAAAGACGTCGGCCTTCCTCCATGTTGCTCTACCCTATACAGGGTCTATGAGATACTGAATTACACTTAAGAACTATGTATAAACATAAACTCTACCTATTAAATATAGTTTATATTTATGCATAGTACTTAGGTACTTATAGACATGAAGAGAAGAGCCGAAGACCGGGCTCAGAGAGAAGTAGGTTGACAGAGCTTTGCCTTGTGGAGCTCATATCGCTTGGTAATGAATGACAATTGACCAGCAGGGCGTAAAGCACATAAATAATAGGCTACTTAGATTATATAAATTGATAAGGGCTAGCGCATATATACAACTTTTAAATCGACTAAACTGTTTCGTCGAGTTGTGTACTTGTCGTGATTTCTACACAACTAAACTGTTGAGTCGACGGAGGTGCGCATAACACAACTAAACTGTTGAGTCGACGGAGGTGCGAATACAATCGATTTCAGTCGATTTGACAAATCCAACAGTCTTGTGCAGGCAACGCTCAAGTTACCATGTCTTTTAACCATAAAGTTTTAACTTGTGCTTTACTTTATATACGTTTCAAAAGAAATAAGAAAAGAAGGTATTGTGTACATCCTATAATGAGTGACAGATTATTCAGTGGAATATTTCATTCGTTGCATTCGAACAAAACAAACGTTGTGCCGCTTCCAATGCAAATGCGAGACTGAACAGTCGCGGATCGACTGTTTAGTCGATGGTATGCGCACTTCAATACATTGCAATACAAAATGAGCGTGAGATCGATAGTTGTACAACTTTTTAATCAAAAGCAGATCGATGTGGCTTTTTGATTTTTTTGTCGATCAACTATCGAGTTGATAATATGCGCACGTTCATATATTGCTGTGTACATAGGAAACACAACTAAATAGTTGTTCAACTAAAAATTGTATATATGCGCTAGCCCTAAAGTCCATATTCAGCGTTGGACAGTCTTACAATAGAAATACAACCGAATGGAGAACCTCCTCTTTTTTATTTGAAATAGGAACCTGTTCTAAATTTAAACGTGGTTCTTATTCTTTTGTCAAGCGTGACTGGGCTATACTAATGATACTCAATTCCAAACCAAATCTAGATTTGTTACGAAAGAAAACGTAAAACATTTTTTTCAACAAAGGGCCAATCAGGTAATAAGGCAACTCTATGAAATACTTATAAAACTGCTGGAAAACGAGTAATAAATAAGTTCCATCATATTTTGCACGTTGCTCATAAATACTCGCCTACATTTATGATTAATAATCTTTCTTAGGTCTTACTCTAGAACTAATTCTAGGACACAGGCTATAGAGGTAAGCTGTATAAATCCTCCTTTTCGCTGTAGCGTTTACCATAAACTCTTCCGTGTTTTTTTTTTACACGATTCAAACGATCGTCGATTTATTCTACTGTACGTTCAGTGAAAATGGTATGCAATAAGCGAAATATTGGCCAAAAAAATCTTTCTTAACCAATATTTCGCTCATTTTCGGATTGTCTCTGTTTCATATTTATCGCTAGACGGAAAATGTGTGAGTAGCAATATCTTTCCCCAGAGGGTTCTTGATGTGTAAGCAATTTCTGTCTACGTGACGTAGGTATTTTCCATAAAAGTTTTTATTCACATTCTAATAATGTGAGATTTTTTTTGTAAAACAAAGTAGCAGTAGGTACCAACTTTTGACACAAAATAATAAAGTGAGTTTGTTAAATGTAAAACCTATTCATTATAAAAATATTGCATTGATTACCAACGTGGTTCAGGTGACCACCAGGGGTCCATGGGAGACTCGACAGGGCTCTACGATTGCGTGACAAAAAAATGGGGGTCTACGAATTTTTTTCTGGTTTCGTTAATGAAGAACTAAAATGTTGGCTCCGCCTATCTATTAATTAATTAACCAATCAACTCTTACGTTTTTAGGGTTCCGTAGCCAAATGGCAAAAACGGAACCCTTATAGATTCTTCATTTCTGTCTGTCTGTCTGTCTGTCCGTCCGTATGTCACAGCCATTTTTCTCCGAAACCGTAAGAGCTAGACTGATGAAACTTGGCAAGTAGATGTATTCTGTAAACCGCATTAAGATTTTTACACAGAAATAGAAAAAAAACTATAAATTTTAGGGGTCCCCAGTCCCCATACTTGAAAGTTCCGCTCAGACAGACATCCATGTGTGACTCTAGCTCTGATCGCCTACATGCCTCGGGTCTTCGAGGCAGTCCAAGACAAGTGCATTACTAAGGCCAATTGTAAGAAAGACTCCAAGAGCTTCTACGTAAGTTATATCTAAGAAAAGATATTTTTTATCATCATTTTTGTAGTAGATAGGGATGTATCTATATATTGTTTTATAGGCAATAAAGAAGTTCTTGCTCGCTATCTGTAAACTGTTATGATGACACACAGTATGAACGGCGTTTTGATCTAGCAGTACTTTTTGCTGCGCGCGTCTGCGTAGAATGAACTGAGTTTAATAACGCCATCTAGGGTTGTGTCATGGTGCGAACGGCGTTTTTGTGATCGCTTTATTGTCGGTTATTTAATGAGCTGCGGTTTTTATATAACTTGTCTTAAAAAGCCCACCGTAGTATCAAGGGCGTGCTATTAAATGCATCGGCTGTATGAGGCAGATTTTTGCTAAATTCGCAAAGTTGGTGGTAATTGTGTCGAAAATGGAAACTAAATAATAACACTCAAGAAACAGCGCCACTACAGGATACCCTGTTTGTTTCTTAGAATTTAGGAGTACCATGGTACAGTCAACATCACAGGTCACATCAACTAAAGTTTCAGAAGTATTTTATGAAAATAACCTAACTATTTTTAATGTTTTCTATAAAACTTTTTGAGAAGTATACACACTCTTTTAAAATAAGTAAGCGATGATAAACTATAATAGTACCATAGGAACCAGTGATAAAAAAAATCAAATTCTGTAAATGTTATCAACTTCTGATGCTGACTGTATCACAGGTTATTTAATGAAACGTATTTAATGTTTAATTTAACATGCCAATAAATATATTCTATATGGGTTGCCTATCAAATTTCAGTCCAGGATAAATAAGATTAATTAATAATAAAAAAAAAACTTTCCACTGGTTTGTTTATTAAACAAATTCTATACCTAAAACCTACAACAAATAATTTACATTCAAGCTGTCTAAAACATCACAGTATTATTTAGATACGTGCATACATACATACTGAATACCAATGGTTATACAGCTATTGCTGTTGCAACTAATTATTCAATACACACACACAAGGATCGCTTCTGCGAAGATTTGTAATCCGATGCATGCTGTCCTATTTTATTTCCTTGCATTTTTTTAAAAAAGCACTATATATGCCTCGGCCGAAATGGCAATTGCCTGTCTCGTATCATTGAAGTCAAACTCATACTCGACCTGCAATTGCCTATTTCGCTGCCTTTGCAATAATGTACTATTAAACGTCTTCAAATAAAAAGAGAATAATCAGAATACGCCAAAAGTTTTGAAATTTGAATTAGACCACCTCGAATTCGCAAAACCCTGGTCCGAATTTTAAGCGTAAGTAATATACCTAAGCTAGATTTTTCGTGGTTGACTTTCTCGACCGAACATAAAGATGTCTTTCTCTACATAATTGAATTGTCGTTAAATTTTAATTTTAACGACAGAGACAATTCAATTATATTTAATAAATAATTCAATTGTATTTGACTGGCCTCTCAGCTCTTTGTAGCTCTGCCTTCTGCGCCGTAGGTCGTGGGTTTGATCCCCACCGCGAACAAATATTTGTGTGGTAAACACAGATGTTTGTTCTCTGTCTGGGTGTTATATTATATTCTATGTATTTACAAAAAAAATGTATATAGTAAGTATTATATCAGTTATCTGGTTCCCATAGTACAAGCTCTACCTAGTTGTGGATAGTTAGTGCATGTTGAGTGGATTGTCTACAATATTTGTTTATCATATTTTGAAGATGGTCTATCTATTCATCAACATGGATAGAGTCTGTGTCAGTTGCCCTTGCTAACACGATTCTTCCGCCGTGGCTGTCACAACACCACGCCCAGAATCACCCTCGGCGTCAATTTATTAATGTTACAGCCAAATACTGACGGACGAATTCATTTTGGGTTGCATGTATCATAGACCTGTCAATCCTTATTGCTAGCACAAACACTTTAAATGGGTCTGTTTGATGAAGGGGTCTACCTAAAGTCAACTTTGTCGATGCAAAGAATAGACGCTCGAGTGGAATCTGTTGCATATGGTGCATTGTTTGATTGTTTTATTTATTTAATCATTGCGTTACAGTAATAGGTACCTATAACATTGGTAAGTAAATTTTTCACAATAAAGGCTCATTTATATTATACTAGCGGCCCGCGGCTTTGCTTGCCCCGTTCCCGTTCCTATTATTATTTCGAGATAAAAAGTATCCTTTGTCCTTCTCCCGGGTTTAAGCTACCTTTCCACCAATTTTCAATGGCTTTTCTCCAGTGTGTATTTGCATGTGTTTTGTCAAAACGCTTTTTTGACCGAAGGCTTTATTACATCTACTGCATGGATATGGCTTTTCTCCAGTGTGTACTTGCATATGGATCGCCAAACTACTTTTCTGAGTGAAGGCTTTATTAGTTATTTGTTTGTTTTTTTGAGAGGTTTGAGCAGAAAGTGTGGCGGATGGGACAATGGTCGAATGATACGCTTTGACGTGACTCGCAGTAAAACATTCATAATCGATTATACAATTTACCTTTTGTACCTAGTTCTTTTGTGGGACTCGATAATTTAAAATAATGCGGATTACACAATCCCATTAATAATTTGTAATACCTACATGTTCCATAGTTTCATGAATACTATATACCTTATGCCAAAGTATTGGTTTGGTATGACATTTTTTATTTCTATTAAAATGACTCTAATTTCAGACTTGGCAGAAATGATTTTAGTCCCTTATTATGTAAGTAAACTGAATAAGTATAGGAAGATAAGCTAGTGATTTGTTTTCCTTTTTGTTATAATATTTTTTTTATAAATCTATAGGAAAGCTTGGTTGTACAAATACATAGAGAATATCTGCGAAATATTATTCCAAAATTAAAGTTGATAAGATGTAGAAATATTTAGTTGGTTTCCTTAAATACTCTTTATATTTATATTTGGATATTTTACTCGATGAAAAAATCCTTTGACGCTGTGTAGAATGTGTTGATTGTTTTCTTTTTTATTTTATGTTACATGATGGAGTCAAATTGTATATTATGTTGATGTGCATCTTTTAATTTTATCTAAAAATAAACCGTCGGAAAATACAGCAAAGTCTATGATTGTTTTTTTTTACCGTCATATAAGTACAAGAGCGCTGATGGGCACTAGCCTACACCACATCAAAGGTTTTTTTACCTTAGGACCTTAGGATCGGAAGGCATCAGGGCCGCTACCACATAGGAAGCGGCCCTGCCTTTCGATCCTAAGGTTGTGGGTTCGACAGCTGCCGGACTCACATGACTATAGGTAAATACTACAAAAATATATAATTACTTAGCCAGTAAGTACTCTCAAACGGTGTAGGAAAACATCGTGAGGAAACCGTAGAACCTACAAAAATCTAAAATATGTGTAAAGTCACGAAAGCAGCTTCTTTGACGTGCAATTAAAATCCTTTCGCCACGCTAGAAACTGTATATAAAAATATTTGTACAACTTTTTTAAATGTATGCTGACCCCCCACCCAACTCCAATTACCAAGATCACATTTTATTATTCTCAGCAATTTTATTTAAAAATATAAATATTTTAAACAATCCACTCTACACTCTCTAGCCCCAAACAAAGCAGAGCTTGTACTATGGGAACCAGATAGCTGATACAAAACTTGTATGTATAATATTTATTTTGTAAATACATACTTAGAATACAATATAACACCCAGACAGAGAACAAACACCTATGTTCACCACTCAAATAGGTTATATTATAATCTAAGTATGTATTTACAACAAAAAATTATATAAATCTTTTCGTTTCAACTTATTTACTATCTTTTTAATTAATTTTGTGCCATTCCTACCTCTAAGGTTGGCAGGTAGAAAATGCTTAAAGCATTAAGCCCCTAAGAACCTAAAACCGCTAAGGAATAAGGCTCTCGCACGGCGACCCCGAACCGTAAGAACTAAAAGACGCACTCGCAATTGAATAGCCAACATTGTAGAAGAGAGAGAAGTGGGTTGATGGATGACACGAATTCTTCCTGGAAACGAATCGAGGAGAGATCTCAACACACGACAGCTCAACAGTCCTCTCGATACTGAGATTTGCAATGTCTTTACGCTCTTTGCATTTCAATTGATTGCTTACAATAATTAAAGAACCACCTCGCATAGCGTTCTTTCGTTTAAAAGAGCTTACAATACTATATTTTTCATAAAAAGGGAGTAACTCTAGTTCTACTATCCAGTGTTCTGTAATACACATGATGTCTACACTGAAACAATTCGGTACGGTACAAGTAGTACGGGCACGTCATGAGAAGGGTTGAAAGTCATGTGACTAAGAGAGTGATGAGTATGGATGTGGATGAATATGTGAGTAGAAGTAAACCAAAGAAAACATGGATGAACTGTGTGAAAGATGGCATAAATAAGAGAGGAATGAATGCAGAGATGACGGCTGACAGAGAGGAATGGAGGAGGAAGACATTATGCGCTGACCTCACATAAAAAGGGATAAAGATAGGAAGATAGGTCGGAAGGTTGCAAAGCTGAAGTGGGACTGGGCGGGTCACGTGATCCGCATGAACCCTGAGAGATGGGCCAATGGAGTCACAGGATGGATACCCGCAGAGGGTAGAAGACGTCGCGGCCGCCCGAAGAAACGCTGGCGTGACGACCTTGACTCCTTCTACACCAACTGGGTACAATTGACCGAGGATCGCGAAGAGTGGAAGAAAGTGGGGGAGACCTTTGCCCAGCAGTGGGACAGTATAGGTTGAAAAAAAAAAAAGATAGGAAGACGAAGAAGAAGAAAATCATTAATCGAAATAATCCTTTTTATTTTAGTGCACCGGAGTGAAATGCATTGCCTCGGTAAGTTTCCTTAAAAACTATCAAGTTAACACTATTATTATACTAAGAACATAATATGGTTATGATTAATATCTTTAGTTTATCTGTTTACCGTGGTCAAGGATTTGAGCCTGCAATTGGTCTTCAACAAAACAAATAAAGTCTAAGCTAAATATGTTTTTGTGTCGAATATAATAAATGTGATTATGAGTTTAGTCACGACTCAAATAAAGTTCACACGTATGGTTTTAATAACCGTAGTAAAATGTTTACCTGTTTGAGTTATACACTACACAATCATAAAACATAATATTTCTGAAAAAATCTAATCTACAACAATAATATACAATAACTCTCAAAAATTACATTTTATGCGCGACTTTGTTTCTTTGTAATTTTTATTTGAAACACAGTGGATTGAGAAAAAAATATTCGAATCACAAGGATCACTTATAGCTTTATCTGGACATGTGGTACGGTCATCATTAGAGACAAAAGAATTTAAACAGTTCTGGGTTAAGAAGAGTTCCACGCGACCAAGCTTATAGAAGAACAGGCAACAAGCTCGGCTTGGTTTCTATCGTTTTTTTCGTATGATTCTTTTAAAACCTTTTTAAAATAACTTGCAAGTATAGCTAGGTGAGTGGTGCCAATTCCACGCGACTAAGCCTAGAAGAAATGAACCGAACCAAGCCGTGCAGCAAACACGGCTTGGTTCCTACTGTTGTTTTGTATGATCCTTATAAAAATTGGTTTATCGTTAGAAAATAACTTGCAAGGAATTTATTCAATTCTAATTACAAGGTGCTTGCAAATTTTCACGAATGTATACTATCTATAGAGGTAGCCAGAATTGAATTTACCAAATGCGTATACTATTTTTTAGACAGCCCTCACAGGTCAGTTGGTAGTAGCTCTGCATTCTGTGCCGTAGGTTCTAGTTCCGATCCCCACGGAGAACAAATATGTTTGCGGTGATCACAGATGTTTGTCCTCTGTCTGGGTGTTATATTGTATTCTAAGTATACAATAACCAACTAAGTAAAGCAGTAAAGCAGTTTAACGAAGTAAGTATGTAGGTATATAATGGGCAGGTCATATAGCTCGAAGAACTGAAACCGTTGGGGAATAAAGGTTCTCGAATGGCAAAGCAATTTTATTAGGAACGCTGTGGCATTTTGAAACAAACGAAATTAGGTCATGAGAGCCACATAAAGCCTACGAAAGCCACAGTCAAATCACAAATAAGCCAAACCGCTTACAAACCTGCTTATTTATTCCGACCACATTTTGCCAGTCGTAAACAACAAGAAAAAGCTTCTTCCCCCAGATTTCTAGCCAGAACCAGAGACAGAGCCAGACAGAGCTCATAGTAGGCCTATACTGGTCTCTAGAGTATAACAGCATAAACCGTAAGATAAACTGTCTATAGAATTCTGTCCGAGTTAAAGTCAAACAAGTTTGTACATGTTCGTACACTAACTTGTTCTAGACAATTGTCACCAAGGTATTCATTCATTCACACGAATTAGTAGATTATTATTATTTTCCTAGCCTATGTCGTCCCACTGCTGGGAAAAGGCTTCTCCTAAAGACTTTCAGTTTTCTCTATCCTGAGTCTCCTCCCACCATCTAGTTTCAGAGGTGTCCAGATCGTCCAGCCACTTGCTCGGTGGACCTCAGAAAAGAGAGGACCTTTTCTAATACAGGTTTCACAACTTAAAAGAGATCCGAACTCTTTATTTTTACCTGTTATTTTTTGAATAAACATGTTTTTTTTTAATAAATGATATTCATAGATTTTTTATTGCAAGATTATTTCAAGTCAGTTTTTTTTGTCCCGCTATCTATCACATGCAGAGTTATCATGCCAGACTCTATTAAATATTTATGAATGTTCTCAAGACAGACATTATAAATCATGTAACTTACCGCATCGGAGAATTCAATTTGAAATGGCTTGATACTGAGATCAGGTTTCGCATCCATAGGGTAGGTGCCCCAGTACTCATCCATGTCAACCTCGGGCATTGCAGGTGGTGACAGCAAATGATTGATGTAGTAGATTGATACACATCCTATCAAGAGGATTGTGAAGTATATCAACCTGTCAATCTGTAAAAAAAGTGAATATTATTGAGAACTATGCTTTTTTACTTTACTTTAAGCCTGAGGATGTTGTTGGCGCCAACTAGGATAATGGCTTCAAAAACAAACTTGACAACTGGCTACTCCGCTCAGCAACCTCTCTCATAAGATTTAAAATTGTAGTTTTCTAAGAAGCCAGAGATAAAAAAACTTGTATGATGAAAATTCATGCTCTTTCATGACAATTTAATGCTAGTGGTTATTTTGACAACCTTCTTCGAGATAAATCGTAATAAGCTGTAAGGCGTGCGCATGTTTCTCTGTCTGTCTCTCTCTCTCTTATAGAAAGCAAGCCAGATATTTTCATTTCTATTTCGCATTGAACAGTGTGGTGTCGCGACGATTATTTTTGTTGAGTGTACACAGGTTTTTTGTAAATAATAATAAAGGAACTTCGTTCCATCCGGGTGTCCCTTGACACATTTCAAGTTTTTTAACTATGAAGTATCAGTTATTGGAAGATAAAATTATGCAGGTTTTTTGAAAATTCGTATGGAAATTGGCAAGGTTTAACTTTTTAGACAAGAAGAAAATGATAAAACCTTGCAAACGGAGCCACGGGCTTTCTCTAGTCACACAATATGGCACATAGTAATAAGGGCTAGTAAAACTTAGCTAATCTTTTGAGTCACAAGCATAAAACGTCCACGTTACTATTATAGGAGTTGGGTCACTTCTCAAATAAGATCCCAAAAGTTTCCCAATGGAACAACTTCTGATCGAGCAAAAGGGGTAAGTGAGGAAGTACGGATAAGTAGGTAATCTACACCTAATAAGAAACAAGAAATATTAACTTGCAAAGTTCAAGACAATTATTATGGGTAATTTAATCTTGGGGTCAAAATACTTTTGTTATTGAACGTTTGAGATAAGGGGTTGTTAAACTTTTATCTTACGTTGGTGTTTCTACAGACTTGTTTAAAAGTAGATTAAAAACCAACCAAATAGGTGCGGGTTTTGCATGCACACCCTTCCCACCTTCTTTCAGCGTTACTTTGACATGACGCGATCATACCAGGATGCACATGATAGATAGCGCTCACCACTTAGCAGCCAAAGCGCGGAACAGGTCCCCTCCGACTTGCAGCACATGCTTGAGGGACGAGTCTCCGGCGAGATGCGCGAACACGCGGCACTCCACGTGCTGGAAGTCCGCGCCCAGGAGCGTGTAGCCCTCGCGAGCCGTGTATACAAACCTGATGCTCACGGTCTGGTTACCTTGGAAACGAAACATTACCAAATCTTGAACAGGATTTTGGTGTTAGTTTGTTCATCGCACATGAGATAAGAAGATATAGAGCTATCTTGTTATTTAGACCGCTAGATGCAGGTGGTGGGTAAAATATCTCATTTCCAACTCTTTAATCAGTGAAGTTGTAGGTACTTAGATAATAGACTCACTAGAACTGTTCTCATCGGGGAACAAGATGAGGCTGAGGTAGATCTTAACGGGCAGTAAGAATAAGATACCATAGATCCATTAGTTTCGTGTTCTTGGTGTTTAAAAGATAACACATTTTTGCCGGCCACAGTCATGACGTATACTTGGTTCTGCAAATATACGGGATATTACGTGGACGGACGTATGTGAAAATTATACGGTGGTATTGGGTAGTTGGGGAGTCTCGTTGCGGAGTCAGGATTAGTATCTATAAGCGTTGTCATAAGGAGCAACTAGGGTAAACATAAACACATTTTGATAAAAAAGTACAGAATGCAGTGGTATTGAGTAGTGGGGGAGTCTCGTTGCAGAGTCGGGATTAGCACCTTTAAAGTAAGCATTAAGCTAAGGCGCACTTAAGGTAAAAACAGTTTAAAAAAAACAGCTTGCATGTATAGTTGCCAATGGGATACAGACTACTATCATGTGAAATTATAGAGCTTTTACTTATAGTATTTTGCATGAATAATGTTAAGCAGAGAGATATCAAAGGAACTGAAATGATGCTTGGATTTTCTAGAGCTCACTAAACCGCTCGAGAACTTGGATTTCATGTAGATTGTGGCTTATTTGAAGATCTTTATACGAGTAGTCGTGAACCTGCCAGTTGTGAAACACGTTTTTCAGTATTCTGACATACACTACACACATTATACACACTACATCTGGTAATAGTTAAAGCTTTGATAGGCTAAATAGCACTCTGTGAAAATGCGCACCAATATTTATTAATGTATTCTTTCAGGAACAGTCGTTATTGCGATCGTGAACATTTTTGTTGAAAAATTTAAAAATTGAACTCTGATTCAGCGGTTACACGATCGAGCCGTGTTACAGGAGTTGCAGGGCTGAATATTTTTCGCTTATCATCATATTTTTGAATATAATCACTTATCAATTTACTACAATTTGTAGTCATGGTGTTACTTGAGAAAGTTCTAGTACATAGCAACATTATGAAGATTTCTAGTACTTAAGTTGTTGTAAACCAAAAACGGCACGATATCAATGTCAAAGAAGCATTTATTTCTTCAGATCCAGTTAATACTGGCTTAGGAATGTCGCACGCATTGATATTTCGAAGTCCACGAGTTAGATTTATGGGATGATCTTTCATGCGAGGTGAGCAAAGCGATTTAACTGATTTACACAGGCTTTTTATGGCGTCAAATTTAATTGAACCGTTTTTTACGTTCAGATTTTGGAAATAGGTAATGTACTTTCTCACTTAAACGGGATACTTTTTATGATTTGTGAGCTTGATTGGTTTTGAATTATTCGGGATGATAACGAATAATATAATATTTTTAATTTTAGGAATAGTTTTTCACAGGGTCTGTTAGGTTTAAATTTTTTTATCACTCGATACAATGTAAATATTTTTAAAGTTGTGCAATCAGAGAACTTTTTTTAAATTAACCGTGCTGCAATTTAAAAGCTCTTTTGTATCTATGTAATGTTTCTCTAGGTCTTTACATAATTTTACTAGGGACTTATAGTTGGACAAACTCCAAAACCCTCTAATTAATTCACTCACGAAAACTGTTCGTGCTACAAAATAAATAATCCAGAGTACTGCAGTTTGCAGTCTTCATACAAATACGTCTTACATCCGTATTCTTACTTATTGACTCAACTCTCTTAGGTACGCTGCAAATAAACTCTTGAGTTTGGAACACAACTTTACCTTCATTTCATTTCTTGACACAGGACTCCAGTTAGTTAATTAAGGGTTTTAAGGGGGCATAAAAGTTATAGTCCTATTTTATTGTTGATATTTCTTGTTCTTTTATCTATATATATAAATCTTTCTTCTGTATAATTACATTGCATACGTCTGACTAAGTGAAGTGGCACCACACTGGAACTTCACTGCTATTATTTTAAACTATTTTTGATTTGTAAAAGGATCATATAAAAAAACGGTAGGAACCGAGACGTAGTTTGTTGCCTGTTCTTCTACGCTTGGTTGCGTGGAACTGGCACCTAGACTCACCTAGCTTTAAGACGTTTCAAAGTGATTCTTGTATCGTATTGAATAAACGCTTATTGAATATTGAATAACTCATGTAATTATGCCTACAGACTATTGCTTCTTCTTCTTGATTCCTATTTGAAGGAAATTAAGTAAGATTAACATTGGGCTTAATCACTGATAGTATCAGTGGTAATGTATGGAACCAAATGGATTTATGCACAAATTTATGGTCAGTTCAGTTTGCAGTCACTTACTTGGCAGCCGACACCATCTTCATGGACTGGGTGATTTTCTGAATATTCCTTACAGACTTGAGACGCATGGAGATGGTCTTCAGAGTAGCCATGTTCCTCTGCTGCTGGGTGGTCACCGCCACCACCTGGGTGCAAACACCCGGCATACGTCCCAACATCTTCGCAGTTCTGGGAAAATGGAAAAATCAATACTGAACAGATGATCGACTCAGGTTATGTCCCTAACTTCAAGATTATGTAAGAGCCGACTTTTGAAGCACAGTTTTCATGGTTAATGTCGAGGCACAGCACAAATCGTTGTACGGAAAACAATTGCAGTTACATTTTTGACTTTTTAAGATTCAATTACTAACTTTTACGGGCTTTTCAGTGTCCAATTAGTCCCCCAGCGAACGAGAAATATCGCTGGCCGAAACGGCTTTAATCATGCCTTTTTCCGAGATACTTGGTAATCTTTCATGATATCGTCAATTTCTGCCAAAGTGTCACTACTGCTTATAAAATCTGATTCTATACTGTGAAAGCGTATAATGTTCATGAATGCTCCGCATAAAAAAATGGAAGTGTGACGATCGTAAAGTCCTTTTACGCACGTGGAATGAAAGCGTTTTTACTAACTAAACCGTTTTTAAATAAATGAGTTTGTGACGTTCGTGTTGAGTCGTTTTAGAATCATTTTGTTATCAGCAGTGCCTATGGTGGTGGTTCCATTATTGCTGCCTTCTTTGCGTTTCCTATGTTGCATTTGGCACCACATGTTTTCATGATTACTTATCTAAAATCATTTTTTTCATTTGCCAAGGACATCCGTTGGCGCGGTGGCAGATCTGGCCGAGGACCTCAAGAGGTAAATTTTATATGAACTCTGTTTTCCACCTGTAGGTATTACAGGTAGAAAACAGAGTTCAGATCACCGACCGCAGGCAATGTGCCCAAAAGGCTGGCAACGTTACCTCTTTGAATAGCTAAGCTAATTCTTTGCCCTAGGTAAGCGCCAGCCCTTTGGTCACCAGTCTCAACCACCAGCCTCTTGGATAATTCTTCGAAATAACATAAAAAAAATAAAATAACAGTTCACTCTTTGGTATCTATCGGACAGATAGATTTCTCTATCCGTTTATGTATTCCTGTTCATTTAAGGAAAAAAACCTCAGATAGCGAATGCTGCTATTCATCGTTTGCTGCATATGCGCTGGTCATAAATAGGGCATCAAATTTTTCCTTTTCCAATTTACGATCCCGCGCGTTTATAGTTAACAAATTGGAGCAATACGCTCGTGACAGGCCAATAAAACTTTAAAACTTGGTTTGAGATGAATTGCACCTTATCCTTTTCATTGGAACTGGCCTTGTCGATAAAATAAATATAAAACACTTAAATAGCAACAGCAATTAAGTTAGTAAGTTCAAGTTAGTCGGCCTTCGTCATGGCTTTAACGACTTCGTCTTCCGAAGCACCGATGACACCACTAGTGGTCACCCATCCAAAAGATATCCGCACAGAACGTTTCAGCTCTCGATTATTTAAGAACGTTCGAGCAACCTACGCCAAGAGTAGTTCTAATAATAAACGCAGATATATGTATGTATTAGAAAAATGTAATAAATGAATTACGGCGTGACTTTGCCGAATTCCATTGTTAAACATAAATTAACTTAAACTAATCCGCTAAGTGCAGAGTGAAAATATAGAGTGTCTAATACACCTTATTTCACTTTGCAGGATTTGCGGGTACCACGTAGGGTTTAAGTCTACAAAAAGTTAACTTATATTAGCGGATTAGTAAAATATATTTGTTCTAACTAATTTATGATTAGAAAATGTATCTTGACAAAGACCTACATGTGCTTATACTGTCAGTAGACAATTGTTCATTTCTCTCGTTAGGTTTTCAAAGAAACAGAGCAACAAATTGACACAGTTCACAAACAAGAGAGTGCGATCGACCTAATCTATAGATTCGATTCAATTGTTGATTTCTAAAGACATGCGTTCAAATTGACTTTACAATGCCCAGTACTAAAAATTCCATTGATACACGTAGTGAGTAGTTTTTTAAGTACCCAAAGAAACAAAAAAGTTCGAGCAACACGTGTCAAGGGTCACGCAAAAAGGGTCCACCAGCGGCCTACTTGCGGAAAAACCTGCCCGCACATCAAGTGCGCATGATAAACTTGCCAAAGGTAAATCAGTGGGGAAAGTTATCGCCACTACTGCTGGCTTTAGCAGTCTTTAGATAGATAGATTAATACTTTATTGTACACATAAGAAACATTATTATAACAGAAACATTACAAATATAGGTACAATGGGCGGCCTTATCGCTAAAAGCGATCTCTTTCAGACATGTCTCTTCCAGACTGTTCTCGTCTTTAAGATATTACCAAAACCTTTAGGCTAACTTAGCTCCTTGAAGTCTAGGATCCAAGACTTGTATCTTTTGTTCCTGACTGATGAAACCTTGAGTTTGAACAGGATAAACTCAGATCATTAACCCAAAATAACTATTTTAGCAGTCTTTAAGATATTACCAAAACCTTTATGCTAACATAGCTCCTTGAAGTCTAGGATCCAAGACTTGGATCTTTTGTTCCTGACTGATGAAACCTTGAGTTTGAACAGGTTAAACTCGGATTATTGTCCAAAGAAACTATTAGGGGTCATATGGTTCAGAGCAAATATTAACATACAGAACACATCTGCCCAACTGGTTCAACCTCCTTGCAGTTAGAAAGACTTTAGAAAGTTGGAACATGGTTGAATATAATAGAACTTGTTTTTTTTTATAATTTGACAGCTGTCAGTAGAAAGCGATTCTCCCTAGGGCTGAAAGTATTACTTTCAATTAGGCCCCTCAGGCAACTTCAGACTTACTTTCAGAGTATGAGCAATGAAAAGATTATATTTATTTTTGAACGATTAAATGAATGAATGAACAAAAACTGTAGGTACATAAAATAACCTAGAAAGATAGATAAATATGTTAATATTTCATACCTGTAAGTATTGTTTCGAGTGATACTTTGGATTGAAGTGACGCAAGAGAAGAATAAACATGGAACGGAGATCCTCAGTCTCACACATTTTATTTCGCAACTTTTTTAGCTTCTCCCTTGTATCCTTAGTTATACGAGGATTGTTGTTGCGTTCTCATGATTTTTTCGGGATAAAAAGCTCATACTATGTGCTATTCCAGATTATAATTTATCCGTGCTAAATTTCAGCCAGATCCGTTCAGCCGACCACTGTACTGTACTGAGTACGACATTATTGAGTAACAAACATGAATCCAAACTTTCGCCTAGTTAAATGAGTTTTGCTATGGAATCTCTTACCACAACTGCTGCAGCAATATGGCTTTTCTCCGGTGTGGATCTTCATATGAACAGACACACTACTTTTGGCAGTGAATGTCTTATCACATATGCTGCAGGAATATGGCTTTTCTCCAGTGTGGATCCTCATATGAACAGACAAACCATCTTTAGCAGCGAATGTCTTATCACACATGCTGCAGGAATATGGCTTTCCTTCAGTGTGGAGCCGCATATGCTGCATCAAATTGTTTTTAGCAGTAAATGTCTTAGGACAATCACTGCAGGAATATGGCTTTTCTCCAGTGTGAATACGCATATGAACTAACAAACTCCTTTTATTAGTGATTCTCTTGTCACAACTGCTGCAGGAATATGGCTTTTCTCCAGTGTGAATACGGATATGCTGAGTTAAATTACATTTGAGTGTGAATCTTTTATCACAGCTGTTGCAGGCATATGGCTGTTCCTCATTGTGATACTTCAAATGTTTTATCAAGTCACATTTCATGTTAAACATTTTGGTACACTCATTACAATAGAAATGCATATTGTTTATATCATTCTTGACATGACTATCACCCTCTGGAACCTTCTCTATTGAATTCTCATCTCCTCTACTTAAATTATCATCAATATAAGGGGTTTCTTCTTCTTCTGTTTCTTGCACTTGTACTTGTTCCTCTTTGACAACTACCGGAGCACTTGAATGCTTGTTGATAGATATGTGCTGTGTCTGTGTCATCGTTAAGGTTTGTATTACATTTTTTGATTCCATCATCAGTATACTGTGTGTTACCTGAAAAATTAAGCCGTTTCAATTATCATTGCCTTTATCATCATCTTCCTGCCATTATCCCACGCTAAATGGGTTCGGCACAACAGGTTAATGTTCCCCTTATACCCGAAAATTATGTATTAGCGGATAGAATGGCGAAAACTTGAAAAAATTATTTTAATATTTTTCTGATACTATTAAATACATAATTTATTGAGAACTGAGGCTCGTCTGCTGGTCAAAGATTAGCTTCACTATCATTATCAGCATGAAGAAACCCACTGCTACTCTACTTTATTTAACTTACTTTTAGAAACATTTACAAATAAGTGATAGCAAAGGATATGTACATAGGCGAGCTTAACCATAACAAGGGTTTTTTTCATATGTTATAGTGATCAGTTTCAATTTAATTACCTAAAACCATTATGCTAGCATAATTTCTTTATTTATCCAATCATAGCACTCATTTACAAGCCAAATCATGAATGCATACCTCGGAGCCATGTTGTAGCCGTTCTTGTAGTATTTTGTTGGATGCACGAGCCATCTTGGAGAATGCATGGCACCTCTGTAGCTGCCGATGACAGATATAGCACACTGTGCTAGGCATGCCAGACTCTAGCTCTGAGTTAAACTGAAAAATATTCAGTAAGAATGTTTGTAGTTATCTTTTCATATATAAATATACGATAAAAATACTTTATAATGACGAGTTTGTTGGCAATCAGTCATAGTACTGCTAAATGAGGTATTGGTAGATAAGATTAATGAGACAACAACTCGTTTCGATCGTTTCTGACACTGACACTCTCCCTCAAAATCCTTTCAGGATATATAAAGGGTTTAACTTTTGCACATAACATGTTTATGAAACAACGGAATTATTATTTACCATGATTAAATTTTGTGAGATTTGACTCCCGATATTTCATCACAGTTGCATGCACCATGATCACGTTTGAACTGAAGTCCACGAGTAAAAGAAATGTTATTGACAGACAAATCGATCTACCCTCTTTCGCACTCTTTTAGTGGTTTCGACACTACTATTGGTTCCATTCTCACTTTTTACTCGTGGGTTTTTATCGGAAGTCAAATCTCACAAAATTTAATCATGGTAAATATCCAATTTTTTCATAAAAATAGCCGCCTTCCCGGTTTTTTTTTTCTTTTTCTCTGGCGGGCCTTCGGCTTCGGCTCGCCAGCATTATTCAGCCATTATTTTCATTTTCATAATTTAAATCTATGTTATTTTAAATAAATAGTTGAAGCTATACACTAATCAAGTAATTTAGAAGATATATTATTTATTTAATACTATCTTTATGTTATTTAAATTTAAATATTACATTGCGCTCTAATTAGACTTTTTAAACTTCTTACCGTTGTAATGGGTTTCCAACCTACTTGCTGAATAAAAAGTTTTTAATTTGGTTGAACAACCTCCTTGCAGTTAGAAAGACTTTAGAAAGTTGGAACATGGTTGAATAAAATAGAACATGTTTTTTTTTATAATTTGACAGCTGTCAGTAGAAAGCGATTCTCCCTAGGGCTGAAAGTTTTACTTTCAATTAGGCCCCTCAGGTAACTTCAGACCTACTTTCAGAGTATGAGTAATGAAAAAGTAATATTACGACAGCGGTAATAATACTTGCGTATCTGTCGCGTCTACGCTTTGTTTTACAAACGCTGCATGATTGGACGCTTATTTACGGGAAATAGGATAATATTAATCAGCTAGCCACATTTATTATAGAAATAATGTAAAATGACCAATATTTTTTTTATAAAAGATTTAAATATTTTACATTACAGTATGTTTAAGGTTTTTTGGATAGCTTGATAGTATGTAGCACGCTAAACACTATTTTTATACAGACTTACCTACATGAGAACGGTTCTAGGACCGAAAAAGAAATTCAATTTCAACAAGTGTATATTTTGAATGAATGGTTTAACTTACCCTGAAGAGCGTATCTTTTGGCACGACTCTCTCCGAAGCCCACTTTATCTCTCACTCCGCATCTTGGCAATGACATCACGCTTGTTGTTTCGTCGTCCAATTCACCTGCAAGATATACCTTGTTAGTTCCAATTTATTTCATAGATATTTGGCAAATAACTTGGGTCACTATCGATAACATTCTGAACTTTATATAGCGGATTGTTCAAACTGATCGATTAAAACTCAGACTGTGGGTAACGATGTGGTGCTGATGCGCTGCCTGCCTTTGAAGAATAGATAGACCCGACCCGACCCGAAAATCATGTAGTTTGTGTAATGGAAGGTCCCTTGATAGAGACAACTACAGCTAGGATGATCCCTCCTTTGAGTTTATTTGTACCTTTAAAAAAAAAAGGTTGTGTGGAAGAAATCGCTTTATAGCGATAAGACCGCCCATTGTCTAAGACAGGTAAGATTCTATTAGATTGGTTGATTTGGTGATTCTGCAAGTCTTGCAAGATTACGAATATATATTAAAGGCTCGCGCATCAAAAGTAATAGAAATCAGCTGACTTTTCTTTAGTCGTTCGGAAAATTCCAAATTTACCCTTACCGCCATAACCCGACCAAACGAAAATGCTGAAATCGTACCGTTGTTCTTCAAACTAAAGGACCTTCCTAGCTTGGCCGTATAATACAGACAGGACGCAAAATTGCAAAGGTCAAAACACCGTCAAAAACAACTTAGAGACTAACATACATAAAATAAAATAACTATAATCAAATCTTAGGGGATGTTTTAGCTAGCGCACCCCTAAAGCGACGATAGACCTCACCACCTGAAGTAACCTCTTGCTTTGAAAAAGAAAATCCACGTCCACTGATAAAATAGAAATTAAATAATTATAAAACACTATCCTTCTGTTTTTTTAAGATTGACGGAGTGGTGGCCGAGGACTGGGAAGAGAGGCGTTGGACGTCTATTAGAACGATGGGTTGACGACATTGTCAGCGTCGTGGGCTGCAGATGAATGAGGGTAGCCCAAGATCGTGGTAAATGGCAAGAGCAAAGTAATCAAGATGTAGTTTGTCGAGATTTAGGGTAAAAATAGGTTCTTAGTGCAAGTAATGAGTAACATACAATAAAGGCCCCACTGAAAAAAGACAGCTCAAATATACATCTCCATATAAAGTTGTAAAATACGGCGTCCCACAAGGGAGTGTACTAGGACCTTTATTATTTATAATTTACATTAATGACATTCCTACAATTACAAATCATCATATGACACTTTTTGCTGATGACAGCACTATCTTATTTAATGGAACCAACAGGATTACTCTTGAACGAGACATTAATGATGCATTGGGAAAAGTCATAAATTGGCTGACATTAAATAATTTAAGAATTAATCTGACGAAAACGAATTTTATTATATTTAGGAATAGAGCAATAAAAATAAATAACATTGACATTAACTACAATGGCCAGAAAATCGAACAGACCGATATAACTAAATTCTTAGGATTAAATATCGACTGTACCTTAAATTGGAAGTCCCATGTGGAGAACCTATGTTCAAGAGTAGCACGATTCTCTTACGCTTTATACGTTCTGTCGAGGACTGCTGGTGAGTCTACTTTGCTGACTGCTTATCACGGATATGTTGCATCCCTTCTTAGGTATGGTGTTTTGTTCTGGGGGAACTCTACTGACAAGGAGGTCCTATTTAGGGCACAGAAAAGATGCGTGCGGGCCATATGCAAATTACAGCAAACTGACAGTTGCAAGGAATATTTCTGCAAATTAAAAATTTTGACTTTACCCTGTATTTATATACTAGAAGCTGTATTATTCGCAAGAAAAAATATGCATCTATTTGAAACTTTTAAAAGCACTCGCCATAAGCATAAACTTTGTTTTCCTAAAAATAAGACCTCCAAACTTAACAATAGCATCTTTTGTATGATATCTAGAATTTATAATAATCTGCCTAATGCTGCGTTGGCCTCACCTTCTGACAATATTTTTAAAAACAATGTGAAAAAATTGCTATACGAAAAGGCATACTACAGTGTTAAAGATTACCTGTGTGACAATTTGGAATAACCCTCAATATTATTATTTTTTGTTATTTGTATTCTTAATTTTTATTTTTACTAGGACCTTTTAATTTTTTGTGGACATTCTGTATTATTTTATTTGTTTTTAGACTTGTGACTTTTAATTTGTATTTTATTTGACATTCCTTGTTATTTTTGATGTACCTACCCTTTAGTCTTTATTCTGAGATTGTACCTATCTTTAAGTATTGCATGCTATAACTAGTTGAATATGGAAGATCTAACACTAAACCCTGACACCTGTATCTACACCTATGTTCGCAATAAAGCTATTATGATTATGATTATGATTAAGGATTTGTCCCTCATGGCATCCTAGAGAGCTGGCTGTAGTTTTAGTGTTGTCCAGTTCAGATCAATTGAACGAAATGAACTAGTCTGCCTGTGATATTCATTCATTAACAATTATACATTTGTGTCTGAAAAATAGTACATAATAAGCAAAAATAATATGAGTCATATCACAAATTAAATAATTATCAAAGAAATTGTTATCAAATAATACAAGCAATGTCACTTCATATTTATAAAATCATCAGTAGAATAAAAACACCCTTTCAACAAAAGCTGCTTTAGTCTAGTTTTGAATAAATGTAGACTGTCTATTATTTTAATGTCAATACGTAAATAATAATATAATTAAATGGCCTGATATCTATAAGATCATTAACCCGGGAACGGTGTCCTATATGTCTGTGAGACCGGGTGACTTGAAAAATTCGAATAACTTTTTCCCTCGAAAAATCCGGGGAGTGATTTTTTTTAAAGGTCGGAGGGTGTGGTTGGAAGTATAAATATCGATTTTCTAACTAATCCCGGTTCCCCAGGAGGGTTCGCAGCCATTGTGTTTTAAAGTTTAATTTTTTCGTTTTTCTGAAATAACTCATTGTTGGAAGTATATAATCTCAAATGAAGCATGTCAAAAATTAATAAAATTATGTAAGCTAAGTTAAGTTTGTTATGATAAACATATACAGGGTTATTCATTATTAGCTGCAAATACTCAGGAATTAGGTTCAACAAATAAAATAAAAAATATTTATGAAATGATTTTTTTTAAGTTTTGTTATGAAAATCCCGAGAAAATCGATAAAGGAATCATTGGCGCCTGACCTATTTTGACCTTGGATCCGCGCCCGCGCGCCGTGAGCGACACTCTGCGTTCAGTCACCGCCTGGGTGGGTCATCGTCCTGTTCTCCGTGGCAATCATTATGCAATAGCCGTAAAGAAATTAATAAAAATAAAATTTTGATACAAAAACTTGAAAATGTTTTTATTCAAATTTGAAAAAAATAATTTCATAAATATTTTTTATTCTTTTTGTTGAACCTAATTCCTGAGTATTTGCCTGCCGACCATGCACCCGGGCCGGACCTCTCCGGAGCCCGAGCATCAGGACATCCAGCTGCAGCAGATCATGGCGGAGCTGGAAAGGACTAGGTAACCTATTTTTATTTATTCTATTTTTCCCGTCTGTCTGAAGATTCTCGCTCAGTCAAAATCAAAAGTGTATTTATTCAGTAGGGTTGCACCAACAAAGTGAACACCAACATTATCTTAAGGTCTAAAAACAATATCTGTCTGAACCCAAAGTCCCAGTGCATTTACAACATTTCGTTACCAAATGTGTGTTATATTGTATTCTAAGTATACATGTACATATATACAAAAAAAAAGCATTTTATCAGCTATCTGGTTCCCATAGTACAAGTTCAGCTTACTTTGGGGCTAGATAGTGTTGTGTGTGGTGTCTTCAATACTTTTTTGTTTTTTTATTATCTAAAGAAATACGTTACTACGTTATACGCTACGTTACAAATCAAAATTCTCCCGGAATTTATTTAAATGTAGAAAGACGCTTCAATAATCCGTAGCATCATCTGAAAACGTTTTTCTATTTGAGGGTAGGATTTACTCGTGCGGCTCACCTATAAAAGGCCAGCTGTGAGCAATTTCAAAGAGTTGTCATGTCAAAGCGATAACCGGAATCCAAGAATAAAAAAACATCCTGTTTGGTTTTGAGCGATCTTGACCTTTTACTCGGTATTTATCTGTTTGTCCGCTGGCGTTGTCTTTTTACGATTTATGACGTATAAAAAAAAAACTACTGACTAGATCTCGTTCAAACTAAATATCGTTGAAAGTTTGCATAGTAATACAACATATATTTTTTTTGGATTTATCATTCTCTTATTTTAGAAGTTAGAGGGGGGGGGGACCAACTTTTTTCCTTTTTGGAAGTGTCTCTCGCGCAAACTATTCAGTTTAGAAAAAAACGATATTAGAAACCTCAACATCATTTTTAAAGACCTATCCATAGATACCACACGTATGGGTTCGATGAAAAAAAATTTTGAGTTTCAGTTTCAAGTACGGGGACCCCCAAAATTTATAGTTTTTTTTCTATTTTTATGTAAAAACCTTAATGCGGTTCACAGAATACATCTACTCACTAAGTTTCATCAGTCTAGCTTTTATGGTTTCGGAGAAAAATGGCTGTGACACGGTCGGACAGACAGACAGACAGACAGACATGACGCCGAACATAACTGAGGCCTGCCCCATGAGAGTTACGAAACTAATTATTTAGTAATCCCAGTCGACCCTACAAAGGCAAGGAAAACTCTTTGAGTTAGAAGACTATAACAACGTGTTTGCTGGGAAGCCATTTCTCCAGCTAACACATGTGGATCTCAGGAATGGCTATAGCTAGAAAGTTGCTTGATATCTCCAAATTTAGAGCAAAAAATATCATGGATGCTCCAAATATTTCAAGTGTCTAGGTTCAAAACTCACCGAGAAGAACGTAAAATAAAAAATCAAAGTCAAGCCTAAACTAAACATAAGAAAAACAAAAAAAAAACAAACAAAGAAAATATAATATTAAACTTTATTTGATCAAATCGAATGACAAAATGTAATAACACAATAATGAAAACATTTATGATGTGGTTACTTTAGGGCCAAGTTTATTAGATTTGTATAAAACGTATGTAAATTACTAAAATAGCACCATGTATCTTTGATGTTACATTTTATCACGGTTATGTAATAAACTCGTCCCTGAAATAAAAACAGGAAATAAAACAAAAACACTATCAAAAACAGTTTTAGGTAAATATTTAAGATGCATTTTCAGATACACCTGCATAGGTAATCTGCTTTATGTGGGATTTCATTCAATACTTTATGATATCAAATAAGGGCTGTTTATTGTAAATCGGAAAAACTAATCTTAAAATTGACATGTTGCATTATTATTAACAACAAAAACGTTGAGTTCCACGCTTCATAGAGCGTAGTGTATGTCAGAAAGAGAACGCTCTACGAAGCCGAAAAGCCGATGTGCAATATTTATTGCCTACCACCATACAAATAACTATAGATTGATACTAATAATAACAAACACCAACACAATTCTATACGGTTCCGAAGTTACGATGTTTCTAAACCATAATAAACTAGTCAACATTTTAATATATCATTAGGTAGTTTAAAAAAAAAAATAAGTCTGTGACGAGTTCCAATAATGTGAAGATTAAATTATTATCGACCGAGCCCAATGCCCTAATAAGAGTTACTATTTCCGCCTTCTGCTGACTAAGGCTGCTTTAACACGATAAAACCACGTCCTATTATGCTGGACGTGTTTTTTTGGAGGAGCGTGGCTAAAATAACATTCCATTACGAACTTGCATATATCTTTAATATTGTATGTACAAAACCACGTCATAGCGTCGTTGTCTTCGGGATTAATACACCCATTTCACAGGCGCGTTCGTTTTAAATTTTCAGCTGCTAACAGTGTGCCAAATAAATAAGTGTCTGAAAGTTAGGGCCACAACACGTGACGATATTAGTTCGTATTCTGTGGCTATTAGTGTGGGAACTGTTGTTTGTTCTGTGGGCGATACTCAAGTCTCAACTGTGTGCGACGCAAAAAAGCCTCTGTGGTAGCTAGCCTTTTATAAAGTGAGTATAGTTACATTACCCTACTACAGAATTCCGGAATAATTTTATGTCTCTAGAGATTTTATAATATCTCTGGTGTTTCGCAGTATTGCGATTTGCAGCAGTAATTTTGTAGTTGTAGTTTGTTTCATTCTTCTAGTAATTTAACATGTTTCAGTGCCTTTAGCAGGGTAGAGATAAACCAGTCTTAGAATGCACGCCCTTCAACCACGTTTTCTGACATTGACTCACAGCAAAGTAGGTACTTAAAAAAGAGCCTTGGGAGGAAAGTGATAAAGAACAATTTACTTTGACTGACTAAAGTAGTGGGGCGTGCAGTTTAAAACAAATTATACCTACAAGTTAGTTGGTAATAACATTATTATAAAGACGCTAAAATTTCAAGCTCTACACATATATAAATTGATAAAAAAATATTGTGGACAGTTCACACAACACTACCCAGCCCCAAACTAAGCAGAGCTTGTAATATGGGAACCAGATAGCTGATATAATACTTGAATACATTTTTTCTGTAAATACATACTTAGAATACAATATAACACCCAGACAGAGAACAAACATTTATGTTCACCACACAAATATTTGTTCTCAGTGGGGATCGAACCCACGACCTACGGCGCAGAAGGCAGAGCTACTATCAACTGAGCTAGAGGCCAGTCAAAATATGCACCACCGTCACTGCCCAAATTCCTATAGAAATCGAAACGATTTAAATCATAGCGCATCTGACCACTAAGGTGCTGATCAATCGATTTTGAGCCTTATCCGATTGGGATAAAAACCTTTAGGGTCTAGGAGACCGCGGTGGTTGGAAGTTGTCAAACAGGTCGCCGCCTGGCGAGACTTGTTCTGGCCCGTTTTGTCTTATTTTTGTTTTGTGCGAGGCACTGACCATCGCAACAAAAGTCTGTGGGTTGAGCGGGTTTTTTTAAGATCAACGCCTTCAAGACATTCCGACTAGCTCGAGTTGGAAGACTGGTATGGTTTGCATCGCAAGTTGATGGCTTTTTCAGAGCAAAGGCTTGCTTTTTTTTCTGAAATCAAGCGCTGCTTGGCCTGATAGATAATGGCTTTTCAGGCAGTAAAAAGCTGGGTCTACACCTAGTCTACACCTAGGTATGTATATCAAATAAATGTATTTTCTGTATTTCTTTAAGACAGTTTTGTTCGGTAAATCTAAATATGGTGGTAACATACAATGGAAAAGCCTATGTGTGAGATTATGATGAATTAACACTTCTTATTAATGATTCTGTAAAAAGTATATAGTTTTATAGTTTATAGTTTTTATTTAGGACAACGAACAATTGCACTCACATATTACAAAACAATTATAAAGTACTAATCAGTTCTTAGAGTGTAATCAGCCTCGTTATCCGCAAATGAGTCTTATGAAATATCGGGCGGTATGAATGCATGCATAAATAATTAAAAATAATTAAAAGTAGAGTTTTATCGAATTTATATTTATTGAAGCGGCCCTTTTGCATTTGTTTCAAGAACGGGAACGTACTTGTTGATATTATGAATATATTTCGCTCTAACACACTCAAACTTATGCATACGATAAGAAAGGATAGAAATAGCTCGAGGCTGATAAAAATATTGAAATGAGCTCCACAATCTTATGGTAATCATGCAGGTAGCAGGAGAGTTCGCGTAGCCTAGGACTATGGACAACAAAATGCGTAATTATGGTAGGTACTTTAAGAAGATCCGAGCAGCACTAAGGCTAACAGTGTACCTGAAGCTGGCTTAGCATCTACCCACACACACTCGTATAGCATGTAGATAAACATTATTCAATCAAACCTGTAATGCTTTTAGCAAGTTTATCTTTTATGCCTGGTGAGCGGCCTGGTTCCCGCAAGAATCCGCTGGCGGCGGGCCTTTTTTGCGCCCTGGCACCTATTTACGAACTTTTTGATTCTACCTACGACATGCCAGTTTCTTCACGATTCCTACGCTGTTTGGGAGTACTTGGCATAACGCACAAATTTTGGAGTTTATCTACCCAAAAATGTATGTGCGCTATGCCAGTTCTCTCAAACGGTGAAGGAAAACATTATAACACAACTAGATTGGAACCCATGACCTTAGGATGGGAAGGCGGGGCCGCTACAACCAGACCACCAGTGCTCTCTTTTTGTAATTTACCTTCGCCGCGATCCGATACGCAAACCAAATCTGGCACTCCCATAGACCTGTAGTCTGCCAGCAGCATGGCTGCGGCGTGTGAGCGCATCTGCACACGTCGCAGCACTTGGCCGGAGCTACCCTCACGCCAGTCTATCCGACCGTTGCTCCAGCAGCAAGCTAGGGTTTCGCCTGACCATTGCAAAGAGAGGGCGTTCTGCTTCGACTGTTCAGAAAAATGCTGTAGTGATTGAATTGTTCTCTAGATTTATAGGATCGTTAGCAAAAGCTCGAAAAAAAATTGGTGAAAAAAAGTGTTCATGTAATTTTGTTACGCGTGACCGATGATTGATGTCAGTGAACAACTGACCACGGAAAAGTGATAATAGGTAATTTACTGACCTTTAGAGAGATAATTAAATTGAAACTTAAACTCATTGATGAAAAACTATATCGATGAGAATTAGAAAATTTAGACAAGAACCGATTCTTCTTCTTATCGTGTCACAAGTTTTTTCAAACCAAGTGTGGTGAAAGGATTTTAAGTATGCTTCGAAAAGACTCATTTCGTGCACACATCCAAAAACCAGCCTATTGTTTCAAAGGAACAAAATTAAATGATTTTTGATGTATTCGTAGAACCCACGTAGGCCGTAGCTCTACGGTCGTAGAGAAGCCTACGAAGCGTAGCTTTAAGCACATAGTTGCGAGTTTTTCGATTTAAAAATATTCCTGAATTTAGGTATGTAAGCTTTCAAAGTTGAAACCCTCATTATTTCGTAAACATACAAGCCATATAACCACACAAGCACGTAGTACACACCTCCTAGGATGCGTTTTTTTATTCCGTTATTAGTGTGCTTCTAAGTTCACCTTTTTTAGAGAAGACCTCTACAGGACCAGGACAGGATGGTGTTGCTGGTTGTGCATTGTCTGTCAGGACTCTGTATTTTTTTTTTCATTTTGTAACTAGCGGCCGCCCGCGGCTTCTCTCACCTCGTTCCCGCTTTTTCGGGATAAAAAGTATCTTATGTGTTTTTCCCGTTTCTAAGCTACCTATTTCCATCAATTTTCAATTTCATAGGATAAAGAAGAGACTATAAGTTAGTCTACTACATACAGAGGATCCAAACCACTAATCCCTCACGACGATTCTCCTCGATCTATAGTCATTGATCATGAGACAGAGATAGTGGTTATAGACTTGTAAAAAGCAGGATAAAAGTACCGTTCTGTATAAAATACTGTGCCATTTCCCTTGACAAGCTTCTAAATTCAGTGCCAGCAAAACTATTTAAATATAATATTTTACCTACTGTCTGTTATTTATTTGCACAGAAGCAGTCGACCCATTTTTCGCTCGTATTTATTTTATTCGTAAATAATGATAATGAAATAATCCTTTTATTTAAGTATGTTTTGAGGTCATTACAAGATATTCCGAACAGATAACCTAGAATTACAAAACATTTTTTGAAGCCATATAAAATAGTTAACAAACAAATATTTGAACTACACACAAAAATTTACAAGCATTTCTGAGACCAATCACATCCTGTTCAAATGATCCAGATTTACCTCATACGGAAAATGTTCAAAGACATGATGTATATAGTTTCGGGTATTACATTAAATGTGCTTATGACGACAGTCTTTCCAAATACAGAACTTATGTGGGTGATGACTGTGCAAAAAAGTTTATGGAAAGCTTACAGAAAGACATTGAAATAATTACCAAAATAAATAATTTTCAAAAATGTCCATTACCTTTAACAGATATGGACAAAGATAAAATAGCTGTAGCTACTACATGCTACATTTGTGGGAGAGATTTAAAATCCCAACAAATAAAGCAGGGTCCGTCTGACTAATGGTCGCAGAATGTGGCCGGCAGGTTGATGTTGCCGACCCTTTAAAACTTTTAAAACACCCTTAAAAAAGTAATAGCAATAAAAATAAATTGAGTTAGTGGAGCACTAACCTCCGTATCTCATCAATTTGCTCTTCATCCGGCAGTTCCACAGCAGCAAATAAATGCATCTCTCCATTCCTGCCAAACACACCACCTGGAATTTTCCTGTTGGCAATACAAATATAATAAGTTAGTTTAGGCCGGTGTCAATTCATTTATTAGCCATAATAAGCTTATTAGACAGACATCCGTGTCACCATCAGGTTCACTAGAACACTGCTGCCACCAACCCAAAGTCCTTCTCCATTATTTTAAGGAGTTGGGCGGCTGGGGTGAGGTTTGGCAGGGGGACAATGCACAATACACCCCATCGCGGGACGTCAGTGCAGATCGTATTCCCCAAATCAATTAGAATTAGAAGCTTATTAGACAGACATCACCTCAATCAACCAATTCTATTTTAGTATAAAATAAATCAACCAAAAACTGGTAGATGAAATTTAGGATACCCACATGATAATTATATTTTTTAAAAGCAAAGAAACGATCAAAAACACTATTAAGCATCACTATCTTTACTTAATAGTTTACCGTCGTCAAACTGAGATTAAAGCCCAGACTACGCCCATAAAGCCTTAAAAGATAGACCTTACGCAACGTGAAAAAACCCTAAATTACCCGACAAAACGTCTAAAAACTAAACCGCCCGCCCTGAGGGACACATTACATAAACAACGGGTAAGTGGGCGTGATCGGTGGGTAAAAGCGTTCTCTTGTAACTTCACAGATTGCCTCCAAGTGGCGTGTGACAGATTCGATTTCCTGTGGAAACTTTCAATGATCGGTAAATAATCTTACGCCTATTTTGAATCAGCGTACCGAGCCGAAATATTTTTGTTGGGACTAAAACAAGTATTTACTACATAATATATAAATTCCTTGTATTATTGTAAACATTATTGCAAGGAAAGAGAACAACATGAAATACCTAATTAAAAAGAAAAAATAAAAATTGAGAAAAATGGTTTGCCAGAGCTTTTACGATGGGAATCAGATAGCTACTATTCGGCTTGAATATGGCGTCTCAACTCAGTTGGTTTTCTTAGGTCTTAGTTTGGGGCTAGATAGTGTTGTGGAGATTGTATATTAATATTTATTTATTTAGTCTTCAAAATGTTTTCTAGGCAACTGATTGAAGCGACGCGTGACGCTTGGCTGGTGGGTATCTGGCGCAGCTGATAGAACAAGCATATGGCCCGCTCACCTGATGTTAAGTGGTAAACATCGCCTATAACAAAGAGTTGCTTCGTAGGTCACGCACGTCAAGAACGTGCCCTACGATGCACATTTCGTAGACTTCAATAGTCATAGGTGATTTGAAGAAGATTCTTCTTCTTCCTGCCTTTATCCCACTTTATGTGGGGTCAGCACACCAAGTCTTCCACCTCCATTCGCCTCTGTCAGCCGTCATCTCTGCATTCAATTCTCTCTTAGCCATATATAAATCATCTAAGTACAATAGATCCAAAGGCCTGTTTACTTTACTTACTTACCTACCTACATAAGTAAGTTTGTACTCTTGACATTAGAAACCTTACCACAACATTATAAAAGTAATAAAAATTTAAAACCACGCATGGGACATAAAACTTTGTAGAGAAGTACGCTTGCACGAAGAGAACGTACTCATAAAAATGCGAAGGTACCTACGTCATAAAAACTCACTAGGTACTCATAAAAATACGAAGGTAGGTTATAAAAACTCACTATGCCAGGATTATTTAGTTTTGAGGTTTGACTGTTTATATGAGGAATTTTCTTATTATAAAACCTGCAATCGATGCAATATGAGCTTGGTTATAATAATAAATAAATATTGTGGAAAATCCACACCACGATATCAAGCGTCAGAGCAGAGCATAAGCCATGGGAAATGGGAACCCAGATACTTAGCTGATTTATTATATTGCTATGCATATTTTTTTATGGTTTGGATCAGTTTAGCTATCTCTAGATCGTTTGTAACGGTCTGCAGATAGCTCAACTTTTTCTTGTGTATTTTGTACATTTTGTAAATATGTGTTTAATTGTAAGTTTCTTTGTGTAACATGTGTTTTAATATATATTTTTGTCAATACATACTAACACCCAGACAGAATGATACAAACTAACACCCAGACAGAGAACAAACATCTGCTTTCACCACACAAATATGAATTTTTGGTGGGGATCGAACCCACAACCTACGACGCAGAAGGCAGAGCTACAACCAACTGAGCTGCCAAATACCTTTTGTTATAATAATACTAGTAAGCTGTTTTTATTGAATTTGTTTAAAGTTAAACATTGTGGCCCAGGGCGTTATAACATTCCTACAGGTTTAAACATCTTTGTGTTCAAAGTCTAATTACAGTGTGAGTTACTAATTAATTTGTTATAATGATGTTGTATTTACGGCCCCATAATAGTCTGTGGTGGGTTAGGACACGTTATAGAGAAAAATATTCGCTGTGTGTAATGGGGCTTCTAAACAGCCATGTTTTACTGCAATTTGTGGCCGGAAACAATTGGTGTCCCTCTCTTACTTACATGCTAGACAGGGACAACAATAGTTGCGAGTTTTTTTCTCTGAAGGAAAATAAAACATTTTGTTTTAATCTAACATGTTTATTGAAACTAAAAAGGTAGGTAGGTACTTATGTAATTAATAACATTACAAAATAAATATAAATTTACCTATTAATATCTTGGCTCATAACTATTTGTGTGGTTATAGAAGCTTCGCCTTCTTTAGTAACACATTTCTCCAAGAGTTTACCGTTTTCTGACTTTAGTTTAGCATTCTCTTCCTGGAGCTGCAAGAGCTGGCGGTATGTGTGATCGGAATCTTGGCCTTTGAATATTTTATCGCTAAATATAAAGTCTTCATCCGAATCAGGCACTCGTAAACTATAAAGATAATTGCCAAGACTAGGTCATCCAAAAACAGTTTAATTTCTATAACCTCAGACATACTACATACTAAAGTATAAATATCTAGGCGACAAAATCTTTGTGCCTCTCAATTATAGGCGTCCTATAATTGAGACACACAGCGTGCGCAAACTAACGCTAAAGTGGGTGACAGACGTACGAGCAAGTACGCGTACTTATGGCTCGCCGACCTTTTTCGCTTGTGTGTCACCGTAAGTACGCGTACTTTAAAACCGCCGAGCAAAATCGTCGGCGATCCAACCGGTCTGAAATCTTGCTCGTAGCTCGTCATGGCTCGAACGTGTGGCAGCATTGCGAGCCGCGAGCCGCGATTTTGTTTTGCCAGTTCGTGGATGCGCACGCTTGTCGTGTTAATTTTTACAATTTTTGTTAATTTTAATTCAGACATTTCAAAATGAGTGATTTCTGAACATATTCGCATGAACTGCAAACCGAATTCATAGAAGCTTTCCGAAATTACCCTTGTCTTTAAAAATTAGAAGCAACGATTACAAAGACAAAAATACGAAGCTTCAAGCATAATTTCAATAATTTATTAGAAATTATACGTAAGGTGGAAAGAGATGCTACGATTGAGAACGTCAAGAAAAAAAAAACATTAAGAGCTGGGTACCGCAAAGAACATAAAAAAGCAGCCAAGTGCGAGTCGGACTCGCCCAGGAAGGGTTCCGTAGCACGACGAACTACAAAAACCTTTATATTATGTTACTTGATGTAACATAATAAGGTTCTTGTAGTTCGTCGAAAGGTAAATTGCGGTTTACGGTTTATGACGTATAAAAAAAAACTACTGCCTAGATTTCGTTCAAACCAAATATCGTTGGAAGTTTGCATAGTAATGTACAACATATATTTTTTTTAGTTTTATCATTCTCTTACTTTAGAAGTTAGAGGGGGGGGACCAACTTTTTTCCACTTTGGAAGTATCTCTCGCGCAAACTATTCAGTTTAGAAAAAAACGATATTAGAAACCTCAACATCATTTTTGAAGACCTATTCATAGATACCCCACACGTAAGGGTTCGATGAAAAAAAATTTTTTGAGTTTCAGTTTCAAGTATGGGGACCCCCGAAATTTATAGTTTTTTTTTAATTTTTATTTAAAAAACTTAATGCGGTTCACAGAATACATCTACTCGCCAAGTTTCATCAGTCTAGCTCTTACGGTTTCGGAGAAAAATAGCTATGACATACGGACGGACAGACAGACAGACAGACATGACGAATCTATAAGGGTTCCGTTTTTGCCATTTGGCTACGGAACCCTAAAAAGTGCAAGATAGCAAGTTTTTAAAATGTAATACGATATTATTCCTAAATAACACAGAGCTTCTTTAGTCGACGACATCGCAAAACAGAGTGAGTAAGCTTCACGTGTGTCACCAACGTCGAGCCGAGTAAGTTCGCGATCTTAAAAACCGCGTACTTTAAGTACGTACGTCTATCACCCACTTTAGAGGTCTAGTCGCGTTATGACTAGTCATAGTAAGATGTATATTATGTTAGTGGGCTGGGATATTTAAAATTTTCCGCCTTCAGGCACGCACAAAGTTGTCTTGCGCAGTCTCTAATAGCGGTGCGTTATGCGTTCTGATGCACGCGAAGAATGAGTTCTGTTTATTGAAACCATAATTGAAGTGGCTAGGTATGGTGGATTTACAATAACCACGAATATTAAAGTGAAACGTCATGTACTTTCAGGTAAAATGGAATGTTGTTTACATAAAGTGGAATTAAACTGTCTCAAAAAGGAATGTCATGTAAATAACTCTTCAAAGATCCAGTATTCCTGTCTCACAAACTGTCAGTTGTATAATGAGTGTCACATATGCCAGAACATTAACGATTATTAAAAACAATTACGAATACGAATTTATGTGGGAAATTAATTATTATTATGTATTAATGACGTAGCACGGTAACCTGAACGGTGTTAGTTCGATGTAACGTTAAAGGGGTGACATAGCTTGTTTTTTATCAGCAGTGTTTAGTTTATTGTTCTTTAATACTTTCTTCAGTGGGAAACAGATTTCAAGTTTATTAATGATTATATTAATGGTAGACGATGTGATTTGGTCAGGACAATCAGGGTACCGACTTTTTAGTTCCTCCCAATCTACACTTATCAGGGCAGCTATAAAGTTTAAGCAGTTTGATCGGGAATAATTTCTCACAGTTACTTCTTCCCTTAGTGAGGGGCTTAGACACCTAAGAGTCTCACCTCGGATTGCAAGGTGGTCGCTTAGGTTTGTGACAATAGGTCTGGCTGTAACATCATCTGGACTCAGGTTTGTATAAATATGGTCAATGCTCCGAGCGCTATGTGACGTTATGCGTGTAGGGAAGTCCACTACATTTGTCATGCCATGGGTAGACAGCAGGTCAGATAGTCGTTTCTGATCATGTCGATCAGCAGGGGCATCGCCCAGGCTGTTTATGTTGAAGTCTCCCACAACAATGCATTCTATATCAAGCTCACTGGTCTTATCAAGCAATACCTCAAAGTGTTCAAAAAAGTCTTTTGTACTCACAAGATTCGTTCTTGTGAACACACACAATTGTCATTTTGTAGTCAACAAGATCAACCGCTGAAATCTCGCAGTATCGTTCTACGGATAATTTAGTTAAATCTACATTTTCTACACACTTGTGGTCATTCCTGACATAAATACACGAACCACCATGGGTAATAGTTTTCCTACAGAATTTGGATACAAGTTTGTATCCGTTAATGTGGACACTTTTTATTTCTGGCTCTTTGAGCCAATGCTCAGTAAGAGCAAGCACATCACATTTCATTTGGGTCTCTAACAACACTTCAATCCGTTGAGTCTTCTTATCAATAGACTGTATGTTTTGGTGGCAGATAACTAGCCTAGACGCGGGGTCTGTCGTTTTTTGCAGTTGTGAACATGCACTATTGTCCTTGGCTAGCAGCGCTGGTCTCAGCGCTGGATCCAGCGGTCGGGGTTGCTGTTTGTAGATTGTTATTGTTTTCGCCTCGCGCTGGACGAGGCCGGGCAAGAAACCACTCAGAAATTCGCACGCCTTGTGGCCACGAAGTTGGCAAGCAAAACCGCTCGTACAAGCTCTCGGGCATTCCTACGAATACAAATGACGAAAAGCGGTCAGTTTTAATTTGGCGCTTTTCTACGACATAATCTGCGTTTGGTACTACTTTGTTCAAGTACTTGAGAATATTCTGTGTCACAGTCTCTGGGTGGAACGCCCAAGCTTGCATGTATCTTAGTTTTTCTACAGTTTGGATTTCATCGTCATCGTTTCCACTACCAGCTATTATGGTACGGCGTTTTGTAGGGCGTTTATGGCTTACATATTTCCACTCATTTTGAGTTTCGTGTTTGGCTCGACGAGCTCGTAATTCAATCAGTTCGGTGCAGAGGGACACACTGCCGCGATTAGATTAGACGCCGGCCACAATTACGCAGATCAGTTTCGCTTTTTAGCAATATTTACAAAATGTTGCCGAGCAAAAAAGCCATTACGCTTACATATTATAAAATCTATTTCTGGCTACCTTACCCATACTGGACACTCAAACACTTTACCATTTTTACCTTTGAATGAAATCTACGAGCTTGATCGTTTTAGGGTATTGGAGTTTTTGAACCGAGTGTTTTTAGTTAAAATATCGCGGTGTTCTCTTTGGAAGTGTCTCTCGCACAAACTATTAAGTTTAGAAAAAAACTATATTAGAAACCTCAATATCATTTTTGAAGACCTATTCATAAATACCCCACACGTATGGGTTCGTTGAAAAAAAAAATTTTGAGTTTCAGTTTCAAGTATGGGGACCCCCAAAATTTATAGTTTTTTTTCTATTTTTGTGTATAAATCTTAATGCGGTTCACAGAATACATCTACTTGCCAAGTTTCATCAGTCTAGCTCTTACGGTTTCGGAGAAAAATGGCTGTGACATACGGACGGACAGACAGACAGACAGACATGACGAATCTATAAGGGTTCCGTTTTTGCCATTTGGCTACGGAACCCTAAAAATGATATTAGAAACCTCGACATCATTTTTAAAGACCAATTCATAGATTACCCCACACGTATGGGTTTTTTTGAGTTTCAGTTTCAAGTATGAGGACCCCCAAAATTTATAGTTTTTTTTATTTTTGTGTAAAAATCTTAAAGAAAAATATAATAAGTATACACATTTACCTGCTTTATCGCAACAAGAAAAAACATTTTAGTGTGCAAAAATATTTATTTATAAAATCAATTTAGTCATGTTGTTACTTATTTTTTCGAGTTCAAGAATCTTGAAATTGAATTGAGGAACAGAAGCTTGGAAAGCCTTGTTCCCAAAAGCCTGTTTCTGTCTTGAGTGACAGTTGCCCCAGCTTCAGAAAATAATCTTTCGCTTGGGACTGATGTTGCAACGATCGGGAGGTATGTCATTGCGATCTTAGAGTTTTAGAAACAGAGATTTCATGTCTTCCCAAATTTCAATTGCATCCCTCTTTATCGGTGTTACAGGAGATGAAAGGTACATATGGACTTCGGTTTCGCTGATGTAGCTTGGCATAGCTGAAGAAGATAGTTTATTCTTCATGTTTTTGTGTGTTAACTGCTTGTGATACTTCCAGATGTCAAATTCAGCATCATCTTTATCAGAGGAGTCATTCCCTGCTTTAGCCAAACACTCGTTCTCATATTCCCGCGCATATTTATTCAAGTAACTTATATACATACGTAGAATACAATAAAACACCCAGACAGAGAACAATCATCTGTGTTCACTGTAGTGTCGATGTCTACCCGCAGATGCATAGCATGTGGGTAGACGCATCATATGAATAAACCAGTCAGATTCCTAACTCGGCGTTTCATTAGATGTTTCACTGGCGACGAGGATGGGATCTGACTGACTGACACACAAATATTTGTTCTCGGTGGGGATCGAACCCACGGCTTACGGCGCAGAAGGCAGAGCTACTGCCAACTGAGCTGAGAGGCCAAGAGGCCAGTCAATTGAGAGGCATTTCTATTATGGTTGTAGTTTTTACGTGAAAGAGTAACAAACATCCATCCATCCATTGAAATAGCAAACAAAACCTAGGTTGTGCTAGTTTTCTTAGAATTAGTTAGCGATGTGTAAAACTCTGCTTGTTGACTTATAATAACTAAGTAACTAATGTACATAAATAAAGAAATAGTACAAAAGTAGATTTTGTGCAACTATTTTCCACTTCAAAATCACGTTACTCTTCTTCTTTTTGATGAATGGCATCTGTCCATTTTGGATCAATTTAGACAAGTGTCAATTGGTACTAATAAAATCAACATTACCGTTCGCTGTTTTGTAATCAGTCTTAATGAAGTAGGTAAGAAGATTATTTTACATAATATTTCATACTGTTTGCAATACAATGGCCCTACTCGATTTCTTTTCAAATATTTTTGATGGTAATTTACACCCAGTCTCTCCAAAATTAATACTACCCGCATGTTTAAATTTACTGACATTTGAATGAAATCTTGCGTGAAAGGATAAAATTCTTTGGAGAATAAATAAGTACGAAAAGGTCAAGTTTTGAGGAAATACGCAATTACTACTATTTATTTATGGTAATTATCTGACAGGTTGTTTATCTTTTATTTTTAACATCTGACATTATTGTAAAACGGGTAAATTAATGCATATTTGTGTACTTTTTTGAACAGTAGTGAATATTTTTGAAAAGATAATAAATATTTGCTTCTTCTTGTAGAGTTATAGCGTATTTCTGATAAACAAGGCTAGTCGGTTACTTTTTACATAGGTACATATTTATATTACAATTAAACAAATATTTACAAAATACACAAGAAACAGTTGAGCTATATGCAGACCGTTAAAGACGGTATAGAGATAGAGAGATATTTGGTATAAGAAGAGAGTAAAATTAAAACAAAAGGAAATAGTTTAGGTAGTAAATCCAGTTTTTTGGCGAAAAGTTAAAATATAACGTTCAGTAACAGAGCAAAGAAATCTTTTCACATTCCCAAGACCTCACACTTGATAATCAAAGAAAGCGCGTGACAAATTAGTGCGTGAAACCACGACTCAAGTTCATTTCGTAAAACAACCAAGTAATAGTCGTGGAACAGTTTACAGCCAGTAGTTAGAATAAGGAAATGAGGCGGCAGGGCTGCCCCGAGGTGGTCGAGGGTTAATAGAAATTCAGTATTGCCTTTCTGGTTATCGACAACATTGAACACATTATCTGCACTACTATTGTTATTGATGGCATTAGACGCAAGCGTTAGTTGCAGTCGGTCGCTATGTATGTTCTCATTGATTTGATGATTGTGGATTTGTGTGTTATTGACACAGAATGTAACAGTGGTGGTGACTGTGATGTTTCCATTCTGGGTTGGCTTGTTAATCGGGCTGAAAGCTGCTGCCTCAGATGTTGGAGACACTGAGACCTTCGAATGGAGAGGTTTTGCCCATCTGGGAGGAGGTGGGGGTGGAGTAGTTTTGAAACTGTTCATTTGGGTGGGAGATTGTGATATTGTGTTGGCAGTCGGAAATGTATGAGGCTGTGTTATATGCGCCTGAAAAATAGGTGTGGCGATTAAAACCAATTAAAACGACACCGTAAAGCAATAGCTCAAGTTTAAAAGCAACTATGTACTTACTGTGCTATCTGCAGATCGTTACAAATGATCTAGAGATAGCTCAACTGATCCAAATCAGTGCCAGACGGAAGCGTCCCCAAGACGCTGGCGGCATTGCCACGCTGAATAGCAATGCTTATACGCTGCGCCAGATACCCACCAGCTCTTGGGTCACGCGTCGCCTCGATCAGTCGCCTAGACAAAATTATGATTATTATTCATAATTATATCATATGATTTAGATATTGTAAAATAATCTTGAGTTGGTAAGTTTACTAAGAGATCCATGGAGTGGAGATATCTACCGAGCTTGGATCAAAGTCATGTTCAATTATTGCTACTAATACAGTTACTTATCTTGAACACAACGAGTTCTATTGATATTGATGAGAGCTGTTTCGTTTTCGAAAGAAAAAATCCAGGAGTTTCGTTTCTAGTTTGCGTAGTGCTCTGTATCATTTCTCAAAGGCACACCAGGTGCACTTGCATGAAAGTGCTGGAGAACTGAAATATTATTCTAGCTATCGAAGTTTATCGAGCGTGTGCATTATTTGTGAACCGTTCGTATTTATAGGCGATATTTCCTTTGAATTGAAAGATTAAAGTTTAGAGCGTGATATAGATCCGATGCATCGAAAGAGGTTGTTAAAAATAGTATGAAATAAAGTTTTTAAACAAACGAGTTCAATCATAATAATACATTACTTTTATCGTAAGAAATGATCAAGAAATCATGGCTTGTACTAAACAGCTTCAAAAGATAAACTTTAATCAATCTCAGCCCGTTTGCACCTACTGCTGGGTATAGGTCTCCACTTTATTGCATCACTATTTCCGGTTCCTCGCGAGTCTCATCCACTCATTCCCAGCACTCAAAACCATGTTAGTGAGTGTCGTTCAACGGGCGGGTGGTCTTCCTCTAAGTCTTTGAGCATTCCTTGGCCACCATTCTGTAGCCGTCTTCGTCCATCTCCCATCATCCCTCCTTGCCAAGTGCCCTCCCCATCTCAACTGGTACCCAAATCCACGACTTTTGTCCGGGGATTTTCTTATTTATTCAGAGATCATAGTGCCTAAATGAATGAAGAATACCTAGCCAGCAACTAGTATATCCACGGAAAAGACTCGGTAAATTCTTTCGAAGCTGACTAAGCCAAGGATTTCCTCACCATGTCTCCAAGACCGTTTGCGAGTTTAAATCCTTATTTCTTACTACGGAAATAAACTTAGTTTCATAAGGACATATCAAGAGCGCGATGCTGGGTGACCTACTGTCCCCTATCGTTGTCTAGATCTAATATCCAGTCGTTAAACGTTATGTCATCTAGGTTATACCCTCACCGCCTACATTGCATCGCATACGTCATACTCTGATGTCATCGGTGCCTGTGACGTCACTTATCATGTTTTTGACAATATTTTTCGCCAGGATTTCAAAAATTTTGATTTTAAGTTTTGCCTAGTTTCCTGAAAATGGGCTTTCAAGAATTTAACCAATTTCGTTGTGGTTATTTTAACTCTCACTCTGTTCTTAAAAATGCTTAGACTTCCCATATAAGACTTGCTTTGTTACGTGTGTGTTTTATAGTTGCTTTTTGACCGCGTTCTCAATTTTGATGACCGAGCAACCGAAGGATTCTATAACAGCGAGTGGTTCAAAAAATTTAATCCTGAGCGTTGGCGAAGGAATCGAAAGAGCACAAAAGGAAACTTTAGCGACGGTGCTAATCTGATGTGCTATCAGAAATGTCCAGTCTAGGTTATCGCACGAATATGAGGCGCATAGGTATCGTGTAAACATTTGAGTTACAATGTGTAGCACCAACAACAGTAGGCCTACCACAAGCTCTGTCTGGCTCTGTCTCTGGCACTGGTTTTGACTCTGTGTGAGAGCTCACCCGTGTAGGTGCCACCATGCAGGTGTTTAGTCAACACTCACACAAACTCAAAAGCAGAGCCAGAGATAGAGCCAGACAGAGCTTGTGGAAGGCCTACTAGAGTGTGGAGGGTTGCATTATTTATGCTCAGTGTAACTCGGATTTGGTATGTTTCGATAACGCCATCTATGGAGTATATTCGACGAATAAAATTTGTCAGTCCTAGTTTTTGACAAGCTTAGGGCAGATTTTTCCATCCACGGAATAACGCTATTCGTCGAATCAAAAAATTCAGACAAAAATTAAAAAGAAATTGATATTTAAATGGAAGAAATGGATATTTTATCTCACGGGTCAATTTATCTGAACATTGAAAAATTTGGCCAAAAGAAAAGAATATATTAAAAAATCTGCCCAAAGGCACGTAATAAATATCTATCAGTTTCTAGGAAAAAACGTTTGCGAAGAAGATGATCAATTATCGCCAATGTTTTCGGAGAATTCAACAGACGGACGTTAGAAACATATATTATTTACAGCGTTGCCAGAATGTTCCTTTTGCAACATTTTACGTTACTGTTACTTTTGACCCTCTCATGTTACCTCTATGTTGTTACACGACTCAATTACCAAAAAACTTTAAAAATGTTTTCCACTAATCAAAAAAATGTCGTGAAACGGAACGTATCCAAGAATGTTCTTGTTTTTGTATAATAATAATCGGTTTTAATGATTACGAGTTAGCTAACTTAGGACAGGTACTTAGCTTACTTTTTATTTAATAAAGTGGCCTAATAAAGTATTGTGTCGATTTCCACTTATTTTATGGTATAATGTTACTTTTCTCGTGAAAATGTTACTTTTTGAGCCGTCTCATGTTATATTTGGCTATCTGCTACTGGCAGCACTGATTATTTAGGTCATAAAAGCAAAGGTTATCACATCTCTTGACCTGCAATTTACCATAGCGAATAATATGCTACCACATGATGCTATAATAATTACACCATATATTACAATAAACAACTTAATCACTACATATATACCATTTTATTATGGAATGCACCATACACAATTCAGTGATATCACATATAATCTTCAGTGGTTGGTTATTTGCGAGTGTGTATTTCTATTATATTATGTTTAACTATTTATTATGTAATTTTGTTATTAGTATAAAAAATTAACAATTGTATCGATCGGGGGTATGTATATTATCATTGTATTATTTAGCTGCGTAATGTACACAAGGTTTGTACATTACGCAGCCTATATCTATGCAGTGCGTATTTATTAGAAATGATATTCTTGAATGAAATTCAAGGAGTCAGGGGGCTAATTCTCGGGCCAATCTCGATCATTTTGCAATTTTATTTTATTGCTTTTTTTCGAAGAGAGAAAGGATGATTTCCTTGAGTAATTCATCAACGACCTCTTCGTAAAAGCCTCGACAGCTACGATATACGGGAAACGTACAAAAAGTGCGGGGTTAAAAATCGTAATTCCTTCAGTTTTTGTAGTGTTTTATTTTTATACAAAACACTGCCGTAAAGACGATTGTGTAACGGATAGCCCAGTTCAATGGTATAACTAGAAGAAGAGTGAGATTACATTTTAACGGTGAGTGCTGTTTCCCTTCTACATCAATCACTTACTTGCTGCTGCGATTTCATTTTATTAATTTTGCAAGTTGCTAGAAGTACAAAGAATCATGAATTTCTGTTCGTACGTTCCTTTTAGAATGTTTTAATCAATTTCGAATTAAATTATACTGTTTCTGCTCAAATTCATTTCAATTACTTAAACCCGCTATTGTAAAGTTACCAGGAGCACTAATTATAATTACTAGAATTAGTGCTTATAAATTAATATGAACATGATAATGCGCCTACAATAGCAAGTACACAACATACGTCACGCGTACATTAACCTTTCAAGGTGGTAGGGCGCCTATTATGGATCACACAATCATTGATACAAACCAACCTGCCTATCTAGTTAGCGACTTCCTATTTACACCAATTCGGCTGTATCCAAGGCTACTCATATTATTCTATTTGGCTATCTGCCAGTGCAACAAAAGTACTTGCACTTTGAAAAACAAAATGAGATAAAATCTCTTTGTTTATATATTTTATTCCATAAAATGACTCACTAGTTTATTATGGAAGTGGCTTGTAATCTTAACTCTGACTCACACAATGGAGCAGTATTTTTTATATAAGTTAGCATTCTGTGAATATCTACCGTGTCTGCCAATCAAAGTTGTGTGAAGCTGTTTTAAAACTCTACAAACAGCTGTAATTAATACCTATATTATCATAACTTGTTTCTACTAATGCTGCTGTTTGTTTTTCCCCAATAAGCAAATTAATAGCTTCACCTAGGTTAATCCTGGAGACTGATTGACAAAGAGATTTGTTAATACCTTCATATCAAGTTTTCTGCTCAAGATTCTCTGTGAGATTTATAGGAGTAGTTAGACTTCCATCTAATTATTACATAAGGCACACCACATATACAATACAAGTCTGTATCTACACTAATTTAATAAAGAGAAAGCGATTATCTAATGAAATCAAAAAATACTGGACCACTTTCAAAAATTATTTTATCCTTAGAATGCTACATTATATCTACCTAACAATAGGTTTTATATATTTCTATAAAATAATCAAAGGCACATTTTTCAACTCTTTTCTATGCCGCCGGGTGCACGGTTGGCTCGGCCGGCGGCTTGCCCGGCGGCCCTGCCGCCGGCACTGTGTGTAGTAGCCTTTAGGGTTCCGTTTTTGCCATTTGGCTACGGAACCCTAAAAAGGAAAAAAACAAGTTTTTCTTACATATTACATACTCTATTACTATATTTCATTGTACCCCCATATTTTGTAACTTGACACATAAAAATTACGTTGACAAGTTGTACCTGGTAATAATCATCTATTTAAGTACCTACCTACCTATGTATAAATGTTCTATAATTTCAACTTGCATTGCCAATTTCAACCACAGGGTCTAATTCTCAGTTGTTTGTTCTCTGTCTGGGTGTTATATTGTATTCTAAGTATATATTTAAGTATTATATCAGCTATCTGGTTCTCATAGTACAAGCTCTGCTTAATTTGGGGCTAGAAAGTGTTGTGTGGATTTTCCACAATATTTAATTATTTGCAGACGCTTGTAATCAGGTGACAACTTTTAAGCTGAATTTGACGAGGGCGCTAATTCATTGGCGTTTCAGAAACACGTTTACAAAATACCATATGTGCTCGCCTTAACGTACTAAAAGATAAACGGAGAAATATAAACATTTTGAATATTTATGAGTAAAACTTTTACTCAATCTTATGTATTCTAAGATTAGAGTCTACTATGTATTTATCCTTATTTTATTTATTTTCCTGACGTTTCGGCTATGTTGCAATAACCGTGGTTGGGGGCATACTGGAGCATTAACCATGAGTGTTTCCGTCGTTGAGAAGTGGAGGTAGGATGTTACTTGTACAATTATCTTAGAGCCTCATAGTTCCCGGTTAGTAAAAACATGTAAAAATTACTGAAATTATTTATCGAAAATCGTGAACTTGTGATGCCATGAGGGCCCTGTTTAATAAAGCTGTCAATTTGACATATATGTCACAAAGCGACAAAATTAGAAGACACCTATTCACTCTTGCCTTGAAGAAGCCCAGATTGTAGTGGTCAAGAAAAACAGCCGTCGGCAATGAGTTCCATTCCTTGGAGGTCTAGTACTTAGTTTAAACCGCGTTCTCTTATGAAAAGGATACAGACATAGATCATGGCGAACAACAAATGTGGGATCACACCCAAATGCTCCCTTCTCCTATCTCTTGGTTCTGTTGCAGTCCAGAATAGAGCATCAATCGTATCCTGGCCAAAGGCGGAGAAGAGTCTATCTCCCACTTCCAACATGTTGTAAAAAATGTACAACTTCATAACACTCTGGCTCTTGACTAGATGATACATCATATTTGTATCTATGTAGCACATCAGTATACTGCACACCAGCAAGATGAAGCCTTTCAACACATCACAAGTCTCTGCGGGCTTTAAAACTTTCTTGCGGGGATGAGCAGTAAACCTGAAAACAAACAGTATTAATAACAGCAGGTATTCACTTTGAACAGAAATTTAGCAGAAACAGATGTCTAAACTTACCCAAAACACTTTCTGAATAGTCTATTCAGGAATGACCAAAATGCCATCACAAATCTTAGAGGCAGAAAAGTGTAAACAAACAGAAGAGAGTCAGCGCACTGAAAAAATCCATAGGCCATGAATTTCTCCAACTCTTGTGGAATTTTAATAAATGAATATACTTTTTCTCGACGTGCTGAGAACCTCTCTTCATCATGCTCAAGCAAATAGCCTCGGGTCAGCTCCACATGCAAAAATGCGAATAGGGAAACGGATTTTTCTCCATCTAAAACATAACATGGGTAGTAATGCTTTGGATTTCCGAATAGACTGTAGATAATATTCCTGTGATAACCTAAACGTCATAAAGGACCGGGGAGGCTATCTGATATACTATCGTCTTTAAGAACCATGGAGTTCAAATAATCGATTTAGTAAGTCAGAATTACATCAATGAATACTCTTGTTAAGACACTATGGCACAAAAGCATTAAGGGAAGCGTCAATTATCATATTTTTTTACAAACGCCAAAATAGTTGTTTAATTACAAGAACTAATTTTAATTCGTTTATTAATTTTATAGTGTTTACTACACTTAAGGAAATCACAAAGATTTTCACGCGGGTTCAAATCCCGCTCGGCTCTTAACTTTTGGGACATGCATTCTTGTATAGCTTGGAAGATACAAGAACACAAGAATTTTGTACAATCACCAACACTTTTAGTTTTCCAGTGAGGCGGATGCAAGCGAGGACGCCGCGGCGCCGGTAAAGCCTGCTACCATTAAAACGATGACCGTCACATAGCGGCAACATCAAATGCCATCAAACACGCCCTTCATGCATCGCAGTCCAGCCATAATGCGATCCTTCAACTCACGGGATCGCATTTTCACTATCACAGTGCGCGGGCGACCGGCGACCGGTTGCATTGGCTGTACTCTGCTTGCATAATCGATATCATTCAAGGAAATGGTTACGCCGGCATGTTTAGCAGTGTGGGATTGAGTGAGGTGTGTAGAAGAAATTAACAATGTTTTAGACATAAACGGCAAATAAAAAACATGATGAACATAATTAAAACAAATAAACTCAAATAACAGTACAATGCAAGAAAAGCGTGCTAGATTATTTTTGCTAAGTCTATTTCTGATTCTATCTTGATCAGAGAACTTCCATCGGTCTTCCTCGCAAAAATGCGACAGTTTTTTAACCAGGCGTAGGAGTAACCCTTTTCTTGAACTGCGACTTTACACTTCTTGAATAGCTGCTTGTTGTATTGCGTAAGGTGATCATTAACAAATACACTCCGCTCTTGGCCTTGAATACCGATGAAAATTATTTTTTTAAACCGATTTTTTTAACCGGCTAAACCGATTTTAATCAAATTTGTTTGGGGCAATCTGGACGTAAGAATAACCTTCCAAATAAAAAAATAATTTTCTAAATCGGTTCATAAATGACGGAGGCATGCAGTTACAAACATTAAAAACATTATTTAAAAAATGGCAACATCGATTTTAATAAAATTAAAATGGGACCAATCTGGAAGCAGTACCTTTCAGATAAAAAAATATTTTTTCAAATCGGCTCACAAATGACGAAGTTATGCGGTAACAAACATTAAAAAAAAAAAAAAAAAAAACATAAACAAAAAAAATACAACCGAATTGAGAACCTCCTCCTTTTTGATTGGAAGTCGGTTAAAAATATGGATGAACTGTGTGAAAGATGACATGGATAAGCGAAGAGTGAATGCAGAGATGGCGGTATCGGTATGTATTAACAAAAAATATATGATATCAACTATCTGGTTCCCATAGTACTTAGGTAGTAATTTGGGGCTAGATTGGGTTGAGTGTATTGTCCACAATATTTATTGTGATGTTTTTTTATGTTGGTTTATGGTTTTGTCTAATTGTTTTGTTTATTACATCGTTTTGTTTCAGAGTTCACGACCAGGCGGAGACGAACCACCGAATGTGGGAATAGTTGTAAGTAAATAATATAATTTTAGTTACTTACCCAAATATCGCAGCCTTAAAATCCTAATCCAGGTTAGGTGTGATTGAGCCACAGACATCTAAACCAAAAAACTCAACTTTAGCATTTTTTTATGAGTAGAAAAGGCCAATAGATGGGTTTAAGTCGTGTATCCAGGAAAGTGATGTGGCTGAATTTGAGTGGATATTTAATTCTTTTTTTCGGGCCTTTTCTTTCTTTCTTACGTGAATGTTAGGTGCCAGTTCTATTACTTCAGTTAGTTTTTGCTATCAGTGAACTATTAGCGCCACCAGTCGGTCTACCCTTGAACGTGATTCTGATCCCAATCTTTAGTTTTGTTGGAATCTTGACAGAAATCATAAGGGTTATCTGTCAAAATTCTGTTAAAACTTAAAATTGGGATCGGAATCACGTTCAAGAGTAGACCGGCTGGTATTTTTCACAATAGGTATTTCGCTTAGTGAGTAGATGTTTATCATTGTTCGTTGAAAACCTGTCAGCTGTCATACATCAAGCGATCTAACGTGCGTGAGGATGGGCGGAGCGGTCGCGTGACGGAGCGCAGTTACCGCGGTACACCTCGCGGCACATCACTAGCGACGCCTCTTCGTTGGTTAGCTTTCAAATGTTGGCTACGAAATTCTGAAAACGTATTTTTGTAAGGTACTTTTAAGTTGGTGTAATGCGCTATTTTCTATAATATAGCGGTCGATTACGGCTTTGCCCGCGTGATAGTTTTTCCCGTTCCTCTTATTTTTCGGGATACAAAATAACTTATTATGCTAATTTAATGATTGAATTTATTGTATTTTAAGTATTTATTAACAGGTTTAGTTGTATTATATCAGCTATCTGGTTCCCATAGTACAAGCTCTGCTTAATTAGGGGCTAGACAGTGTTGTGTGCTATTGACCACTATATTTATTTATAATGCTTAATTCAGATTACCAACTAAACCAACATTTATACTTCCTACTAATATTAGCAGGAAGAAGGATAGGTAAGATACTCATTACCCATTATCATTTTCGCAAACGGTGAAGGAAAACATACAGACACAAACGATATAGGTACGGTATACCAAATACCGAAAAATCGGTAAATAAAAATAAAATCGCGTCAAGTGCACCATAGAAGCATTTATAAGGCGTATTTAAAATCCTTTCACCACACCACTTCGAAAGAACTATTGACACACAATAAAAAAGTAAAATTAATATTTTAAAATTTATTTGGATTCACCAAGTATCAGGACTCAAACCCACACTTACGATTACTATTAAACCTAGTCGCTTGCTGAGCCAAATAAGTTCGTATCTCGATGCAAGATCTCTGCCTACACTAGTTATAGTTACAGCCAGATATCTCAATTTCAACTAGTTAAACCTACGTATAGCTACAGCTAAGTTTGTACGTAAGACGTCGACTGTAAGTATAGTAGCACATACAAGCATAGCTAAGTGAATTGTTGTGTATGTTGTGTCAAGTATTATAAAGACTCCTGGGTTGTTAAAGAACAATAAATGTAAATGAATTAATGTATTTGCTTGAAGCATGGTACATTTTAGATCTTAGCTAAATTTCATTTTTCATTTCAAAGTAGGTATATAAAGTTCTTCTTATTATCGTGTCACTGATTCTTTCAAACCAAGTGTGGTGAAAGGATTTAAAGTGCGCTTCAGAGGGTCCTTTCGTGCACTATAGGTACCTATGTAGATTAAGTAAAAACTATTGTTGTTATATTGTTTTCTGAATTGATTGTGAACTGAAATCTGAAAAACATGCTCCTGTGTGGTTTCGGGAGACGTCTTCTGTAGGACTTACAGTCGGCTGTACTAGAATGTATAGAATTTGTTAAATTAGATTCGCAACATTACAATTGACATTTTCAGAGCAAATGCTCAAATAATATAATATTAAAAACTTGACGATTTGATTGACGACGGCATGGCATGCTGAACCGATTTTTATGAAATTTATATGAGACCAATCTGGAAGTTCTCTCTTTCTCTTTCTAAGTTCTTTCAGTTCTATCTTTAAAATAAAATATTTTTATTTGATAATTATTATATCAGCCATCTTGTCCCCATAGTTATAGCTCTGCTTAATGTTAATGTGGACTGTTCACAACAATTATTTTTATCTTTAGTGCAGCTGACTGTACACTGAACAGACAGTAATGTGCAGGTTTATTCCCGGAATAAAACAGCACATTCTGTTTAAGCGCAACAAAAAATAATAAACTTATGTCTGTCTGTATGTCTGAGCTTTATATAACAATGTACATATGTCTGCTGTATGTTTACTAAATACCATGTTTTCTTTTAATAGCTGTTCATTCAGTATGTACTTCGTCATTTGCTTATACATAACCTCTATAGTGGGTAAAAACGATAATTAGCCAACTACTGGGTATTAGCTTCCTTAGTTTTTTTTCTGGAAGAATCCGTAAGAAACTATGTTAAGTAAGCTTCGCAAAATAACTTTTGCTCCCAACGCCGCCTGCCGCCGCCGCTCGCCATTATTTCTGCAAACATTGAACAAGAAAATTTGATAATCGATAGCCTTGTTGGAACTTATGTTTTAGAAACTGATCCTATACAAAGAAACTTTATTACAAGAATTTACAAAAAGTATAAAATACAAACAGTTGAACTATCTGCAGACCGTTACAAGCGATCTAGAGATGGCTCAACTGATCCCTAACTGTGCCAGACGGAAGCGTCTCTAAGACCCTGGTGGCATTGTCACGCTGAATGCCATCTGTTGAAATTCAGGTATATTTTACTGCAGTATTTGTGTTATCAAACTTATATTTAGTTTTTTACGTAGTACATACACAAGACCTATAAATAAAAATCGTTTAATTCTGACCACATGCAATCCAATTTACAGTTATGTACTTTTTCACTGTTTCCGTTTTCTTAATAAAAATGTTGAAAAATACATGTTTGGGAGTTTTAAATTACTATGAACCAAGGATATCTATGAACCTATGATTAGTTCGACATACAGTGAACGAACGCTTGTATCGCAGACCGCTTGAAAACTGAAGACCATGGGAGAAGTACCCACGTCACGCAAACACTGGCTTCTGCCTAGCATCAGTATGCTAGGCAGAAGCCAGTGTTCGCGTGAAGTGTAGCCAAAGTTAGCCCTTAGCAGTCTAAGGGCTAGCCTTGGCTACACTTGCACGCGGCAGCCTCGCGAGCCAAATGCCTCGCTGGTGTGGACGTGCCTTGGGCTGCTTCGGACGCGCGTTTGCTCGGCTGAGCACGGCTCGGCCCCGAGCCATCTGTTGTCGGTAAACTTGACACGCTCAAAGGTGCCTCAGTGAGCGCTGTGTGTTAGGTGGGAACGGTTATGTTTTGGCTCGCGCGCGAAGCTACTTCAAATAGCTGCAGCTGAATATACAAGACTGTCCATTTCGAATACTCGCGGACTTATGATGGCTCAGCCTGCCTCGTGTAAATTGAACAAAACTACTGAGGCTGCCTCGGGAGCCATCGCTCGTGATCTGGACACCGAGGCTGCCGCGTGAGCCTGTGCCTGTGTAGATAATTTTATGATCTACAATTTTTGTTTGAAATATTTTTTGACAAAACTTGCCGTTTTGCTGAAAATCGCGAAAAACTCATTTTTTTTACCTTTGACCTTGAATAAAAATTTTTCCTTACAGGGGAAAGATGGGGAACTTTCAAATTTTGTTTTTAATGATATTTCAAACAATTCAATATTTTTTAAAAAGAATATTACAAAGCGATTCCAGTTTAAAGCTCGCAAGTAGTTTAAATAGGTAGTTAACATATTATGTAAAGTCACTCCATCTGTGCCACAAATGACGATAGTAAACCTACCTTGCATTTGCATTACCTTATGGTTAGTGAACAGAACACTGAACAGTGGTCCAGATGTTTTGGCCAAAAATGCGAAAACCAGATCGTTACAAATTCTGAAACCTATACCAATCTGCGTAACTAATGATTAATCATTAAATATTGGCATACCAACCAGGCTCCATTTTGTCTGGCGCCACAAGGTTGAGGACAATATGGTTAGTTAGAGAGCGTGTGAAATACTTTGCAAAGAGAGCACACGTTTCTACGCGCGTACGAAGCAAGGACATACCAGTCTTGCTACATGGGTCGGCTTCGGCGAACGCTTCGCTCGCTCAGTCAGTCAATAATTCACTTGCTAAGTCTAGGTTATGATAAGGGTCTACAAAATATTCGAGGCTTGTAATAAAATAAAATAAACTGTTCCGTCGGAATGAAAATGTTCGTCGATTTTCAACTTGATTTGTTCAACGTATCACGATCACATACTACCTTTTGAAACTGAATAGACAGAATACACCGATAAGTTAACGTCACAAATTATGTCAAAATGTGTTCATGATCAAGGCACTGCTGGTGCAAGCGAAAACCGACTCCCTTATTAACCCCATTTAGTCTATCCGAATTAATTTATATATGCCACAAATAGAAAATTTAAACTATTTAGTTCGTTAGTTCTCTTCCCTTGACGTCAATAGTCATAATTGTGTGTCCTGTTTAATTAATACAATAAACTTCGTTTAGTTCGCAGACGTAGTTTAATATGAACTAATGTAGAAATAGATGAATTCTGCAATTAGAACCCCCAAAGGACCGGAAGAAATTACTTTATGAAAAGGAGTCTCAAACTTGCTTATGCTGCAAATATATAGAAACAAGCAGGCGGAATTCTTTATGATGAGCTCCATAAAACTCTTTTAAAATTTCAGAATGTATCCTGCAAGGAAACTCCTAAGCAATGGCAGGCTTGTGCAGTCTAGTGTCCGAGCTATGTCGGCCAAAGGTCCCCTAGTAGACTTGGCAGTAGACAATGATGGGATCGCTGTCCTGACAATGCAGAGACCTCCTGTCAACAGTCTGAATTTAGACCTCCTGCTAGAAATGAGCAAATCACTGGATGATGTCACCAAGAACAAGTGTAAAGGCATGATCCTTACTTCGGTATGCCTTTTTCCATGCTTATAAACTAAGTAGACAAGCAATTAAAGAAGTGTATCGTAGGGCACGTTGCTAACGTGCGTGACCTACGAGGCAATGCTTTGTTATAGGGCGATGGTTACCACTTAACATCAGGTGAACCATATGCGTGTTCCATCAGTTGGTTGCATAAAAAAAATCCGGCACCTACACCTTCCGGAACACAGCCATGCTGCTTCACGCCAGAAATAGGCATGGTGGTAGTACTTCCCCGGACGAGCCCTTCACAAAGAGCTCTACTACTACTAGTGTTGCTGACCCTTAAAATATGCCAGATCCTATCTAGTCTGAACATTTTTAAGTTCTAACAATATTCTTTTTTCTTACAGTCCTCACCAACAGTTTTCTCAGCTGGGTTGGATATAATGGAAATGTACAAACCAGATATAAAAAGAGCGGAAACATTCTGGACCACCCTACAAGATGTATGGATAAAGCTGTTTGGATCTAACTTTCCCACTGCGGCTGCTATTAACGTAAGTGTATACTACACTTAATACTACTACTTCTTCCTGCATCTAATTCTTATTTCTGGGGGGAGATTAACATCTGTACTGAGTTCAGCGAGAATTTGCTACCTTTTTGCTGACTACCCTTAAAACCCCGCAACGCTTTCATGCTTTTTTTCTTTTTGTTAGTTACTCTTGTGATAAGATTGCAATGATTATAAATGATGATAAGTCAAACTTTTGAAAGGAATATTTGCCATTTATTTCACTCAAACTAATTGCTTTCGTACAAATTGAACGGATACGATTATAGTTTCATATTTAAATAATATCGCAAGACCATGAAGTGAAATTCGCAATGTGCTAGCGATTCAACTAACTATAACTACATAATTGTTATTTAACTTGCCCTTTTACCTGCCATTGCGTGCCAAAAAGAGTTACTTTTATCAGTAATTTAAATAAAATTTCGGTTAAGTATACATACATTTTCTAGTTCTATTGGCATTTGGAAAGACCTGGGTATTATGTTTATGTTAATCAAATCGAACCATTGCTTTAAACACTTAAAAAAACTTTTGAATTTAGAATTACATTTTTCCATTGCAAATAGTTCTAAATTCAAATTTACTAACTAGAACAGATGCGTTCATAAAATTAAACAATAAAACAAAAGACAAACCAGACATTCCAAATTCAAAAGTTCTAATTCAAATTGTCGAATGCAAAAAAGGAGAAAAAATCCCAGAAGTTTGGACAACGGAACTACTCGGAGTGAACAAGTATGTTGCTCTACGGCTGGTTCCATTACTAACGATTCTTACCTTACGGTGGTGACACGTCTTGGTGGAGAAGGAGTGAAGTCGTAGCCGTAAGGCCTGCTGCCCTGGTTTGTTGATTGTGAGGGACTCTCATGAATTTTTTTGTTAAAGTTACCAAAATTTTTAGTTCTTAGCCTCGTTTGACGTGCTTCAGAAGTAAATTAATATAGGCAGAGTCACACATAGGCACAGTACACTGACTGGCTACTATTGGTTCCAAAGCAGAGCCTATTGTCCCAGTAGTTATATACATCTTCAGTGGGCTGAAGATGTGTGTCAAACTTAGCGCTAGAAAGTGGTAGACCAGACTTTAGTGGGTTTGTGATGTGTGTTTAAAACCCTGCCAAAAGTGTGTGAAGTCAGATTGTGAATGAAGTATAATTAGGTAGATGTGCGTGATGAAGTAACTACCTACTAAAGATATCTTCAATGTTGTATCAATGTTTTCATAGCGTTAAAGATTTCATATAAATTATTTTCTATTTTCTTTATGAATTATTATTCTAAATTGATTATTGTTATTATTCTGACACACTGATTCATTTTAATTAAACTTATATTTTCTACTCTAACTACGAGCTGCTGATCGATTATATCAATGGGAAAGACGATTTGAATGCGGAGGTAAGGTTCATTTTTAACCGATTTCAAATAAAAAGAAGGAGGTTCTTAATTGGGTTGTATTTTTTTTATGTTTGATATCGCATAACTTCGTCGTTTATGAACCGATTTGATAAACCGATAGATTCCATATTGATCCCATAAAAAAATATCAAAATCGGTTCAATAGCTTGGCCATGAAGACTGTTTCTCATGTTTTTTAAAATCACATCGACACTAAAATAATATAAAAAAAAAAAAAATACAAAATTCTTGGACAATGCTATGGCCTAATCTTTACAAAAATCCAAAAGGTAGGTAGTTTGACGTATATGCGCACTTTTTTTTTTATCCGATAACGGCGAAGCCTTGAGCTGTGTTGCATGCAATGTATTTTTTCATCTCCAATGCATTTTGCCCGACAAAACCAAAAAGGTTTCTAAAGAGTTTAAAACTACTTGGGTGTGTCCGAACTGTTTAACTAAGTCTAGAAGGGTTAAATCTGATAGCACCCCTGTCCGCTCTGGCTCGCGTATGGACAAGGAGACCACTAAGGAATCACAACTGCTCACGTTAGATGTTGAAGCAGTGGGCAAGAAATCCACTCAATCCTCGCCATTATTGCAAGTACCATCATTTACTAGCCACGAAATTGCAGAACTTATCAAGAGTGAAGTCGGGAAGTTAAAGGTAGAAATGAAAAATACTTTTTCTAGTGAGATGTCAACTCTTAAACAAGAGTTGAAAGACATGGCAATCTGTCAAATTTTACAAAAATGACTCAGTATATATATGGCAATTTAGGGAATTTAAAACAACGCAACAAATTTTCCTCAACTTTATCAATTAAGGCAATATGTCGTTCAAAATTGACTTTTAAATTCAACATTAGTTTCAAATGCGGCAATCTTTGGTAGTTCCCGGCCTATACAGGGTTATTCATTATTAACTGCAAATACTCAGGAATTAGGTTCAACAAATAGAATAAAAAATATTTATGAAATTATTTTTTTTAAATTTGATCTAAAATTTTTTCAAGTTTTTCTATCAAAATTTTATTGTTATTAATTTCTTTACGGCTATTGCCATCAACATCAACAATGTACCTTTCGTGTTCGTGGACGTGGGCAGGCAACGGACGCAGCGGCAAAAGTGGACGCAGTGCTTCGATTCTGTGACGTCGATATTGTTTCTGGTCTCGTCTTCGGAGTTCGATCAAGTGCTGTCAGAAGATAGGTGAGTTTTGTGTCTTTATTGTATACTTACGCCAGTCCCGATAAATACATGCATCACTCGAACTCTAGCACGTTTCTAGCCCGTATTCAGATTTTTTGACAGTTTTCCATTGAAAAATGACAAAAATCTATGCTTGAGGCTCGACTCAAGCATTGTTTCTGAATACGGGCCTATTTAAAGATTGCGGAAAGTCGGTAGATGGAGAGGGCTTAGAATCGTTATTGTGCAAGACGACTAAGGGCAAAAGATTCATGTTCCAGCGCGAGGATGCTACGAAAAATAAAAAAAGCAGCCAAGTGCGAGTCGGACTCGCCCATGAAGGGTTCCGTACAAGAACCTTTATATTATGTTACTTGATGTAACATAATAAGGTTCTTGTAGTTCGTCGAAAGGTAAATTGCGGTTTACGGTTTATGACGTATAAAAAAAAAACTACTGACTAGATCTCGTTCAAACCAAAAATCGTTAGAAGTTTACATAGTAATGTACAACATATATTTTTTTAAGTATTATCATTCTCTTACTTTAGAAGTTAGAGGGGGGGGGACCAACTTTTTTCCACTTTGGAAGTGTCTCTCGCGCAAACTATTCAGTTTAGAAAAAAACAATATTAGAAACCTCAACATCATTTTTGAAGACCTATTCATAGATACCCCACACGTATGGGTTCGATGAAAAAAAAAAGATCCACCTTGAGCCATAATATTTATTTAAAAACTGAAGTTACTATTTCTTTCAATTTAATTCATATTCATATTCATTTATTCATTGTTTCATGTGTATTATAGGTCTTAGGGGGTAATAACGTCCAGAACATGAGCCCCGCTGGGGCATTACAATGGCCTTACGGCAAAATTAAATTAAATTATGTAAATCTAGGTAACAAACTTCTGTAGAGAATCTAGCTTAACAATAAAATCTTAAATCTTAAATCTATCTATGACTATTTGACTTGGACGGCTTGGTAATATTTAGAGGTAGGTAAGGTGTAGTTTTTAAATCTCGTCTTCCATAAATTCCTTAATGCTGTAGTATGTATAATTCAATAAATAGTATGTATAAATAGTATGTATAAATAGTATGTATAAATAGTATGTATAATTCAATAAATGTTTGCCTAAAAATGATATATTTACCGAATCCTAGTCAAGTTTTTCTCCAAAATGTGGTTTACTGCTATTTTCATAGATGAACTGATTTTATATCTTCAAAAATAATGAAATGTCCGAGCGAGAAGTTATTTTCCCTTGTCAGCCTGTTACTAATTTTCTTCTTATCGTTTCACTCACTAGTTTTCCCGAACTTTCTCGGACTATCTGTGTAATTACCAAATTTCATTTTAATCTGTTCAATCGTTCTGGCATGAAAGCGCGACAGATAGACAGACAGAGTTACTTTCACATTTATTAGTCAGAACGAACCTCGAAGAAGGGAACATAAAAAACAAATGGTTATTTTTTAATTTGTTTTTATTAATAATTCAATGTACATTCAAGGTACATTGTTGTTGACTGTCAAACAAACGCATGACAGCTTACAGTGCTTCTAGTAACAATAAGCTATTTGTGAATGTCAAAACGTAAGTTGCGTAGAACACTTAACATAAACTAGGTATAATGTTCAATGTCTTCTGCACCGCCAAAGCTACGTATTAAAAACAAGATAAATTAATTGGCGAATAAAACAACATTATTTTAGTTCTTCGGGGCGTTTTTCGCGTTCATTCAAAAACGTGCGAACGTGTTATTGCGAAACGAGGCAATTATAGCTAGTTTGTTCAACGTTGATTGAATAACAATGCTCCACACTACTAAAGGCCTGCGCACACCTAGTTCGCTGGCGGTAGCGATCAGTGAAACGCTGTCAAATATCGCTGTCAAATTTGACGGTTTCACTGATCGCCGTCGCCAGCGGCCTAGGTGTGCGCAGGCTTTTATAGAGGAAAGTTTGTGCTTATATGTAGATAGTGTTAATTACACTGCGTAGCAACGCGGTATCCGTTTTTGACGGTTCTAAAGCTTTGCGCAAACTAAGCGTTCTGTCAAATGTGACAGCAATATTTGACTGAGTATCACTGATCGATGCTTAAGCGTGCGCAAGTAAGTAGGTCACCCGCGGCTTTTCCCGCGTGGTTGTTTTATTCTTCTTCCTATTATTTTTTCGGGATACAAATGCTTAAATGCTAAACGCTAGTAAACGCTTGAATCAACTGCTCATCATCAGAATAAATTCTATGAAAATATTCATCACGCAAATATTAAAATCTACTTGATATATGTACCGTTATCGCAGGACGTAGAAGTGAGGTAAAAAATATGGTGTGTAGTACTGGTCAGCTTACGAACTATGAATGTTGAATTTCAAAATTTCATTCAAATCGGTCCAGTAGTTAGGGCGTGATTGAGCCATAAATATATACCTAAACTTCGCATTCATAAAAGTAGGATAGAAATAGGACAGTTGTATTACAAAATACAAGGTGTACTAAACATAAACCAAAAGCCACTGCCTACGCAAACTGACTAACAAGGTCACTGTTTTAATGGGGGCTATTGTCCAGCCGGCTTATTACGACTGGCCTTGCAGTTGGTAGTAGCGCTGTAGGTTGTGGGTTCGATACCCACCATTTGATTGATGAGCAAATATCTGCCACAAATATCATCAAAGCATCTAAATAGTATAAGAACTTACCCATATGCCATAATGTTGATTTTTACGCATGATTGTGTTGGACTATTCAGCGCATTCCAATGTGACACTATTAGAGGATCCTTCACCTAGAAAAGTAATGGGATTTAAAATCTTCGCCTTTACAGCTCTAACGTATTTCCTTATATTTCGTGCGTTTATACATATAAAAATGGTTCCGTTTTACATACAGAGGGCAAAGTCTGAGTTTTGAGGTACATACATACATTACACGTGTGTACGAGGCTAGGGTCTTTAGACTGTTTTATTTTTAAGTAGCTGATAAAATAACTGTAATATCAATGGGTAGGTCATATAGCTCGAAGAACTGATGCTCGTTGGGAATACGAAAATAATCATGAAAATGACGCCTTTCCATGCTCGATGGACCGACCACATTGTTAAGTTTTTTTTAACATCATATACAATATAGACCATCCTTTGGCTACAATCTCACCTAATGGTAAGCGACGATGTTCCCGACAATGGAGCAGGATGATTTAGAAGACACCTATTCACTCTTGCCTTGAAGAGGCCCAGATAGTAGTGAAATCGTGATCGTCGGAAATCGGTAGATAGAAAGAGCTCAGAATCGTTTTTCCTGGAAATGTATAGGTGCTGTCTATATCGAGGACTTCTTTGCGCTTCTGGTATACATACTTCGACTGGCCTCTCAGCTTAGTTGGTAGTAGCTCTGCGTTCTGCGCCGTAGGTCGTGGGTTCAATAGAAATACCTTAGTATTCAGAGTTTTATTCTCTTGCTGTTTTAATAAAAGTTGCATCAAAGCGCGTAATGTGTAGGTTGTATAGGTATGTCAAACATGAATGAATCGGCTTCCATTCCAATATCCAATATCCAATAGAATGGAGTCGGGAAAACTAAAAATATAGTCAATAATATAGCCTGGAGTTTTATTATTTTCGCTGTTACCGAATTACTTTTATCGAAATATGTCAGTAGAATGCCTATGAATGAAGGAGCGAGCAAGAAATTTACAAACTAGGAAGTATACTAAATTCTTGAGGACGAATGAATGACTCTGTCAATGCCTTTAATTATTGCTACCCCTTCAATAAGTTAAGCCGATATCGTGAGTTCGTTGTTGATACTTATAATTTAAAGTTTTATACTAATGTATGCAAAGTTCAGAGGTAGGGCGAGTAAAGACGGAATTGAAAGCTAATAACCATGACGACCACAAATTTAATTTAATATTTCCATTAATTTGCTCCAATTCAAGCGCAACTTGGGCTGACGCCAAGCAATAAGGAGCTTCGACAAGCTCTATGCAACTTTGTCGATGCCCCTCCAATTTGTCTTTACAACAATGCAGAACTTAGGCCAGACAGGTCACATAATAAGAGATAGTTTCCAACTAAAGAAACTCTTGTACAAAAATTAATTTACGCAATTCTAGAAAAAGAGCGCTATTCACTAAGAGGGGCTTAGCCTGGTTTTTTACTGCGTGGGGTTTTTCTATTTGGTTAGCTCAAGGATGTTGTTTAGCTAGCTTCGTTGTTTTATACTCTATCATTGCTCAGTTTGCAGGGTAAAGTATAATAAAGGCATGGTATGTTCGCAGGTAGGTAGGTATATAGTAAAGGTATAAATAAAGACTTTAAATAAAGAGACCTGTGGCTAGCCCTAGCCACAGCCATGGACTGTATCTAAGTCTATAACTACAATAAATCAGTTAGGTACAGTATGTTTGTATGCCTGTCTAAGTGTGCTAAGGACGTGGGACGTAATTACAGGACTTTGGAAACCACTAAAAACACTGGAGAACTTTGAACTTTTTATATTATTACTTTACGAACAAGACAAGGTTATTGAACCATGCGACGGTCCGAGCTGAGATGAATCAATCATAGACAATATTAAACTTCTCTAAAATGTTTCTATCTTACGATTATTATCTGTGTTGGGATGCCAACATGCTGGGGGCCGCAGAGAATCTAAAGAACAAGGATTACATTACAACGGTTATGTTTTGATTTCATAACAAAATACCATCCAGCATCTTGGTTCTTACAATTTGAAACTTAATAAAACTTATTGAAAATACACTGATTTTATTACACCCTTTACTAAAATAAACTAGAGAAAAGTACACCTTATTATGTATTTGCCTCTATAAGGTGATTAAGTGATTTGAAACTTATATTGAACAGAAACCATACCTATTAAAATTATATGGTTAATCTAAGAAAAGGGATACCTATAGCTTCAGGTTTTTTAAAGTAACATCTTGTTTTTACATTGAAGATTTAGGTCAATATAGTAGATACATATATTTTATTAGCACCTGACAGTTATGTAGGTATTATAATTACTAATGGCTTAGATGATACTTAAGACTGGAACTTGTGTAAGCATAATTATTAATAGTGAAACTAATATGATACATAGAGAAGTTTAAGTCGAAGTTAGCTCTGTAGGTTGTATGTAGGCGAGATTCTTATCTAAGATTTTTAGATTATGTACTTGTTTATGTTTGGCATGTTTGGATATATGTCTGGCTCTTATAGGTATAGGGGTATAGGTAGTTACTAATATTAGAAATGGAATTAGAAAATATTTATTTAAATTACTGGCACCTGAGCAACTGTATGCCTCAAGTTGAAGGCAGTATATCGTAAGGCACGTTCCTGACGTGCGTGACCTACGAGACAATGCTTTGCTTTAGGCGATGGTTACCACTTAACATCAGGTGAGCCATATGCTTGTTCCATCAGCAAGTACACTTTGCCAGTGCTATCAAACGTATGTCATGTCGTAGAACCTATATAAAAAGTTCGAAAAAAAGTGTAAAGTGCTTGAAAAGAGCCTCTATGAGGCGCACTTAATACTTTCACCACACTTGGTGTTCAATAACCTCCTTGCTGTTTAGAAAGTTGGAACATGGTTGAATAAAAATGTGAAAATAGAACTTGTTTTTTTGTAATTGGACAGCTGTTTAAGGCTGAAAGAGATCAATTTATTTTTAAACTGTTAACCCGCCAACGGTGACGTCAATTTGACTTACATTTTCGGTGACCCCGGTCCCACGCACCGGGTTTTTCAATGAAAGATTTCTCAGAATCTTTTATTAATTTACCACTTTTTTTATGAATTATAAATTATTTGACAATAAAACAATGATACTTCATGAATCACAGCCTCGTTTATTTACTTTTTCTTATGATTAGACAACTTCACATAGAACCTAAAAAATTTGTTCGTTTTTACACATTATGGCTTTTTAAACATTTAAAACACAACAATCAACATGTTTATGTTTTTTTTCAGCTTTTTCAGTTTTTAGTCTCCACTGCAGCGACTCGAGGCAGAGGGTACCATTCACAAGGTAGATTATTCTGATTACGGAACACCGATCGTTCCAGTTATTAAGAAATCGGGTGACATACGTATATGCGGGGATTATAAAGTGACTATAAATCCGAAGTTGATCCGTGATCCGTACCCTATGCCACGAATCGAGGAATTGTTCGCCGCCTTAAGCGGTGGCGAACAATATTCTAAAATTGACCTCACCAACGCATACCAACAATTATTTTTGGATGAAAGTTCGCGGGCGTGCAGTGCGATCACGACTCATGTAGGTACATATATCTATGATCGGACACCTTTTGGATTGACCTGACATTATTTTGAGCTTTAATTGCAATATTTGCAATATAAAATGATAAGAAATGATTTTTCTATGTCCTTTCCCAGTTGTCCTCTTGACTATGTGGCCAGACTGGTTAAGGCCTGGCTCTAAACTAAATATCGGAAAGTGACGACATATTTTTATACATATTTTACAGCATGGTGGCTGTTCCCTTGTCACGCATATCGCAGACTTCTGGGCATCAAGGGCAGTTATCAACTACAACACCGGCCTTTATGACATTGAAAGTGAGGATCATACGTTTATATCATCCAACTATCAGGGCTATATGCGGAAGGTTATTTAATGAAACATATTTTATATATAATTAAACATGCCAATAAATATATTCTATATGGGTTGCCTATCAAATTTCAGTCCAGGATATGATTAATTAATAATTAAAAAAAAAATAATGTTTTTTTAACTTTCCACCGGTTTGTTTATTAGACAAATTCTATACCAATCGAAAGTATAGACCCCATAGAATATGCAAACGTTAGGTTGCCTATTTTTTTCCGGTCACAACTCTCGGGTAGCCAGGTATAAACAGGAAAATCGATACTAGCATTTTGCACCGGTATGTTTATTGAATAAAAACACTGGGGTCTATACTTTCGATTGGTATAGAATTTGTTTAATAAACAAACCAGTGGAAAGTTAATTTTTTTTTTTTTTTTATTATTAATTAATCATAAATTATCCTGGACTGAAATTTGATAGGCAACCCATATAGAATATATTTATTGGTTTAATTATATATAAAATACGTTTCATTAAATAACCAGCTCGGTGAAGGTCCTTCTTCTAGGGATCTTAGACTATCTTGATGTAACCAAAAATGTTATATTTATGTTCTCTGCTATTTGTGTATTTTCAATAAACTTATTTCAACACTGCGCAACGCACGGAACAAAGTAACCACTCCCCAACTTGGAAGCGTTATTGAATCGAACTATCGAACGCTTTTCAAACAAAGATGGAGGATCAGAAATTGCAGAACTTACTGAAACATCGAGGGTCTCCTTGAGCATTTCGGAGTACACCTCCCGCTTTCCCATCCAGAAGTATTCGGTAGAAATATCCTTGTAGCACCCTTCGGTGAGACAACAACGGCACACGGTGGGGCCGGGCCTCCAGTCGGACGCTTTACCTTCCATTGTCACAACTTAGCGTTGCTTTAGAAAAACTTAACAATTATTAATATTATCACTAGCTAACATACAATTAAGCTTATTTACACCATATTACACTACATCTAAAAGTATTTCGATGAAAAATCTAAAATAATGTACGAGCGATGCCGAAAGTGACGCCATCGAAAAAAGATGAAGTTGAAAGTATTTCCTAACCTTGACTTGCACCAGCATTCCCTCCAGGTACTTGACTGCTTTGAGAACAAGCGCTCGGGTTCGTCCATGATCAGTGCCTCGTAGCTTCAGGAAACCAAACTTACGACTGTAAATAAATAAAAATAAACTGTAGTTACACTGTAAATTTGCTAGCAGAGTACAAACATTAATGACCTTATAAGAATCTGTCAAGAGATAAAACATTGCTTAAAGTATCACAACTGGCCAATGGAGTAAATGCTACTGTTTTAAGTATGGGGATAACTCCTCAATCAACACAGGTTATTCTCAATTCTAATTCTAATTTGAGTTAGGGGAATAAGGTCTGCACTGACACTTTTGAAGTCACGACAGACAGACATGTACTATTGATAATCATAGCCAAAGTGAAAGTCATGTTTAACTAAATATGTTTGTAGACATACATAAAATTACGTCTCATTCCCATGGAGGTAGGCAGAAATCCCATGATTGAAGCGAAAAAGGTATGTCAGGATCGTAGCACCATTGCTACGATCCTGACATACCTTTTTCGCTTAATTGACTTGCATAACATTCTTCATAAATACTCATTGGTTTAGGGTAGGTACTTCAAACCTGGTCTTTCTTTAAAACGTTTATGTTTGTATAATATACAAATATATATATTATTAGCGGATTCCTTCTCTCCACGAGCGGTTCGAGCGATCGACTATAAAAGGCAGCGGCGCGAGGCGCTCTGACTCATTCTGCGCGTAGCGTTTGGTTGTGACGGACGGTTGTAGAGGCTCATTATGTACTTAGGCATATAATAAAGAGAAAGCTTCTAGACCTGTAAAGTAAAATTGTCCGAACGAACAATCGATAATCGATATATAATGATTTTCATGCGTAAACAGTATTTTTTTAAATCATTTTCGTTGTTTAAACTAATATTATATAGGAAAGATTTGTACCTATTTTTGTATGTTTGTAATGAATAGGCTCAAAAAGTACTGGGCCGATTTAAAAAATTATTTCACTAATAAAATGCTGCATTCTTCCAATTTGACATAGGCTACATTTCATTTTAAAAAAATTAGGGATCCTTGGTAAAATTTGAACAATGTAATAATATGTCTATTTCCAATAATTCGTTTTAATTAGTTTTTTTTTTTAAGCAAATTGTTTCCTCAGCTGGTCGACGCCTCCTTTACATCGTCAGCAGTCAGTTTTAGCCATGTGGGGACACTGCGACGGTAGGGCAGTGCCGACTGGGAAATACCCTTGCTGAAACCATAAAATCCACACTTTAAACATGATGTGCCATGTGGTGACAGCCACACGGGATAGGTTATGTTTCCGACACCAAATTATGATTTGAACAACAAATTGAAGCACATCATCAAGAACACATTTAACATTAGTAAATTACACTGAAAATTACCCAGGTGCGTGCATACGACCCATGGTTGCGGTTTTTTTCTTTAAGAATTATTATTCTGAATTGATTATTGTTATTATTCTGTGATGAATTTCAATAATGGTTCTAATTTTAATGGTTTAATAGAAATTACTATTATGATATTTGATGACACTTGTCATATTTGTTTGTAAAATAGTCTGTCAACTTCATAGAAAATGCCGTTGGCAATTATGTATGGTTAGTCAGTTGAATCGATTGATTTAAAATATGTCTGTGGATCTGAATAATTTGTTTGTAAATAAATAATGATTTTAATTGTCATTAATCATGATAACTGTTTTAGAAACTAGTTTGTTTGTTTAGTTTATGTAAAAGTATTATTAATGGTGATTGATTCAAAATGTCTACCAAGTGAACTGAGAGGCTAGTCAGTTTATTTTCAAACCAGCTGTTGCTTTTTTGATTATGTCAATCTCTAAACTGGTCTGCAATGAACAGCAATCCGAGCTAGGAAGTTGCCAGGCAAATTGCACAGTTTACCTACAATGGCAGATTGCCAGTTGCCAGTTACCATTACCATTACTGATGGTCAGTAGCCACCTGCCGTAAACAAGCCAATTTCGAACTTTGCATGCTTTTGCACAAATTGTTTTTCTTGTTGGCGAGTGCCGGTTGGTCGGAACGGGGAAATATGGATATGGCATCTTTGCTTCTTCTTCTTATGGTGTTATGCTGCAAATATTTTGAATATTTTTTATTATAAGAATAATATCTATTATAGACGTTGTGAGTAATAAGTACGCCATTATTCTAAAAATATACTGCTACTTGTAGTAGTAGTAGTACTACTGGTAGTTGTGATTAGTGAGGATGACTTTATTACTAAAAATAGACTACCGCAGATATTATTATAGGCCAAAATTGCTATTTTTTTGGGCTTGTATAGATAAATATGATTTTGCTCATCAACAAGACTGAAATTGTAACACGCTTTTTTGTATATTTTAGATGATTTGGTGGCCGATGAAATCTAGTTTGAGTGAAAGTACGATGGGTCGATATCATCGTACAGGTAGAGGAACCTAGACAAGAGACACACACCAGCAGAGGAAGCTGGGAGAATATTTATGGAGGCCTACACCCATTTGTGGGTGATACCGGACTGAGATGATGACGATAATATTTTTATTGGTATCTATATAAAATAGGAGATGATGAGAGGTTATTTTCAACTCCGCTGGATATACCTAGTAAGAGGTGGCTAAAGGAACACAGCATGCAGGGTATGGGCAGCAGCATCTTCTGCGGTCACCAAGCCACCTGCAAAGCGTGATGACCATGGCAAAACACAAAATATAGGTGACTCATATTTTTTTGCATTAATAGTTACCTTACCTACCAAAATTGTGTCGCATTCAAATTGAATTGAAATAATCTGCGTGACTAAACTGCCATGAACAGATGATTAACGACTTTATGTTTTATAGTTTTTTATACGCGTCAATTGTATCTGAAATTAATAATGCACTTTTTGTAGTAAAACGGTGCAAGAAATATTATTTTATGTTGGTTTTTAGATTCTTAATTTTTTGCACGATATGTATATCTTGACACTTCTTTTTGAATACGTTTTACAAATACGATGTTGTTTCTATATAAAATTTTATGCAATATTCCTAGGTTTACTTTGAAATCGGGTTTTTTAATTAGGTAAACGCTAATCTCCTTCGCAGTTGTTAGTTTCTAATTTGAGTAATTCTATGCACCAGCTGAGCCCCAAGGCTAGTCAACGGTTGTAGACTAAAAATATTGCATTTCGGCTTTTCTGCTTTCGTAGAGCGCAATCTCTTTCTGACACACACTACGCTCCATGAAGCCGAAATTAGCCGATGTGCTATATTTGTTGCCTACTACAATACTATATCACAATATTGCAAAATATTTTTCATAATTGTAAATAACTGGAGACACAGATGGACATACAGATGTTTGAACTCACGTTCTAGTTCACTGGCAGCCATATTCTTTTAACTGAAACTCAGCGACATTTCTTTCTCTGGGAGAAAAAGTTTTTCTTGTTTTTGTCTGTCAAACGACAATGACCCTACAAAACGAAAAGTCTTTGGTCTTATGGATCATGATTAAAGACTCGACCCTCGGCTGTTTTACACAAAAATAACATTTTATTTTTAAAATTAGCAGCAAAAAGTTTGTATTCCATTTGGCGCGTATTCCATTGTCAACGCTAATCCAAAGAGAATAGTTTTTTATTTTGCCGGCGTTCGTAATTCAAAACTTTGAAATTCCGATATTCAATTGGTTTTGGAATGCGACAGACATCGATTTATTTATTGAAAAGAATATTTGAAAAGATGATTTGCGGACTTTGTCATTCGTTGGGCTACGTTCGTAACTGCATTCTACTGATGATGATGAAGGCTCTGAAGGCTAGTCGAGATCAATATTTATGATATGGCTTGTTTACGTAACTTGCATACTAAATTAATTTGTCTGGCTCGCTCGTCTGCTTATTATTCAAAACACAAGTTAGCAACAGACAGTTTTTTAAAATATAATTAATTTATTTAAAGTCGCTTAAAAAAGTTACGAAGACGTCGTCGCGTTAGATTACCAAACCGATAACTAAAAAACATTGGTCGGATAGAAATAGCCGGCTATATAATAATTCTTTTACCGGCTATTATGTATTTTGGTACAACTCTATAAGTAGGTAAGGTCCATTCGGATGGTCCAATTTGCATGTTAACACAACACCCGACAATGCGATAATTGAATGCCCAGTGTAATCCACCCTTTGACAATCCTTTGAAGGGTGCTTTTTAATCTGTACAGGTATTACCATAATTTGTTAACGACGTTTTGGTTGATGCATGGGGTATTTTATGTGCACGACATGATAGGATTAAATTCGTTTTTGACGTTTAAGAATCTACAGCAAGTATTTATGTTCACGAATCTACGAAGAATCAAATCAAAATCAATCAAATCAAAATTCTCTTTATAAATAATGCGGACAATCCACACAACACTGTCTAGCCCCAAACTAAGCAGAGCTTGTACTATGGGAACCAGATAGCTGATATAATACTTGAATATTTTTTTTTGTAAATACATACATAGAATACAATATAACACCCAGACAGAGAACAAACATCTATGTTCGCCACACAAATATTTGTTCTCAGTGGGGATCGAACCCACGCCCTCAAGCGCAGAAGGCAGAGAGTTCTCTCTACAACATGGAATCCTGACAAAACCACAATACACACAAAACAACAATGACCCCTAGAAGTTGATAGTGTCGCTGTCAAGAGTTGAGATAGGTGGCAGTTCTTTGAATCATACTCGTTGTTATAAGAAATAAAGGAATATACAATATGCTTTTATTTGTGGAGATGATTATAGATATTAGAGATTATTAGAGATGATTAGAGATTATTGTACACCACAAGAATATGACATTACACAAACGAAAATAATAAAACTAAAGCTTTAAGGGGCCGGCGGAGGGTTTGCAATGAAAAAAATGTGTAAAATGCGATTGGTGTTTATTTCATTTGAGGTAAGTAATTTAAAATAAAAACTATACCTAGATAAATACTAAACAAATACAATTATCACAGTAATATAGTGAAAATCTGCTTAAATTAGTAATCATTTTGGTATTACGTTTGTATGAAAATTCGCCCTCCGCCGGCCCCTTAAGTACAATGGGCGGTCGTATCGCTTTTTGATTATGTTTGCAAAAAAAATCGCGATTCAAAATTTTTATTTATTCAGCCTGGTTTGTCCCACTGCCTGGGCAAATGCCTCCCCCCTCTTTCCTTCCACTCATCGTTCCAGAACCAAACTTGACACTCTGCATAATTCAATCTCTCTCTGTCTCTCTCTCTCTCTCGATTAAACGCATAGCCTTTTCAAGGTTATTTTAATAAAAACTGTTTATGATACAGGGTGTGCTACACAGCGGCCCGGGTTTGACGATGTCACGAACTATAGGCCTGCCATGAGCTCTGTCTGGCTCTGTCTCTGGCTTTGGTTTTGAGTCTGTGTGAGTGTTGACTAAATAAATCCTACGTCAAAACGTCACACACATAGTATAATGCACTGGTGAGCACTCACACAGACTACACACATCAAGTAATTTAGATTTTTTTCCCCGATATTAATTTCAAGCACAATTCTCAGGGCACCGCTAACAAAACCCATACTTACCTCTAATCGATTTTCACCAGAACAGAGCTCGGTATAAGGTCGAACAATCCGGCGGAATAGGTAACATGTGCTGTATTTTACTGCCGCAAATCGTCGCGCTACACACATTATGTCCCCTATGACTTATGGATTTACGAATAATATCTGAGGAATAAGTTTTTTTTTGCGAACAAAATATATATGTATCATTCTGATCTTGTGCCGCCTTTGTCGATTGCTTTGAGAGCACTGGTGGCTTTGTGGTAGCGGCCCCGTCTTTTAATAAATAAATATTGTGGACAATTCACACAACACTACCCAGCCCCAAACTAAGCAGAGCTTGTAATATGGGAACCGGATAGCTGGTATAATACTTGAATACATTTTTTTTTGTAAATACATACTTAGAATACAATATAACACCCAGACAGAGAACAAACATTTATGTTAACCACACAAATATTTGTTCTCGGTGGGGATCGAACCCACGACCTACGGCGCAGAAGGCAGAGCTACTACCAACTGAGCTAGAGGCCAGTCATTTTAATCATAATGTTGGAAACATTAAGTTTATTTAGTTTAATCTGTGATGTAATATGGGTTCATTCACCCCATCTCTCTCTCAATAAACGTCAACCATTGCACATGTCGTATCTAGTAGATAATAGGGGCTAAAATTTATTCAAAATAATAGATTTATTTTATTTTATTATTATATTTTTAGAAATGAGTAATAATCTTTATAAGTTTTGAAATGATTGATAAGAAATTGGTTTTTATAAATAGTTTAATTTGATATTTAAATGCTTTTATAAATCTGTATTAAAATAATAATGATTATTGAAGTAAGACTGAAGGATAGTCTTTAATGTTTAAAATAAAAAGCTATTTTAGTTTATTTAATTTAAGAACATTGTAGTTGCTTTAAAACCATTTCATAAATAATATTATATTTTATTATTATTTGTTCGAAATTAATAACAATTTATTATATCAATAAATTGTTATTGGTAGTCAGAAGCTACGCAGAACGGAGGACGATATTGCCGATAGGGGGCGCGGTCTATCAACTGTCATGGGGGTCGCCTGACTGAGGCTAGGCGGGACGGTGGATTATTCTGGGCTTGAGACTCGACTGAGGAGGTTATCGTGTCGTTCTGTGTACTGTCGATGTAATTCGGCTCTGAGTACACCCCTTGATTGTTAAGATAAGTACCTAGTTCTCTTTGTAGTTGATATATTTTTACTGTAAGGTAGTTTTGTGTTGAATAACGTGTCTAAAGCTATAATTTAGTTAAATAAAGTGTAAATTGTAAAGACATTGATGTAATTAAATCATTTAGTTACTATCTATATTTTCTTTTTTTAATATAAAGTTACCCTGATCTAATATCAGAGCGTGGGATAGAACTTTTGCCCACAGAAAACTAACATTTATTCTTATTCCAGAATGTGAAGGGCCATAACGTAAACTGGAGGCATTATCGGCTGACAAATGAAGTGGCAGTTCCTACGTTATCCGAAGTACGATACAAAGCCGTTTATGTATCTGGAATAAAACAGAGTGGACTTCAAGCGATGTATAAGTAAGGTAAGGCCTTATGAGGCTCTGCTTTGATTTGGTTTGAATCTTGATAGCCAGAACTCCAGATCTTTTTCAAGTTAAATTTAAATGACATTGTGTGATTGACCCAAATAGTGTTTAACGGTATCCTATTCGAAAAAGTTTTATTTTTGCCAAGAAACACTTTTATTTTTTTTTGTGGGAGTACCCGCATTTTTATTGCTCGTGCCATATTTTTTTCAATACAATTTTGTAAGTAGTACTGGGGCAGAATGGCCAAGCTATTTGTTCTTTACTACACTACAACGGACCTTTAACAAGCAACCTACAAGTGTGGGTACTTATGACTTGTTTTTCACAATGAGTTTTTGTTCAAATTTGTTATCAAGTGCTATGTCTGGACGTACCACTAACTACCCCCTATGCCAGAGAGGATCTTAAGTTTTCCGAAAGGGCATTTCAAGATTTTTACTTAACCACAGCATTAACTTTTATCATTACCTAGTAATCTAATAACCATCTAGCTGCTTTTTGCCTGGTGTACAGTTTATACAACATTACAAAGCAGCTGTGATGGAACTGAACACGACAGCCAAATTTTGGGGGGGTTGTTCAATTTTACGGTTGGACTGGTGTGAAGTTTGGACATCGCGATAGTTGCGATTACGTGATGGAACTGAACACGACAGACAAACGTTAAAATATTAGGGGAATCTTTTAAATGTAGGGTTGGACTGGTGTGACGTTTGGACATTGTAGTAGTTGCGATTATGCGATGGAACTGAGCACGACAGTCGACAGCCAAAGCTTGATGATATTTATATAAATGTTGGTAGACCTAGTTGGCCTGATCCTTTGTTTGGACATCGCGATGCCAACTCGCAATGGAACTTAGCATGACAGCCTAACCTGGTACTTTATTATTATTCTTCCTTACATAGGTATGGTGAGTAAATTGGCTAAGGATTGTTTAATAGTTTTTATGTTAACATTATCCTTGTGCTTTCAGATTTCATATCAGGTTATCCAGAACTTTATTGGCCTATGTAATATCAGAATCTCAGACACACTAGCGCCCTGACTTGCAGGTGAGCCAGTGGGTTTGGAAAATACTTGGAGATACTTCGGGGACGAAGTATTTTGCAGAATGGCCGTGTCGTATCTAGTAGATAATAGGGGCTAAAATTTATTCAAAATAATAGATTTATTTTATTTTATTATTATATTTTTAGAAATGAGTAATAATCTTTATAAGTTTTGAAATGATTGATAAGAAATTGGTTTTTATAAATAGTTTAATTTGATATTTAAATGCTTTTATAAATCTGTATTAAAATAATAATGATTATTGAAGTAAGACTGAAGGATAGTCTTTAATGTTTAAAATAAAAAGCTATTTTAGTTTATTTAATTTAAGAACATTGTAGTTGCTTTAAAACCATTTCATAAATAATATTATATTTTATTATTATTTGTTCGAAATTAATAACAATTTATTATATCAATAAATTGTTATTGGTAGTCAGAAGCTACGCAGAACGGAGGACGATATTGCCGATAGGGGGCGCGGTCTATCAACTGTCATGGGGGTCGCCTGACTGAGGCTAGGCGGGACGGTGGATTATTCTGGGCTTGAGACTCGACTGAGGAGGTTATCGTGTCGTTCTGTGTACTGTCGATGTAATTCGGCTCTGAGTACACCCCTTGATTGTTAAGATAAGTACCTAGTTCTCTTTGTAGTTGATATATTTTTACTGTAAGGTAGTTTTGTGTTGAATAACGTGTCTAAAGCTATAATTTAGTTAAATAAAGTGTAAATTGTAAAGACATTGATGTAATTAAATCATTTAGTTACTATCTATATTTTCTTTTTTTAATATAAAGTTACCCTGATCTAATACACACATCTTCGTTTTAATTTATACTAGTGGCCGCCCGTGGCTTCGCTCGCCCGTTCCCGTAACACCCCGTTCCCGTTGCTTTTTCGGGATAAAAAGTATCCTATGTCCTTCTCCCGGTTCTAAGCTACCTCCCCACTAATTTTCTGCCAAATCGGTTCCGCCGTTCTTGAGTTATAAATAGTGTAACTAACACGACTTTCTTTTATAAATTCACCCACTGCTGGGCAAAGGTCTCCCCCATATCCTTATAATGATATATCTGGGACGATATAGGTTACAAAAAAAAAAAAAAAAAAACCACCCAGCCGACCAAACAGAAGGACTTTGCTTTTTCCAATAATGTCGTTCAAAAATGTCCTGTGGATTAGGCTGACTAAGCTGTCAGGATGGTATAAGTAAACTAAAATTCCATCCCAGGTACTAGCGTCCTGCAAGTAGTGCTTGTGTTACAAGTAACCCCTGACGATATATAAATCATCTACAATAGATGCAAAAGCCTTTACTTTTTGAGTAGGTACAAACTTCAGTAGCCAGCCCATTCTCCTCGTAAATATAACAGAATTACAACAGGCTATGGAAAGCGCAAATTGGTATTTATAGCGTGAACCGGAATAGGTGGGAATTGTACGAAATAATAGCACGTAGAGCAGAGAAATAACGTACGGCGCATTGATAGAGATGCCAAAAATAGTTATTTTACAAACATAATGATGTTTTACTACTAATGTGCACTTAAAACATAAACAAGTTTTAAGTGCACATTAGTAGTAAAACTGAGTTCAATATGACATTATCTCATTTCAAGAAACAAAATTAAGAACTTTATTTTATTATGTTTTATAGGTTAGTACCAAATATAGTTTAGTTACAGCTACAAACTTTTTATAGTTATAACAATACTTTGGGCCAACCTTCGGGAAAATTAAATTTCTTATCGATTATTCATAGTAAGCCATGTCCTCGCCTTTGGTAAACGTGCTCTGTAAGTTATTGCAAAAAAATAAAAAAAAATAACCACTTATGGTTTTGGTTTAATTAGACAAAGAGTACATTTTATCTTATTTAAATCTACCTACACTATATGAAAATAAATAACTGTTGTTTATGTTTTTTTATTCAGGTTCGCGAGGTGCGTCGTCTACGTAATTAAGAATAGTCTTTGGACAAACTTTTAACTTTGAAACCTGTGCCGAGCAAAATATTTTCAATGCTCTACGCGCCGTAACGTAAAATAAAATTTGAACATGAATATTATTTATCACCGGCAACGAGGTATAATGCAACGTAAATCCTCATTTGAAGTTCTCTAAGTAGCTCGGATGTTTAATTGTTAGTCCGATGGATTTATTATGTGATGTTTACATTTAAAATAAATAATTATTACTTTAACCTTGAAATAATACATGGAGGAAAATAAAATAAATGGCGACCACGAACCGGATGACGAAACGTAGAGCGCCTATACCAGATGGATCGACGACATTTTTAAGATCGCGGGAAGTCGGTGGATGGAAAAGGCTCAGAATCGTTATTCCTGGAAATGTGTAGAGGAGGACTATGTCTATGACTTCTTCAGGCTGATGATGATGATGATAATAAAATAAATAATATCAATACACTTATAAATTTTTAAATGAGAGATCACTATAGACAGTATTTTTATTTATTAAGCATTTTTACTTATATTATTACTTTATTTTGTAAAAAAAAGCATTTAAAACCACTAAGGTTTGTGCTGATGCTATATATCACGAGCGCGTCACTAGATCTATAAAATCTAGATTGATGTTTGTTTTAATGTAACTTATTATAGGACCCGAAACATTAAACTAATTTTATCAATTCATTATCTTACCGAGACAGAATATTTTTATTCTCTTGTGTTGATTTAAAACAAAAGAAGTGGATTGTCGTTTTTTGTTTGAAAAATATTTTCAAAGTACAATGCTTTGGTATGATAACACTGAGTAAAATGTGCTCTAGTCGAAAAAAACTGCTATAAGCTTCTAGAAAACTGTAAAAAAAACAATGTCCTTAGGCAAGCACCGGTATTCTAGGATTTAAAGTCTGGTAGCGCAGTAAGAATCGTGAGACGATCACCAGCATTTACCTAGTCCATTCTAGAAAAAAAGTCTATAGGGATTGACACCACCTTTTGATTATTTGATCCAATGACTGGCCTCTCAGCTTAGTTTGCAGTAGCTCTGTCTTCTGCGCGGGTCGTGGGTTCGATCCCCAGAGAGAAAAACAATTGTATGGTGAACGCAGATATTTGTTCTCAATCTGGTTTGCCATATTGTGTTCTATGTATTTACAAAAAATATATATTTTTTACCAGATTATCAGCTATCTGAGTAAAAATTTTGTTGGAAGAAAGAAGTATAGCTAATATCCTGGAAAAATGTAACAAGGACAGCAAGGAAGACGTCGAGGCTGATGCAAAAGCTCGATCTATTATAGTACAATGCTTGACCGATCGATATCTGAACATAATTAAAAAATGAAAAAGTAACGGGACCGGGAATGGGGTGAGGGAAGCCGCGGGCTGTCGCTAGTCCATATGGGTGTTACGGGAACGGGCGAGCGAAGCCGCGGGCGGCCACTAGTTAATAATGAATACATAATGCGGGCATTAAATTCCCCAGAAGATCATTTCAAACGAGATTTAAATAATATTTTTGAAAAATATGCAACTGCTGTTACTACTGTTTCATTTTAAACATTCAGGATATTTCATAAACGTTTCCGATTGAAATCTTGAGTTACTGTCGTTAAAATCAATGCTTGTTAGGTTTCATTTTGCAGCACCTTCATTAGGTTTACTAAGACTGTCTTATGTCTTATCTTATCATTTTTTTAAGACTATTTTTTGTGTGTGATCGGGATCGTTCCCCAATGTTTTAGATTTTTCATTGTATTCCCTTTGGTATAAAATTGGGATGCCTAATGAAAGCTTAAAGTCTGAAAAATTTACTGAAAACAATGATTCGGTGAACAACCTAATCTTAATAGTATAACATTGAATGGGTGTTCAATGGCCATGTTATGTGGGTTCATTGGATTATGTTGTAATGCAAATCTTTATTCTGACTTAACACATCCGACTGGTTCTTTCATAGGGTAAAAACTCAAAGACATTAGTTGATAAATTCTCAAATTTCTTGTCCAGTAGCGAAAATTATAACAATATTATTTATTTCTTTTATACCGATTACAAAATTGTTGGCTTTATTTTTCTCCAAAAAAGATATAAATTTCTAAAGCTCAAATGCAAACGATCAACAGACTAGACTTAACACTAAGTACTTAGGTCAGGCAAAACTGTAGTTGCATATAAAAGGAAATACCTACGTAAAGTACTACTTGCCCAAAGAGCGACGCAGCGTCTTTCAGTATAGGACTTTGTTTAATGTTAAAGATCTAAGTTCCAAGACACGCTGTGTTCAACAAAGACTGTCTCGGTTTCTACAGTAGAAAGTTGAATTTATTTTATTTTCTTTTATTTTCGTTGCTCCGGCCATTATGAAGAAATAGTTTCATGATTAATGAAATTAAAAAAGAAAGCGCAACATCGTTTATATTTCGCTCGAGGTTATTTGAGAAATCTTAAAGAAACTTTACAATTTAAAGTACTTATAAAAAAACCTTTTTAAAATGTGTACATGAAAGTAATAAAGAAATCTCTCAACATTATGTATGGTGGCTAGATGAGAACATCGCCGCGAGGACAATGAACGAGCGAGGGCCGCACGGTAGGCCTCGCAGGATATAAACAAAGAGCCTGCGACACCCGGTGCAATGGCCGATCATGTATGGCGGGTCAATGTCGCGGCCGAACGTATTATAGTGCACATACATTTTTCGATAGAAAAACTCATTGGTACACGAGTGGATTTGAACCCACGACCTTCGGATCGGAAGGCGGGGCCACTACCACTAGACCACCAGTGCTCTCTAATTTTTATGTCATTGTTACTGGAATATCATCCTCGTGTGATACTTGTGTGGCATTAAATGAATAACCTTTGATTTTTATTTGATCTACAATAATATCTTAATATATTTGATCTATAATATATTTAAACAAAAAGCAACGGCTCAATTAACGGCTAATCTATCGCTATTGTTACTTCTTAAAAAATAGTCCAGCCAAAGAACTTTTATTCGAACATGACAGGCTGTCATTAGAACCGTCAAAAGTCAAAGATATAAGGCGGAAAACGTAGTGTCTATCTCAAATAAATAAATTAATCTTCGAATAAGGTAAGTAAATTAATATGCGTTTTATTGGTAGGTAAAACGCTGCTATTATGAATAAGGTAGGCAAGGCACTGAGGGCTGGTTTCCGCAAGGCTTCTAGTTGGCCCTTTTTGCGTGGCGCTTGACACCAACGTGTTGCTCGAACTGTCACGCCGGTTTCCTCACGATGTTTTACTGGCATAGTGCACACACATTTTTCTACAGAAAAACTACTTGGTACACGACTGGATTTGAACCCACTACCATAAGCGGATCGGACGGCGGTAGGTATGTACTTATAGGTACATAGGTAGGTAACTTATCATCATCATTATTATTATTATTAAAAGCCTGTTGTGTCCCACTGCAGGGCAAAGGCCTCCCTTCCTTCTCTCCATTCATCTCTTGTTTGGGCTACTGTGGATCATCATCATTATTATAAATTGTACAGATTTGTATTTTTGTAATGAATAAACTCAAAAACTACTGGACTGATAAATTTATTCTGCCACTATAATGCTGAATTATCCCCGAATAACATTATACCTAGTTCGATCAAATTAAACCTACAGGAAATGAGTGGAACTCACGGGAAAAAACGTCAAAATCTTACAATTTCATATAATGGTCATAACCTAAATGAGGTGGATAAAACTAAATTCTTAGGCATAACTATAGACCGGCACTGTAATTGGAAAGCCCATGTAGATGAAGTTTGTAAAAAATTAAATAAATTTGTGTACGTTCTCTATAAGCTACGCAAGACTACAAATAGTAATACGATTATGACTGCGTATCACGGATATGTCGCCTCAGTCTTAAAATACGGACTAGTTCTCTGGGGAAATTCGACAGATTTTAGTAAGGCTTTTATAGCACAAAAAAAATGCGTACGTGCTATTATCGGCATACCTCCCTGGGAATCATGTAAGCCTGTATTCCTTAAGCTAAAGATATTAACTTTGCCTAGCTTGTACATTTTGGAAGCTGCTAAATTCGCCAAAGATCACTTAAATCAATTTACAAAAGCACGAGACATCTACACAAGATGTGTAAGAAACCCTGATAGAATTGTTCTTTCTAGAGTACCCAGAACTACTTTGTATAAAAAAAATGCTTTCGCTATGTGCGGACAAATATTTAATAAAGTGCCATCTGATATTAAAGAGCTACCAGATAGGTTATTTATGAAAAAGCTGAAGCTTTGGCTAATTGAGAAAAGTTTTTATAATATTAATGATTTTTTAAATGCAACATTAAACCCCACATTGTTTGCTAAGGGGTATACAAAATGCAGAATCATTTGATGTATTTGTATTCATAGCTTCAAGGGTCTTGGGTGGAATTCTACTAGTTTAATTCCGATGGTTGTTTAGTCTACGAATCTTTGTGCCAATGTTAACAGCGTTTGCAACATCAACAACATCTGTGAATGCGAGAGTAATACCAGGCGGTACAACAAAACGCACTGCGCGAACTGCGACGACAATCATACCATCAACGCCGATCTGACTTGCCGTCCAATTTGTGAAAAGCAGTGCATCAACGGCGAATGCACAGCTCCGAACACTTGCACCTGCTTGGCTGGCCATGTTAAGTCTGAGTCGAGCCTCAAACATTTTTTACATTTCTAAATAATAAATAAATAAATTACGCTAGTAGTTGGCGTCGTAAGCGCCCATCACATTCTCGGGAGTGGACCAGACTGGGTGATCCCAATCGTTATCGGGGTGTATTTCCCCCGTCTGGCCTTGTGCACGTTCCTGACGTTCGTGACCTACAAGGCAATGCTTTGTTGTAGGCGATGGTTACCACTTAACATGGTGGGCCATATGCTTGTTCCATCAGCCCTTTGTGTAAAAAAAAGGTAGGTGCGGCTATACATACCGTATCCTATGGACGCGCTTGCTTGCAACACATCTCTCACCCGTTGCCAACCTTTTTATAAGGGTTCCGTAGCCAAATGGCAAAAACGGAACCCTTATAAATGAATGTTATCCCCCTGTAACGTCTATAATAAGAGAATGATAAAACTAAAAAATATACATGATGTACATTACTATGTAAACTTCCAACGATATTTGGTTTGAACGAGTCCAGTTAGTAGTTTTTTTTAATACGTTATTAATCGTAAGCCGCAATGTACCTTTCGACGAACTACTAGAACTTCTATATTTGTATTACTTACTGCTACGGAACCCTTCATGGGCGAGTCCGACTCGCACTTGGCCGCTTTTTAATATTTTGGACCCATGCTAGTCTTCATCGATTACCGTCGACAAACTAAGACAAATGGCTTCAAATAATTCCCGTACATTTGTCAGTGTTAGCCGTCGATAGGTGGGACGAACAGGGCTTCGTCAATTTCATCAGCTCTAATCAATTTCTTTTAATAGATTTCTTTGTATGTAAATCGGGAACAGGACCTTACGTTTGTTGTAGTTTGTAAAAATTGGATGACAACTTTATAATCATAGAAAAAAACATTGCTAAATTGAGCTGCTGGTAAAACAATAGATGCGGGTTCGACTGTTCACTAAGTTAAACTTGCCGAAGGAGGCAAACCGAAACGTAGGGCACACGAGAAGGACCAGAACCCACCAGAAGGACCGACGACATTATTAAGATCGCAAGAAGTCGGTGGATTGAAAGGACTCCTGAGCTAAGTCGGCCTAAATCCACAGGAAAGACATGGTCAATACGTACGGAGCTGACTAAGCCGCGGGTTTCCTAGCTATGTTTTCCTTCACCGTTTGAGAGCACTAACATACATAATTTATTCGAACCCGCGGCCGTAGGATTGGAAGGCAGAGTTACCACTAGACCACTAGTGCCAAATAAATACTAGATACAGTTGCATGCAAAAAATATTGCACCTCGGCTTTTCTATTTTCGTAGAGCGCTATCTCTTTCTGACGCACACTACGCTCTATGAAGCCGAAATTAGCCGATGTGCAATATTTGTTGCCTACTTCTATACATACTATTATAATCTATATGTTCAAATATGTTTGTTTGTTTATTTGTGATTGATTATATTACTATGTGTATGTACCTATTATGTTACTCTGTATGTAAGCTGGCACACAGACGTTTTGGCCAAGGCTGTTAGTTTGTAATGCTATTGATAAATATAAAATATAAAATAAAAATAAAATAAAATCTATACTAATATTATAAAGAGGAAAGATTTGTACCTATTTTTGTATGTTTGTAATGAATAGGCTCAAAAAGTACTGGGCCGATTTAAAAAATTCTTTCACCAATAGAATGCTACATTCTTCCAATTTGACATAGGCTACATTTCATTTTGAAAAAAATTAGGGATCCTTGGTAAAATTTGAACAATGTAACCGAAGGTGTAGAAAAATGAGTCTTAAAATGTCTTTCGTCGAATGCGCTGCCGAAACTATTAGCGATAGAACAAAATAATATACAACAATATTGTCTACCCCGTGCGAAGCCAGGACGGGCTGCTAGTCGTTAATAAACCAAAACTAGACAATTAACAGTCACTCAAATGATTATAAAATTAAAAGTATAAATGGTAGTTTCACGGCAAAGATAATTGTGTCCAATTATTTGTGTTTCAGCGAGTCGCCATAGCTTGATTATTGAACGTTTTTATTTCCTTGTACCTACAGTTTATCGAACAGGAAAATTGGTCGAAATAATTATTTCAGGTTGAGACAGCTCATTACTTGGTATCTTTTTTTTGTAAATAAATATTAACACATCTTTTTTTCTATCCACGGGATTGAACCCACGACCTAAAGTTACAGGCACATAAGGAAGAACACCTGTATTCCTGAAACTGGTAAGACAGTGCATCGTAGGGCATGTTTACAGCATGCGTAAGCTCATGGATACCTCTTAACATCAGGTGGCTTGTCCCATCAGCAACATGTGAAAAAACTACAGCACAGTAAGTCAAAGTCAAATATATTGTATTTATTCAATAGTATCAAAACGATCACTTTGAAAATACTTTTTCAAATCGATTCATAAATGACGAAGTAATGCAATAACAAGCATAAAAAAAATACAACCGTATTGAGAACCTCCTCCTTTTTATTTGTAAGGACGCGGGTTAAAATGCATTCTTTTTTTTATACAACTTAGTAGACAAGCATACGGCCCACCTGATGGGAAGCGGTAACCGTAATCTATGAAAGCCTGCAATACCAGAGGCATCACAAGCGCGTTGCCGACAACACACAAAGTAACTGAATAAGACTAACATGGGAATTTCATAATAAACTCTTTCACCACTAAAAAGATACATTAACCCTGAGAAAGAGTCTCTACTTTTAAGTATTACATATTTAGAAAAGAAGATGTAATAAATGTGAAATCACTGCTGTCAAATTATTCCACCCATGCAAAGCTGGGGCGAGTTGCTAGCGACTTTATAAAGAGACAGGAATAGTAGCATATCTAGTGATCTAAAATCCATATTGTTCTACAAGTTTCTAGAAAGAAAAAGCCTGTATAAAATCCAAGACACCTTAAAACCTGTCGCCTCCTCTACACTGTAGATTTCATTTAAAGCATGCCAGGAAAAGAAAAACATTTTATTGCGTTTGTTTATTTTGGTGTTTTCAGCTTGAACTGCGGAGTATTTTCGACCCCAATTTCATTACGGCAACTGGATATTTTCAATAATTATTTTTTAAAAGAACAATGTAAGAGAAAGACCTCCTTTGTATGATGTTTTTTTTTAATTCTTTACGAAGGAATTAAAAAGTAACTTAATTGGTTACAGGAACTCTCCAAATGTAGTAAACATTTTTCAGGCTAATAATAATAATAATTCTTCTTGAAAGGAATGAATATCTCTTGTACTTTGCTATGTAAAAAGACCGATAATCTCAGTCGGCAAGAAACTCGTTACATTTTCACCACAAAAATATAAACCCATTCAATTCAGCCCCTGTCAAGCACACAGCTCATAACCGCGCAAAATGTGAAGAATCAAAACATGAAACGTACCGAAAAATCCTGCCCGCATTCATAAAGCTATACACATTATAATTATCACGGAATACGCGGGAGTCACTCCAGAATTCTCGCATTTCGACCGTAGGCGTCAAACCCACCACCTTGCGAGGGCGGCGGTTACCTCCTCTGCCACAGACAACTAAACAGTACTTACTGAAGAACACAGCATCATTATTAGCCTTGAGAGGTTCACTAGTAGACGAATGGAAAGCCTAAAGTTTGAGGAAGAACAATTTACACATTTTTGAGCTTTTTTTATTGAATTGAATTGATGGATTTATCAATCCAATCACTACTACATAACTGAATGAATGAATGATTTGAATGAATGAATGAATGATTTATATAGTTTGCGAAACCAGAACTTACACTATTCATAAACTATTATTTAACTGTTATTTTTTAGTCCCAAAAAAAAACCCCTGAAATAAGTAAAATATAACATTTATTGTTTGTTATCTACGAGACGAGACATTGATTCTCGCAATATACCTATCCGCTGGCCAACGATTACGATAGATAGCTTGTTACATTTTATTTGAATCAATACAGTCTCACGTGGTTGAATAAAATATATATATGCATAAAATATTTCAGTAAAATACTGCGTTTAGGATGGACAAAACTAACAGAGCATGTTCATACATAACTTACCTCGCGTGGTATTATTTCTTGTAACAAAAACACTGCGTGATTCCGATATATTTCTAAAAACAGTGCTGTAAGGATGTGTTTTCTGCGACGTAACACAGATCTATCACACATTACACAATTATTAAGAATATCCATATCAAAGAAATTCCAAACAAATGGCAAATAATCAGGTCCAGTAAACTAAACATGCTTATGTGGGTAGTTTATAAAAACAAACGATAACCGATAAACGAACAGATCAAAACGAAGTTAGGCGACACGAACGAAACAATGCGCCAGCGCAACGAGCGAGACGCGACCTACTGTGTGAGAGAGAAGGAGCGAACGTATAAATGCCAATTTGATCAACCTTAATTTCTCTTCAATTTATAGGATAACGCTTGACTGCAATCTCACCAGGGGCTTAATTCTCGGGCCGATCTCGATCATTTTGCAATTTTATTTTATTGCTTCTTTTCGACGAGAGAATGGCAGATTTCCTTGAGTAATTCATCAACGACCTTATCGTAGAAGCCTCGACAGCTACGATATACGGAAAACGTAGAGAAAGTGCGGGTTTGTGAAAAGAAGCAATAAAATAAAATTGCATAATGATCGAGATCAGCCCGAGAATTAGGCCCCTGATGTTAAGTGATGATGCAATCAGAGGCGTCTCTAGCCCATGTAGCGCCCGTGTGCAAACATTACCCAAGCGCCCCCTAGGGGGCGCTTGGGTAATGTTTGCGCTTACTAGTAAGCGCGCGTTCAAAATGGAATAGATACAAAGTACAAGTAACAGCACATCAAGTTACCACAAACTGACAAATTTCCCCAATGGGTAATAAACTTGTTCTGAGATTTTTAAGAAGAAATTTTTCAGTTTGGTTACCACGATGTGCTGTTGAATGTATTTAGAATTATGCAAGGTGTTCTGGTGTTTTCTATAACAAGCCAAAACGTATCCATGATTATCAGGTGGGCCATATGTTTGTTCCATCCGCTAGTTGTATTAAAAATAAACGTTCATGCCAAGGAATTTTAAAGTAGCATATGTTTTCTTCCTTGATTCATGCAGTCTGGAATATCGTTTGGCCTGACAAGACTAAGCACGTTAGTTACATTCTTATTATAATTATGGACTGTTGGTTGTGCCCTAGAAGTATAAATAATTGTTCTTATTCAAAGAAGCCAAACTACTAAAACCTATTATTTTTCTAACTAGGTTAGTGCTTCTAATCATGCAGCTCTACCAAAATAGAGTTGCTAACCGCGAAACTTTTGTACTTATTTCTTTGGCAAGTTTCGATCTCATTTCACTGGCACGTTTTTAAATGATAGAAATTCTTTGTAATTTTTATTACACTGTCTACCTAGTAGGTTAGTTTATAGTTCAAAAAATAATGATGATAGCTTTTTGCAGTGATGAGCGACCGTTATAGATGGTATTGCAACGAGCGTCTGCTCTTACGGCTCGCTATTTTCAGGCCAGTCAAGACGCTTCTCAACTAAATAAAGCCTTATAAAAAGGTTTGTGGGGAATGCAGTAACCAGTTCTTGCCTAACTCTCGCCAAGTACAGACGTCAAGATGCGTGCTTCTCTCGTACTATTAGCAGCGATGGTCTCCGTAGCTTATGCAGGTTAGTGCCCTTTGTTTTTACCGGCTCGTTCCGAGAAACCACTTGAGTTTCATTTGTTTGCAATTTGTCTGAGTAATTTCCGATTGGTTCTTTTGAGATAATCGCTTCTCATCATCACTGGGACTTTTGCAAGTTCCCTTAGCATGGTAATGACGTTGCGTTGTATGTTATATAGTTTGGGCATTCTGGACTTGATCGAGCGATTGTACCGTGTCTGGGATCATAGTCGTGAGCATGTATCTTTTTTTTTACATTATTGTAGTCTACGTTTGGGTACCGTATAAGCTCATGAATAAACTCGCAACTAAAGGCCTGCGTACACCTAGGTCCATCTTTTCTCCATACAATAGAGAGAGACAAATAGGCATTTAGATCAGTGGTCCATTGTATGCACATTGTAAAATTTTCTTTTTTATTTTTTTTATTTAGATTGGTTTCTGGTTGGGTGTACCTAACCTAATGTTTGGCTTTGTAGGTTAATTTTCTTTTAGTGTTTATCTTACAGCACAACTGGCAGGTGGTAAACCTCCTAACAGAAACGTAGTCGCGTCAGGTGGATGTGTGATTACCATGCTCACGGTTGAACTGAAGTCCACGAGCAAAATAAATGTTATTGGCAGACAAATCGATCTACCCTCTTTCGCACTCTTTTATTGGTTTCGACACTACTATTACAGAATTTAATCATGGTAAATATCCCGTTGTTTAAATATTTCTTTATTCAATGGTATACAAGGATCACTTCGTAACTTCATAAAGCTAGGTGAGTCTGGGTGCCAGTTCCACACGACCAAACCTAGAAGAACAGGCAACAAACTACGCCTTGGTTCTTTGGCTTGGCCAACCTTACCTCCTGCGATTCTCTCTGAATGATTTGACTTTCAAGATCCTGTTTGAAATTTATAGCTGAAGATGCATAAGTGGTGTTGTTAGCTCTAGAAAAATGAAATTTATTTTTAGGTTTTCATACCCAAAGGGCAAAATGGGACCCTATTATTAAACTCTCCTGTCCGTCGCTCGGTCTGTTTGCCTGCGTGTGTTCACAAGTCAAGTGTGTGTGTTTGATGTTGTTTGTCTGCCTGTGTGTTTGTTTGTTTGTCTGTCCGTCTGTCATCAGGCTGTATCTCATGAACCGTGATTAGACAGTTGAAATTATAATGTATCTCTGTTGCCATTAGACATTTAAACTTTGCCAAGCGATTTCAATCTATATTTTTACAGCTGTTACTTTTAAATTGCATTCGCTGTGAAGCGCATTAACAATTGGAAATCCCCCCAAACTCTACAAAACTAGTACCTAACTATGGAATATCCATTTGCCCTGCGTCCATCAACTTACAGATGTTCAGCCGCACATGCATTTCACCGGCACTTACACCCTTTAAACCGAAACAGCAATGCTGTGCTTCACGGCAGGAAAAAGCATGGGTTGTATTTCGGTCAGCTCAATTACATACGCCACATGCACTCGTTCGATGTGATCACGGCACATAACACTGATGTTATATCGGTAAATAATCAAACTTACGGGGCGCGGCGGCGGCGCGGGCGCGGGGGGCGCGGGGCGCGCGCCCTGCAACCCAGACAGAGAACAATTCACCACACAAATATATTTTGTTCTCGGTGGGGATCGAACCCACGACCTACGGCACAGAAGGCAGAGCTACTACCAACTGAGCTGAGAGGCCAGTCGATATAAATATAAATGATGGCAAATCACCATAACAAAAAAAACAATAGCCTATAATTGGCTTTGCACGGCTGACATTTACAAAAAAAAAGGTGAAAAATATAAAGTCATTTCCTAGGATTGGTTTCATATAAGCGGATCGCTAGTTTTATGATATGTTTCATAATAATTATTTATGATGGTACCTACTCGACTATTCTAGAGGAGTAGGTGGAGATTAATTATGTTAGCTATATTTTTTTAAATAGTTAAATTGTCCCTACATGATAGTATTACTTTCCATACACAAATGTTGCTTTCTGAATCTATCTAGACTTTAAAACCTTATACTTCACGCGTATTTAACTTAGGGCGGTCTTGACCATTGCCGAGTAATGCAACCCGTTAGAAAAAATATTTCCGTCTCTACTTAAGAGGCCGGCGGAGGGTGAATTTTCATACAAACGTAATACCAAAATTATTACTAGTTTAGGCAGATTTTCACTATATTATTGTAATAACTGTATTCGTATAGTATCTAGGTTCCAGAACAGTTTTTATTTTAAATTACTTACCTCAACTGAAATAAACACCAATCGCATTTCAATGTAAAATTTAAATTTAAATAACATAAAGATAGTATTACATAAATAATATATCTTCTAAATTACTTGATAATTATATAGCTTCAACTATTTATTTAAAATAACATAGATTTGAGCAAACAATTTACCATTTTTTTAATTATGAGAATGAAAACAATGGCTGAATAATGCTGGCGAGCCGTAGCCGAAGGCCCGCCAGAGAAAAAGAAAAAAAAAACCGGGAAGGCGGCAATTCAATCTTCATTTTCACTATTTTTTCTTTCATGTTTTTATTTTTACTTTCCTTGTATTCGTAATGAAAAGCACAGTGTTTACCTCGGCTGAAAGTCTTTTAAGTCCCTCAAGCTCCATTGGCGCCCTCGCTTACGCTCTGGCGCCAAACCCGTCTCGGGACTCAAAAAACGTGACTTTCAACACTCAGGTAACAATGTACTATTTAAAACACACAAATATAGCTTATGTTACTCAGGGTGAATGTAATAAAATTATTTCATGCTCTTTGAGTTGAAGCTTCAAATCAGACAGGCAAGGACGTAGTTATTAGTTTTCTTTTCTACATGGACCAAACTTAGTTCAAACAAGGTAATATGTGTGCCTACGAAGAGGGTAGTTTACGGCCCTGGACGTAGAGAGCAGCTCTCGTATTTCTATAAATTAAAATTCCAACAATGACACTAAAAGTAGTGGAAGGTGTTATTCGCGAACTCCACAAGGTAATACACGACCTCGCGGACAAAGTTACATCCCTAGAAGCAAAAGTGACGGACCAAAATGTGATAATTAGCAAACAAGTCGAAGCGATCAATAAACTGCAAATTCAAGTGGAGGGTAAGCAGATATCACTCTCAGCTGTTACTGCGCCGGCCCAAACAGCGGTACAGCACCCAATTCGGCAAGCTCGAGTAATAGCTGCCGCCAACATTGCGACAATTTCAAGCGCTGCAGCGGCTACCAAGAAACCAGTTAGCCAAAAAGGAAAGGTGAGACTATCAACTAGCACTGCATCGCCCAAGTGCGACGAAGTCAGAGTATGCACTCCAACGCCAATTCCTACTAGTGCTAACACGGCGAGTAGGGTGACCACGACTCCGTTGGATACACAGCGGACAGACTTTAAAGCTGATGACGAATGGCAAGTTGTAGCCAAAAAACGGCCGCTCGCCAAGCAACGCCGTGTTTTATCCGGTTCCGGAAAAACTGATGACGAACTCCAAACAGCAGAGAGAGAGAGAGAGTAATGTATATACAAGCTTGGTCTTTTAAGCCAGAAACTACTGTGGAAAGTATACGTAATTACATAAACAAGATAGCAAAGTGCGATAAATACTTCGTTGAGAAACGTAATATAAGAACTGATCTGCACGCCGCCTTTGTAATCGGATTCCCGGAGTCGCTGCATGAAAAACTGTACACACCAAACTCATGGCCACAAGGTGTAAAGCTGTCGGACTGGTTTCGTAGAAGTCCCCGCGCGGAGCGGGGATCACTTGACGCGGCCGGCCTCAGTGACACGACCACCAGCGACCGCTTCGGCGGTTCCAAATAGCTTTATTGCAAGTCGAATGAATGCCTCTTTATTAACACAGGATAACGGAGATACGAGAGGCGAAACAATTGTGGTATGTCACCAAAATATCGCACCGTTAGACAGTAAATCTACGAGGTTGGAATTGCTACTAAAAAGTGAGTTAAATTGTGACGTTCTAGCAGTTACTGAACACTGGTTATCAGAGCCGTATTTAAAATGTGTAAATATTCACGGGTATAAGTTAGCGTCTTATTTCTGTAGAACTCAAATTAATCGTGGTGGGTCTTGTTTATTCGTAAAAGATGGAACTAAGTGCGTAGAAAATATTGACTTGATCTCTTTGTCGGTGGAAAGGTATTGTGAAATATCTGCCATAGATCTATTAGACTTTAATATGACTATTGTTTGTATATATAGGACAAATTTGGTTACTGCCAGTGAATTCCTTGGGAGGTTTGAGACTTTGCTCGACAAGATAACAGAGTTGGGAATAGAATGCGTGATCGTCGGTGATTTTAACATTAATTATTTGGGAGGTATATGTAGCGATGTTAAGAAGCTATCTGATTTATTATCAACTCATGGCATGGCGAATCTAGTTGACTTTGTAACTCGTCCGTGCAGTTCTACCTGTCTTGATCACCTATATAGCAATCTTGCGCCCGGTACTGTAAGCGCCGTGCCGGTCATAACGAACTTGAGTGACCACATAGGTATAAAGGGCGAGATTATTCGTTCCAAGCCGCAGGTACAATCAAAATTCTCGTACATAAGAAGGTTTAGTACTACTAATAGCGCAAATTTCGTAGCTTCCATTGACAGTGTCGATTGGAACGAAATTATGACTAGATATAATAGCTCGGCTGACATGATTCAATCTATAATAAATATATTAATTAATAAATTTGACATTTGCTTCCCACTGAAGAAAACCTATAATACTAAAAAAAAGGAATCATCGTGGATTACGGCTGACATTAAAAATTATAAATTATTGCTATTTGACATCATTAAATTTAGTAATTTGGAATTAAACAATGACTCATTACAATCTCTATTAGTTGACATGAATAATCACTATGACAATTTAATTAGCAGTAGTAAGCGTAGTTATTATGCGAATATAATTTGTAGCAATAGGAACACCTCAAAGGCGATGTGGGGTATTATTAATAGGGAACGAGGGAAGGACAATTGCCCTCGCCTCGATTTTACAGACGCTGTATTAAACCACGATGGTAGTGGGTTCGATACCAAGACGGATGTAGTGAACGCGATGAACGCGCGGTTTCTCAGCGCAGCGGCGGCTTGCGGTGCGCCGAGCGCCGACGTCGTTGGCGTGCGCCGCACGCTGTGCTCGGCGCGCGCGCCTGCCGACCGCTCGCTGCGATTGACGCCGTTCACCGCTAAGGAAGTGTTCATCATTGTTACCTCCAGGATACCACCAAAGTTATCTAAAGATGTGTACGGAATATCTATGAAACTACTTCGATCCGCTATACCCGCTTTAGCCCCAGTCTTAGCATATGCATTCAACCGCTGTATTCGGGAAGGAAATTATCCAACTCCACTTAAACTAAGCAAAGTGTCACCTTTATTTAAAGGGAAAGGCAAGCGGAGCAGCATCGATGGTTACCGACCCGTTTCGATAATACCGGCTATTGCGAAAGTCTTCGAAAACGGGCTAAGCTCCCGCCTTACCGCCTACCTATCTTCAATTGAAGCCCTCTCTGATCGGCAATACGCGTATCGTGAGGGCCGCTCGACCACTTCACTAACGCGAAAATTGATCAGTCTGGTTGTCGCTGCACGGGAAAAGAAGCAGCACGTCGCTATGATGTGCTGTGACTTGTCGAAGGCGTTTGATGTGGCGGACCATGACGTCCTTTCTGTCAAGCTGCGGTACTATGGAATCAATGGCCAAGCGTACACCCTTCTTACAGATCTGATGAACCATCGCACTCAGGTAGTGCAAGGAAATGGTATCACGTCTGATCCGCTAAACTCAGGTATGGGGGTGGCTCAGGGGTCGTCTGTCTCGAATATTCTTTTTTCGATACTGCTGAATGACCTCCCGGAAGCAATTTCGACAGCGGAGGTCCTCATGTACGCTGACGACGTGGCCGCCATTGTTACCGCACCCACAGTCGATCAGTTAGAACGTAGTCTCAACTGCACAGCGGCGCGACTTGCGGAATGGTTCGGGATGACCGGCCTTGCTCTTAACTTGAGCAAGACTCACTTCATTCATTTCCGCTTGTCGGGCCATGCAGTGCGACCAATGTCGGTGGCAATAGCTGGTGAGCCCATAGACCAAGTTGAATGCACAACTTTCCTTGGTTTTCAAATCGAAAGTGCGCTGACGTGGGCTAACCACATCGATAAGTTGTGCGGTAGGCTGGGCAGTGCGTGCTACGCGCTCGGGCGCGTGTCTCGGGTGGTGTCGGGTGACGTGGTCTGCGCGTGCTACTTCGCCACGGTGCACTCGCTGCTGCAGTACGGCGCCGAGCTATGGGCGCGCGCTGCCGACTGGGAGCGCGCGTTCAGGATGCAGAAAAGGGCCGTACGAGCAATTGTGCAAATCCGAAGTGATGTGTCTGCGAGACCACACTTTAAAAACTTAGGTATTCTCACGTTGCCCAGTTTAGTCATATACCAAGTGGCGGTATACGTGAGAACTAATCTAGACTCCTATGCTAGGCACGGTGACCTACATGCTTATCACACCCGCAACAAGCGTAAACTGGCGATACTGCCGCGGACACTTACAAAGTCATCGAAGCTGACGCATGTGATGGGCCCGGAGGTATATAATAGGCTGCCGGATACCATCACGGAGGCCCCTAGTGTAGCTTGTTTTAAATATAAATTAAAGTGTTGGCTTGTCGAGCAGACTTTCTACTCCTACGATGAGTTCAAGGGCAGTAATAGAATAGTCAGGTACTGTGTAGGTACTTGATGGTTACCTACAAAGCTAAACATTATATTCTTATTCTATTTATTTTGTAATTATCAAAAATGAAATCTACACTAGAGTGTAGATAAATTTATATTTTTCTATTACTGTATTTAAATTTTTATTTTATTTTTTTTATTTCCCATGTTGACCTATAATTATTATTATTAATAAATGACTTATGACTTATGACTTATGACTTATGTTGCACCATGTACTGCAAACAGTTGAAATGAGCTGGCGGTAGAGAATCCAAGCATTCCCGAAGCTTACTTATCTGAAGAGCTGGGGTCTTTGTTTCTGAAATATACAAGAATTAAATAGCCTTGGGGCCTTGTGGGTAATAAATATACACATAGATAGATAGATAACTCTTTATTGATTGCCATTACAGAAATCAGAAATATTTATTGCATAACTGTTGTAAAAAAAATATGTTATAATTATGGCAGGTACAGTTTTAACACGTTTGGGTCGCATGGAACTGGCACCTAGACTCACCTAGCTTTAAGACGTTTCAAAATGATTCTTGCAATCCTACTGAATAAATACACTTTTGATTTTGTTTTTTTTTATTAAATCCATTTTGGACGTACAACAAGAGGGCATTGCACCCACAGAGCACCAAACACGCTTTTGCTTACGATTTCGTGAAACATACTACTCAATAAACTATACGGAATAGGTATACGCGGACTGCCCCACGATTGGCTCACTTCTTATCTTAAGCATCGTCAGCAGTTCGTGGAAGTTGAGTACATTGACAACGTAACCGGCACAATTACTAGAATAAGGTCAAATCCCATACAGACACACGCCTCAATCCCTCAAGGAAGTGTCCTAGGATGTATTCTGTTTTTAATTTACATCAATGACCTCCCAAAAATACTTAACGATTCTTGCGTCCTCTTCGCAGACGATATTTCAATTTTGACATCAATTAAAAACAATGACACCAACTTGACAACTAAACTAACTGACATACTAAATTCTATTCAAGATTGGATGTTTGATCATAATCTGGACATAAATTATTCAAAAACTAAAATTATGCAATTTAGACCTTACCAAAAACCCCCTCTTGACATAAATTTTACTTATAATAATATTAAATTAGAATGCACCGACTCTTTTACACTCCTAGGACTAAACATAGACTCACACGTGAATTGGAAAAGCCATATCCAAAAAATAAGGTCCAAACTGTCCAGTTTTACATATGCCCTTAGGGAACTTAGAAAAGCAACAGACCTACAAACTTCAACAACTGCTTATTATGCCTATGCATTCGCTTGGCTCACAAATGGCATTATCCTTTGGGGTAATAGTGTTGATGTCCATGATCTCTTTATTCTACAAAAGTCATGCATCCGTACCCTCGCCAATATAAAGCTTCCGGAAAGCTGCCAAGAACATTTTCGTAGCCTAAAAATTTTAACATTAACCAGCATCTACATATTCGAAGCTTGCAAGTTTGTAAGAAAATACCCACAATTTTTCGTAAAAAAAACTGACCTGCCACGGCGTTACCCATGCAGGTATAAGCACAAATTAGTACTGCCTAACTCTAAATTAAAAATACACAGTTCCGGTCCAACAACAATGGCATCAAAAATTTATAATAAAATCCCCGAACAAATAAAAGACGTAGAAAAGGATAGGACATTCGAATATAAATTAAAGGACTTATTGATAAAAAAATGCTATTATAATTTAAATGACTTTTTCAATGATACACTGCCTGCGTTATAATACTAATTTAATTGACTTCATAATATAAAAATAACAAATAGCTTTTAATTTATCTATTTTTTCAGACTTCGGCCCGCTTCCACTCCAGATATTGCTATGCCCTGAACATTAGGGCCTATTATGTATTTACCATTTTTAACTTTAAGACCTCACCATGTAACATAATAATTGCAATAAATAATATGAGTATGAGTATGAGTATGAGAATTGAGTACCTGGCCCGGGATAAAGGTGATCTAGTGCGGGCCGCTGGGGACCTAGCGCGGGCCACAGGGGACCTAGCCCGCGGATCGGAAGGTGCTGGGGCAAATCGTTTTTAGTGACCAAGTGAGATATTTAACTTTTGAACTGACTTGATATAAAAAATGCAACCAAATTAGAACTACCTATTTTGCCATCCAAATAGGTAATTTAGTGCATAGAGCTTGAAATTTTATCGTCTGTAGATATTGCTCATTCATCAATCATCATCAAGATAAATTAGAAAATTTGACTTTAATTTAATTATGTCTTACTAAACTTTTTCAGTCAAAGTTACAACGACTGAACAGTATAATCTGGCCGGCAATCAAAGTGCTATTCATAATAATGCCTTTTAAGTTTTTATGAGCGAAAATTTTAGAAATTGTGTTCGTATTTTCCTTTATTTTCTTTGATTTTTGGCAAAACAGAAAGTTACAGCTGTAATAAGGTATCAATTAGTCTTACTCAGTTGACAAAGAAGGCGCCTAATTACTCAAATATCCATTAAAACAAGGATTGATTTAACTTTTAAGGACCTTTGGCTTTGTAGATTGCTTTTTTATATAAAAAAAAACATTAGTCGGAAACGATAGAAGAAATAAATTGAGAAAAAGAATGTAGTCGAGATAAAATTGCAATGCCTGCTAGCGATATGAAAGTGAATCACGGCTGTTATTCTCAGGTAATTAAAGCCTGAACGTAGCATTCCTGAATAACAAATATCTATTTGTTGTTTAAAACAAGCCTAAAAGATTTTATGCTTTCACTTTATTTACACTTATCTTTCAGCGAAAAGCTTCGAAGTAAATGAGAACAGAAAATTTACAGAGAGCGCTTCGCAAAACAAATTAAATAGTCACGTTTCGACGATTGCGAATAACGAAGCTAATTAAATCGGACCTTTGATTAAGGCACAAGTTGCTCAACTTCCCGGAATCAGTGGCACCCACGCAAATTAAATACAGCTACCTAGCTTTATTATTCTTTAGATAGCCTAATTAAAAGAACAATAATAATATTATATACTAATTATATGACTTTTTTTCTACAGTATATTTGTGAGAGTGTTTCTTGCAGATAATACTCGTAGTAGGGCGCAAACTAAAAAGTCTAAGTATAAGGAATTAACGTAATATCACGATCATCATGGAACCCACGGCTTACGGCGCAGAAGGCAGAGGTACCAAGAGGCCAGTAAATAAAGTTTATTCACCTGATTTCGTGATAAAGTCCTTGAACTTGATGAAGTATGAGGGGAACCCATCAATGAGTGCATGCCTTGTGAACCTTCACCACAAACATCTGGAAATCTTTCGTAATAGAAGCTTTCCTTGTCATACAGTGACAAGGATATCTGCTATAATATGTATTGTAAAAAAACTCAATGCATTTCTAAAACTTTCCTGACTTTATGTAATGAAAAAATATAAAAAAAATTACCCTATGAATTTTTCTCTTATTTATTTAACCACCCCTTATTAAGGTGGTTGAATAGATAATTATTAAAATTAAGTAAAAATTGACCTTATAAAGAAATTTATTGTTAGAATCTTAATTGTACATTCTGAATTTGACTTAGAAATTTTAAATGTCAATCTACTTTTGAAATAACTTCATGACATTCATAAGATGATGTAATATGTATATACATTAAAAAAATAATGTTAGATGACTCACAAAGTAGTGTAGTGACAATATAAATTTAAATATTATTTTATCCAAAAGCGTAACCAAAAAAACAATGTATGTAACTGTTACAGGCCAATTTAGACCACAATAGAATGAAAGAGCGAGACGGGTATAACATAGTACTGTCTCATTCTATTTTAACCCATTTCATTCTTTTGTTTATGGCTATACAACGAACTTTCGATTCACTGAACATTATAGCTAAATTCTGTGTTAAAACTAAACACTTAATTCAACTTATAATAATAACAACGACACAAATAATGGTGATGGCGATTAGTGAAACGCTGTCAAATATCACTGTCATATTTGACAGCGTTATGCCGCCTTCCTACGGTGCGTGATATCACGCACCAGCCCCACAACATGCGGAGAATCTATTTTTACTTGGAATCATAGGCGTTTTCTAGATTGTGTATGCCAACAAAGTTTTCAGTAGGTAGTTTTGCTCAGTACGCCTACCACAAGCTCTGTCTGGCTCTGTCTCTGGCACTGGTTTTGAGTCTGCGTGAGTGCTCACCTGTGTGACGTTATGTATGATTTGATGTTTATGCATGACCTGTGTGTGACGTTTCGACGTAGGATTTATTTAGTCAACACTCACAAGGGTTCCAAACAAACCAGACAAACCAGAGCCAGACACAGAGCCAGACAGAGCTTGTGATGGCCTACAGTGTCTACAGTTTTTTCTTTTGAGAACAGTTTTGTAGGGAACGGTGAAAGTTCTCAATAATAATTAAGCCGTATAAGGAATCAACACACGAGGATAGTAGGCAGTGCTAATTTTTATCATATTTTTTATAAATATTGTTGACATGGATGATATATTAATAAAGTAATTTAGAAGATATATTATTAATTTAATACTATCTTTATGTTATTTAAATTTAAATTTTACATTGCGCTCTAATTAGACTTTTTAAACTTCTTACCGTTGTAATGGGTTTCCAACCTACTTGCTGAATAAAAAGTTGGAATTTGGTTGAACAACCTCCTTGCAGTTAGAAAGACTTTAGAAAGTTGGAACATGGTTGAATAAAATAAAATAAATAATATATCTTCTAAATTACTTGATTAATATATAGCTTCAACTATTTATTTAAAATAACATAGATTTAAGCAAACAATTTACCATTTTTTAAATTATGAGAATGAAAATAATGGCTGAATAATGCTGGCGAGCCGTAGGTGTGCCCAAGGGCCCCGGCTTAGTTTAAGACGGCCTTGTACGCGTCTCATTTTCAATTGCCCAAAAATGCTTTTGTCTGTCTGTTCTGCCAACACATCACTGGAAGAAACTTGGTAGTATTGTTTTTTTCCTCGGGGGTTTTTATTGGAAAAAGGAGCAAAAAAGTACCGCATGAGATCCCATATCGACAGTTCTTTATTTAATTTGAAGATCCGATGAGGAGGCATGTTAGCATGACGAGCAGCTCTTAAAAATGCTGTAAATGGCTCACTTTTAGTACCTAAATAATATTTTATTTAAAATCGTCCAGCGAAGCCGCGGGCGGTCGCTAGTAATATTTAGATTCAAGACTAATCTCTGAACGTTTCCAGGTGATATACCCGCAGACCCGCGAAGAGATGCGCCGTCGCGGCAGAACGGACCAGCAACTCCATCAGTTCCTGGAGACGGTACAGCTGGCGTACCTGACGGGACGAGAGGGGGGGTGGGACGCCGTCGAAGACTGGATGGATGTGCTGTCAGGGGGGGAGAAGCAAAGAGTCGCTGTGAGTTTTACTCATACATCACTGCATAAGTTATTCTCGCGTCTTCATACAAAAAGCGGTCTGTGCAATTTGGGAAACTAAAAAGGAAATGAAAAATCTAAACGAAATTCGAATAGGCACTGCACAATTGTTTGTGCCCACAGAATACAGTAGAAAGGCGATAATGCGCCGTTTGTATAGGAGCCGATGTTGCCAGTTTTACATTTCCATTATTATATTTAAAATATCACTAAATATGAAGATTCTAAGAAAAAGAAAGCAGGAATGTTAAGAAAGTATTTCTATGTTTTATATTGTCGCTAAATTGGTTCTGAAAGTTATTCTTGCGCTGCTGCAAGGCATTTTTCACTTTACGACTCCCGAAAAAACTGTTGAATTTGTATGGAGAAAAGAGCATAATATGCTCATGTATATTGGCAACACTTTTTCGTCCACATGGCCGTTCTACTTTGTTCTGTGGTTGTGCCCTATACCTTGTGAATTTGATTGCCACCAAGTATATAAATATAAATATGATCAAACCCTTTTGAGATAGGCTATAGTGTTTAAAAAATAAATGTCCACCCGTGCGAAGCCGGGGCAGGGCGCTAGTTCTTTAAATGGTAGGTTTTAAGGATGTGATGAAAGTCCAAAATTGTGAAATTTTGTTGTTATAATATTGGGATATATGGATATTTGTTGCTCAAAGCGCCGCGCTGTGGCGAACCGATTTGTAAAAAAATCACTTGCAATTATCTAATTATCTATTATGAAAGTTTTTTTATATCTGAACATCAAAAAAATATGCCTGAGCAATGAAAAAAAAACATGCCAGCGCGCATTGAAAAAAAAAATTTTTTTTGAACAGTGCTTAGGTCTGAGTCGAGCCTCAAGCACAGATTTTTGACACTTTTCAATGGAGAACTGTCATAAAATCTATGCTTGAGGCTCGACTCAGACTCAAGCGCTGTTTCGGAATACGGGCCAATATCTGGTCGCGCTTTGCTCAAATCAGGCTAACCGCAAGCGCGCAGTCCGTGGCCCGTGGAAGCCTGAAATGGTAGGGGGACCACGTTGTCCGATCTAGGGTCCGGTTAATGTACGTCCAGTTATTGTACACCATGTTAAAACCTTTTTTCGTTTTTTGGATTCTTTTTAACCTGCCGTTCAATAACTGGCTGCGAATTAACTGGGTGCACAAAATTGTCACGTGATGTTATTGTACAGCATGTTAATTGGATGCCAATAGGGCCCGTGCACACTGAGGCAATTCAATTATTTCGTATTTTTTGTAGGCAATTGATACTGCTCCATAAGAGAATAGATCCTTAGGGGTAAATGTAAAAAAACATTTTCTGGCACTGCGGCGGCCGCTGCCGCGGCACGCTCGCTTTGCTCACTCGCCTTGTGCGTTATTTATATGTTCTAACATAACCTAACCTAACCAAGTCGGATCCGCCCTATAAAAACTCAAGGACTAGTACAAGTATCCGCTGCCAGAACAAAACAGCAAAAATCAATATTAAATTGCTACAGAGTGCACGAGGCTTTACTGGCATCGTAATAACGGTGCGTACAATAACAACACGTGACGACATTGTACAGCATGTTATTTCGCGACCTTTTATTGTACGCCCCGTTAATCCAAACCCTGGCATCGTAATAACGGTGTGTACATTAACCTGCTGTACATTATCATGCTGTGCAATAACGGGTCGTACACAAGGATACGCATCAGACTATACACTGCTAGCTCTTATGTCCTTGCAGTAAGAGTCATTTTTCTTTGTTTTTAGGTAACTTGAGCTGTATCCCACTGTACATTATTGCCTCCCTTCTATTCGTACGTTATGTTCTGTGCCAACAGCCAAGGGGCCCACGCACGCCACGGCCGGCGGCGGCCCAGCGCAAGGAAGTTGGAAACCCACTAGTGTAAAAAGAATATGGGCCAGCCCTATAGGAGTGACGCTCCGTTAGTTAGGCCCCTCAGGCAACTTCAGACCTACTTTCAGAGTATGAGTAATGAAAAGTTCATCGTACCTACTCTTTGCTCTGCTGACGAGGACCAAGTAATTAACTACAAAAGGCGCCTAATAACTAGGCAGATTCAGGTAAACTATAATAGCCCCCATAAACGAGCTAGATTAGTCTTAGGGGAAATACTATCAGGTAAGAATTAATCCCACGTAGTAAGAAAATATTACAAGATGTAGTATAACAGGAAAGTCCTGTCTTGTCAGTCTTTATCAAAAGACTACTTTACTGAGTGTTTTCATCAAATCCTGTATTTGATGAAAACCGGTTACAGTTCTGTGGCATTGTTTTATTCATTACGTCACTGGTCAGTCAGTATTTAAAATGGTCAAAATGTGATTATTGACGTGATAACGTCTTATAAATCGATGGAGCCGGCTGCACGCACGAAAAAACATGACTCATGCGTCGTTACGTCGTTTCGTCGTTCCATTTACCTGAGCCCGAGTCCGGGTCGGGTAATGGGTAAGGGTAAATGAGGGTAAGGGTAAATGAGGGTAAGGGTAAGGGTTCGGTCGGGTTCCGGGTCCGGGTCCGAGAGTTCGAGTCCGAGTCCGAGTCCGAGTCCGAGTCCGAGTCCGAGTCCGAGTCCGAGTCCGAGTCCGAGTCCGAGTCCGAGTCCGAGTCCGAGTCCGAGTCCGAGTCCGAGTCCGAGTCCGAGTCCGAGTCCGAGTCCGAGTCCGAGTCCGAGTCCGAGTCCGAGTCCGAGTCCGAGTCCGAGTCCGAGTCCGAGTCCGAGTCCGAGTCCGAGTCCGAGTCCGAGTCCGAGTCCGAGTCCGAGTCCGAGTCCGAGTCCGAGTCCGAGTCCGAGTCCGAGTCCGAGTCCGAGTCCGAGTCCGAGTCCGAGTCCGAGTCCGAGTCCGAGTCCGAGTCCGAGTCCGAGTCCGAGTCCGAGTCCGAGTCCGAGTCCGAGTCCGAGTCCGAGTCCGAGTCCGAGTCCGAGTCCGAGTCCGAGTCCGAGTCCGAGTCCGAGTCCGAGTCCGAGTCCGAGTCCGAGTCCGAGTCCGAGTCCGAGTCCGAGTCCGAGTCCGAGTCCGAGTCCGAGTCCGAGTCCGAGTCCGCGAGTCCGCGAGTATTTTCTTATAACGTTATCACGTTCAACTATCGTCAGTAAACAGACTTTACAGACAACCGATTTTTTTATATATGAACTAGCAATCCGCCCCAGCTGCGCACGAGTCGCTAGTAGAAAATAGCGTGATGTTATATAGAATTTCTCAATGAATGGACTATCCAACACAAAAATAATTTTACAATTCGGACCAGCAGTTCCCGAGATTAGCGCGTTCAACCAAACAAACAATCAAACTCTTTAGCTTTATAATATTAGTATAGACACATGGAAAGGTTAGATATTGTTTGTATTTATTATACTTAGTAGTATGTATGTGACTTTTCTTAATTTTTTGGAAAACAAGAAGTAGGTAGCAGTGTATAGTCTGATGCGTATCCTTGTGTACCTGACTACCCTACCTTGCCTACACATCTCTATGTTACAAGAATAATAAAGACCAGCCGGTTCAGTTATGACGGAATTTTGACAGAAATCCGATGGGTTTTCTGTCAGAATTCCGTCAAAACTTAAAATTGGGATCGGAATCGCGTTCAAGAGTAGACCGGCAGAAGTTAGGTTTTAATTTCACTTGGTCCAGTTTGCCATTTCCTAGATACCTAATTGAATAAAGTTTGTGAAGCGACTTCCTAGTAGAAATCTTCGATCTTCCGATACCTTGCAGCTTTCTACTCCAGTCCATACTAATAAAATGTATGGTAAGTCATTTACCATACAAGCTGTACGCCTATGGAACTCTTTGCCACAGTCTGTCCGTTTATCTAAATCTATTCATGTCTTTAAAACTAATGTCAGCAATCATTACTTTTCCTTGTTGTCTACGTAAATTTGTCTAATATCCTTCAGTATTTGTGTCAATATGTGTCATAAATAGGTATTTATTATAACTATAATTATATAATATTAATATGTTTTATTTTATTATTTATATGCTATAATAGGTAGTTCAAATTTTAGGTACATCAGGTTTTACCTTTGTACACCGCCGTTATTTGTAATGTTTCTTTTAAATGTATTCTTTTGTGTGCAATAAAGTATTAATATATCTATCTATCTAAAGCCTTGAATCCTTCAATAATAAACAGATACAGTCTTTAAGCCGTAGTTACACCTAAACACTGTGCATATAAGGCTATTTACATGTTTTTGTGTTTGCCTTTTTCATATAAAATAATGTAAGTCTTCAAATAATGACAAAGTATTGGGAAAAAGACAAAAATGCTATACGAGTACTGAGTATGAACTAATTTAAAAGTATTTATTGTTTTTCGTGCTACCTTCATTGTTAATAACTTAGAAATTTATTTGTAAAAGAATCTAACACCTATTATAACATACATTAGGCTAGGATTTCATGATATATTATTATTTGTTGAATTAAACATAAAGTTGTAGTGTAAAACATAACATTTTTAAATGTCTCAGTTTTTCATTTTAATTCAAATCGCAAAAAAAAAACATATTTTATCAACATGTACTTACGAGTTATTCCGACTTTTAACAACATTTAAAATGTTAGCTTAACGAAAAATGACTTATCGTTAGCGTAGTCGTTAACCCTGATTTTGTTTTGAGAAAATATGAGCGCCCCTGGTGCGATTGCGAGAACGAATGTTTTTTATGTAGCGATCGTAAGTAAAGATGGGCGTTTAAGCGACAAGCATTTAATTAAGCATTAGTTCTCGCAATCCCGCCAGGGGCGCTCATCGTTTCTCCATACAAAATCGGGGTTGTCATTTTGCTAACGACAAATAATGTTGTGAAACTCAGAATAAGCCCTCAGTAGGATTGATATAAACATTTGGTCACGCACCAGTGCGTTTTTAGGGTTCCGTAGCCAAATGGCAAAAACGGAGGAACCGTTATAGATTCGTCATGTCTGTCTGTCTGTCCGTCCGTATGTCACAGCCACTTTTCTCCAAAACCGTAAGAGCTAGACTGATGAAACTTGGCGAGTAGATCACACTCACATTTGATGCGTCGTAAACCACGGCGTCCCTTTATGAAAGTTAGGCGTTTCGTATACCGTACTGCTGTTCTACGTTACAATGTGCGCAACTGTTTATGCTACAATGTGATTTGTAAATTTTGCTTTGAAAGTCATCACACCTTTTTTACAACCCACCTTTAACAAGTTTTAACCTTTTGAATCTTAGCTCTTACATTTATTTACACAAAGAAACTTACAATTAAACATTTTTTTTTGTAAATAGAACAAACGAAAAGTACAAAAGAAACAGTTGAGTGAGCTATCTGTAGACCGTTAATAAATATTGGGGACGTATGATATATAAAATTGTATATTTGAATATTCCACTAATATCCTTAACATTTTCTTCTTGTCGTGACTAGTTTTTTTAAATCAGAGTTTCTGTTTGTATTTTTACAAATTAATCATTTTAGAGTCAACAGTGTGTTAGTTACTCTCTGAACCAAAATCGGTCATAAAGTGATAAATAGTTGCGTATTTGTCATACAATTTACGTAACAACCACAAGTAATAGCTAGGAATACAATCCTGTGAGTGTATATCACGAAATCTGCCGAAAATACAGTAAATCAAGTAAATATTATTGTAATTGCAAACTTTTTTCTATATTTTTCAGCCAATGACGGGGGACTTATCTATTGACTGACTTTTATCTCTTAGTCGTAGGTAGGTAAAATAAAAACTTAAGTAAGTCTATGTTTTCTGTTTATTTAAGTTTTTATTTTTCTTCATAATTTTTCTTTCTATTTTTTTTTGTGTGCATTTTTATGTGTGTTTAGGCAAATAAAACTTTTATCTTTTTATACATCTAAATAAATGCTTGTTTATATTTATCTATCTATCTACTCAACGCAAATATCGAACCCATATGGAATAAATGCGCCGACAACTCTTACAATAATTCGTTTTTCCAGAATGGCGTGCCGGGTGCTCGTGGCTGTTCTATCAGTGCCGCTGCCGTCCTTGCATCCGGAGTTCGATCGCTTCGTGGAGACGGACAAGAGTCCCGTTGAGAAGGCGCAGAGGCTAGCTGTCTTGCTCGGTCTGGCCCAGCCTCCTACTAGGGCCAGCTTGCTGAAAGGTACCTACTACAGAATACAGAAAAGATAAATCATAATCATAATCTTTATTTCTCTTTAGACATGTTCATGTACTTAGATTCGTCACACAAAATAGTTAACATAATAATAAAACAAATTCTCATCAACACATACGAAATAAAAATAAAACAATTAAAAATTTAATGACGTTATTTCCTATTTTAAAATAGGAATGTAAAATTCACTTACGCAGGTAATTGATCACAAATTATAAATTTATCAGCCAGAGCTTCGTCAATTTTATAAACTCCTTTAGATATTAATCTATTTTTAATAAAACTAAAAAAATAAATGTCACTCTTATTTCTGATGTCAATAGGAATATTATTGTAAAATTGAATAGACACAAAAACAAAACTTTTCCTTGTTTTAACTAGTCTAACAGCTGACGTCACTAAATTTGTCTTATGTCTTATGTCTTGTGTTAAAACTATGAGAATCCTGTTTCAATGTCATATAACTTAAATTTTCTCTAACATATAAAAGGCGATCATGCGCTGTTTGTATGGGAACCTCTGTTGCCAGCTTTTCCTTTTTTACTTTATTTAAAACTAGCCGCGAGTCCCGGCGTTGCCTGGGTATTCCAGAATGTTAATGAACATTCTAGAACGTATAGGAGCATTCTATTCTGAAACACTTAATGTAGAATCGGCAAAATGTAGAATCTTTTGAAAAGTCCTTGCGTGATAGAAAAGGATAGACATGGAAAAGTCCCTACGTGTTAGAAAAGGATAGATAATAAATTGTTAACGCGGCCACATTAACTCGACGCATCGCTGGAATGCTTATTGTTGAATATTAAGAGGGTACAACACAGGCAATTCTCCATACAAACGTAGTCCCCTCCAATTCATATTTCATATAAATCATATTATGACGGTCATATTTTCTTTATCAATAAGTTTCTGAAAAAAAGGAAAACATACGAGCACGTAGGTATATAGCAGATCTGGATTTTAAGAGACAAAATGGTTACTCTCTAGAGGCATTATCCAGGGAGGAAATAGAGGACTACGTTTGTATGGAGAGTCGCCTGTGTGATTCCCTCTTAGCTGTTGAACTGTGTTAAACGCTGTCACAATGACAGCTGTATTTTACAGCGTTTCACTGATCGCCATCGCGCTAGGTGTGCGCCGGCCTTTACAAATGACACGCAAATTGTAAGACTAATGGCAACCTCTCATTATCTTTTCTTTTTAAAAACAAATGTTAATCTGATGGGGAACCTGCTTTTTACAATTCAGCTGGTTTTTTAAACGTTTGTTACGAACTCAGAGTAAAGACTAAAGCAAGTTACCACACAGAAGAAGAGTTCTGTGTGGGCCTGCGCACCCCTAGGTCGCTGGCGATGGCGATCAATGAAACGCTGTCAGATATCGCTGTCAAATTTGACAGCGTTTCACTGATCGCCATCGCCAGCGACCTAGGTGTGCGCAGGCCTTTACTCCGTCAGTTATAAACCGGCAGTTTTGGCAAAGTTTGTCGATCTTTGCCGAATAGGTGTCGGTAACGTGACAGGGTCAAGAGATCATTGTTTTTTTAAGCAAAATTTCACTCAAAAATTTTTTTTTCTACAAGGTCTTTTTTTGTCAATTTCATCATAGATTCTGCAGTTTTAGTTTTCCTTTTTTAGGGTTCCGTAGCCAAATGGCAAAAACGGAACCCTTATAGATTCGTCATGTCTGTCTGTCTGTCTGTCAGCTGTCTGTCTGTCTGTCCGACCGTGTCACAGCCATTTTTCTCCGAAACCATAAGAGCTACACTGATGAAACTTGGCGAGTAGATGTATTCTGTAAACCGCATTAAGATTTTTACACAAAAATAGAAAAAAAACTATAAGTTTTGGGGGTCCCCATACTTCAAACTGCAACTCAAAAAAAAATTTTTCGTCGAACCCATACGTGTGGGGTATCTATGAATAGGTCTTCAAAAATGATGTTGAGGTTTCTAATATCGTTTTTTTCTAAACTGAATAGTTTGCGCGAGAGACACTTCCAAAGTTAAAAAAAGTTGGTCCCCCCCCCTCTAACTTCTAAAATAAGGGAATGATAAAACTAAAAAAAATATATGTTGTACATTACTATGCAAACTTTCAACGATATTTGGTTTGAACGAGATCTAGCCCGTAGTTTTTTTTTTATACGTCATAAATCGTAAACCGATTCCTCAGTTATTCAAACCGTGATCCAATCTGCGTTATGTTAAAAAATATTTCGTCTAACCTAAGTTTTAAGTAAATTGGTACCTATTAGTAAGCCAGTCTATCCTTATTAATATTATAAATGCGTTTGTAACTCTGTCTGTCTGTCTGTCTGTCTGTCCTCCTGTCCGGCTTTCACGCCAAAACTACTGAACCGATTGAAATGAAATTTGGTACACAGATAGTTGAGGGCCTGAGGAAGGACATAGGCTACTTTTTATTGCGAAAAAAGGGTTGTAAGGGGTTGAAAATAGGGGTTGAAAGTTGTATGGAAGTATCGTCATTTTTAGAGCTAGAAACTTAAAACTTATTTTTTAGTCTGTTGATCCTTATCTAAATATATAAAACTCTTTCGTTACTGACTGACTGACTGACTGACTGACTGACTGACTGACTGACTGACAATCAACGCACAGCCTAAACCGTTAGTCCTAGAAGCATGAAACTTGGAGGGTATGTTCCTCTTATAGCGTAGAGGTGTACTAAGAAAGGAAATCGGAAAATTCTTTCCCGAAGAGGAGAAAAAGGGGAAAAATGGTTTAAAGAAAAATCAACACACAGCCTAAACCATTAGTCCTAGAAGCATGAAACTTGGAGGGTATGTTCCTCTTATAGCGTAGAGGTGTACTAAGAAAGGAAATTGGAAAATTCTTTCCCGAAGAGGAGAAAAAGGGGAAAATGGTTTAAAGAAAAATCAACACACAGCCTAAACCATTAGTCCTAGAAGCATGAAACTTGGAAAATGTGTTTCTCTTATAGAGCAAAGGTGCACTAAGAAAGAAAATAGGAAAATTCTTTCCCTAAAAGAAGAAAAAAGGGAAAAATAGATTAAAGAAAAATCACAAAAAAATGCTTTACAAAATACACAAAAAAACAGCAAAAAAAAATCAGCTACCGCAGCATCTGTCACCAAATTTGAATACACACAAAAGTTTACAATCATAAAACCCAACGTAACCACTAAGACAAAATCGCGGAAAACACCTATCATACCGAAACTAAACACCGCTTCAAAAACGACCACAACAACACTCGCCTTCACATTAAAACCTACCCTAAAGTACATACTCAAAACTATGGTAACCAGCAGTTGGTCATATCAAATTAAAAAAATCTGATTCGATTATACACCAACACGCATACGAAACCCCAAATTAGCCACTAATATACCATAAAATCACAAAAAATAGCTTTACAAAATACGAAAAAAAAACATTAAAAAATTTCCAGCTACCGCAGCATATGTCACCAGGTTTTAATACACACAAATGTTTACAAAAAAACCGATGATAACCACTTAGACAAAATCGCGGGAAACATCTATCATACTTAAACTAAACACTGCTGAAAAAAATCAGCTCCAACAGCACTCACCTTTAAATTCAAATACATTCTAAAGTACAAGCTCAAAACAATGGTAATTAGCAGTTGGTCATATCAAACTAAAACAAACGAACTCAAATATCCACGCGGACGAAGTCGCGGGTATCAGCTAGTTTAGAGAAATAATTTTCCTATTTTCTTTTTTAGTACACCTTTGCTCTATTAGAGGAATACACCTTCTAAGTTTCATGCTTCTAGGGCTAACGGTTTAGGCTGTGCGTTGATTTTTCTTTAAACCATTTTTCCCCTTTTTCTCCTCTTCGGAAATTAATTTTCCATTTTCCTTTCTTAGCGGATGCCTACGTCATAACATCTACCTGCATGCCAAATTTTAGCCCGATCTGTCCAGTGGTTTGGGCTGTGCGTTGATAGATCACTATGTCAGTCAGTCAGTCACCTTTGAGTTATATATATATAGAAAGATAGATAGATAGATTCGTGGCTAATATGGGGTTTCGTATGCGTGTTGGTGTTGATTTGTTTGTGAACCTTTGTGTGTAATCGAACCTGGTGCCAGATGCTGCGGTAGCTGATTTTTTTTAATGTTTTTTTGCGTATTTTGTAAAGCTATTTTTTGTGATTTTTCTTAAAATCATTTTCCATTTTTTCTTCTTTTAGGGAAATAATTTTCCTATTTTCTTTTTTAGTACACCTTTGCTCTATTAGAGGAATACACCTTCTAAGTTTCATGCTTCTAGGGCTAACGGTTTAGGCTGTGCGTTGATTTTTCTTTAAACCATTTTTCCCCTTTTTCTCCTCTTCGGAAATTAATTTTCCATTTTCCTTTCTTAGCGGATGCCTACGTCATAACATCTACCTGCATGCCAAATTTTAGCCCGATCTGTCCAGTGGTTTGGGCTGTGCGTTGATAGATCACTATGTCAGTCAGTCAGTCACCTTTGAGTTATATATATATAGAAAGATAGATAGATAGATTCGTGGCTAATATGGGGTTTCGTATGCGTGTTGGTGTTGATTTGTTTGTGAACCTTTGTGTGTAATCGAACCTGGTGCCAGATGCTGCGGTAGCTGATTTTTTTAAATGTTTTTTTGCGTATTTTGTAAAGCTATTTTTTGTGATTTTTCTTAAAATCATTTTCCATTTTTTCTTCTTTTAGGGAAATAATTTTCCTATTTTCTTTTTTAGTACACCTTTGCTCTATTAGAGGAATACACCTTCTAAGTTTCATGCTTCTAGGGCTAACGGTTTAGGCTGTGCGTTGATTTTTCTTTAAACCATTTTTCCCCTTTTTCTCCTCTTCGGAAATTAATTTTCCATTTTCCTTTCTTAGCGGATGCCTACGTCATAACATCTACCTGCATGCCAAATTTTAGCCCGATCTGTCCAGTGGTTTGGGCTGTGCGTTGATAGATCACTATGTCAGTCAGTCAGTCACCTTTGAGTTATATATATATAGAGAAGATTAGTGGCTAATTTGGGGTTTTGTATTAGTGTTGGTGTATAATCGAATCATATTTTTTTAATTAGATATGACCAACTGCTGGTTACCATAGTTTTGAGTATGTACTTTAGGGTAGGTTTTAATGTGAAGGCGAGTGTTGTTGTGGTCGTTTTTGAAGCGGTGTTTAGTTTCGGTATGATAGGTGTTTTCCGCGATTTTGTCTTAGTGGTTACGTTGGGTTTTATGATTGTAAACTTTTGTGTGTATTCAAATTTGGTGACAGATGCTGCGGTAGCTGATTTTTTTTTGCTGTTTTTTTGTGTATTTTGTAAAGCATTTTTTTGTGATTTTTCTTTAATCTATTTTTCCCTTTTTTCTTCTTTTAGGGAAAGAATTTTCCTATTTTCTTTCTTAGTGCACCTTTGCTCTATAAGAGAAACACATTTTCCAAGTTTCATGCTTCTAGGACTAATGGTTTAGGCTGTGTGTTGATTTTTCTTTAAACCATTTTCCCCTTTTTCTCCTCTTCGGGAAAGAATTTTCCAATTTCCTTTCTTAGTACACCTCTACGCTATAAGAGGAACATACCCTCCAAGTTTCATGCTTCTAGGACTAATGGTTTAGGCTGTGTGTTGATTTTTCTTTAAACCATTTTTCCCCTTTTTCTCCTCTTCGGGAAAGAATTTTCCGATTTCCTTTCTTAGTACACCTCTACGCTATAAGAGGAACATACCCTCCAAGTTTCATGCTTCTAGGACTAACGGTTTAGGCTGTGCGTTGATTGTCAGTCAGTCAGTCAGTCAGTCAGTCAGTAACGAAAGAGTTTTATATATTTAGATTTTGAAAGTGTTAAACGTGAGCTCTTTGAAAAAAGTAATTTATTATTCGCGTTTTTCACGTATATGTAAATAGTGTATGTAACCGAAAAATATAAGAAAAGAAAACTATCAGTTTAGACCTTTTATGATTTTATTTTGAGTAATAAGGTGAAGATGCTTTAACTATCATAAATTACTATTAATTTTAATGTATTATAATTTGAATAGACTGTTATAGTTTTAGTTATTTAGAGATACGTTGCTAGTGATCAGAAAGATAATGTTGTTAGTACATAATATAAATATGATGGTGTATGTACAGACTATACTAAACTTATTGTATAATATTTTAAACCCAAGGCAAGAAAAGCCGAGGGCAGCTAAACTACACTATAGTCACAAAACATCAACAATAAAAATGCATTTCACAATAACCAGTAATTTACTTATTATTTAGTTTTAAAGGGTTACTTACTTTTTTTTTTATTGAAAGGGTCACAAACCAGCCATTACTTATCAAATTCAAATTCAAATTCAATAAACTTTTATTCAATACGATACAAGAATCACTTTGAAACGTCTTAAAGCTAGGTGAGTCTAGATGCCAGTTCCACGCGACCAAGCCTAGAAAAACAGGCAACAAACTACGGCTCGGTTCCTACCGTTTTTTTATATGATCCTTTTTATTATTTATTGTATTTCTAATATCTAAAACTTAATTGACTGTACGGCCTTATAAATGCAAACACAGTATTTATATATTGATGGGTACTTTAAACCCCCAAAGTTTTCAAATGAAGTAGGTTTTCGAAATTGTCATGTGGTCTATAATTCGCGCCTTTATCATAAGTCGCTATGTAGTGAATGACTTGGCGCATTTTTCTTGATACTACAAAGAACGTACAGTCACAGGTGTTTTTTTGTCGGTATACAAGAGAACAGCTGTTCAATTAACTTTAGCCAATTTCTGTTTAGCGATATACCTATTATCTTTCCAGGTATAAGAAGATATTTGAGGTTGGATAGTTCGGAACCAAATACCCTTTTCTCTAGACCTCTCGTCAAAGTACTCCTGCCACAACACTCTACAATTCTCCTTTATTAAATTAAGTAAAAGTAAGGATTAGGTCGGGATGAAACAAACAGGGTAATTCACGTATTAATCTTACAGTTTTATGCTTAAAATAAATAAATATTTATTCACTTGTTAAAATGTTTTTTTTTTGTTAAAATTATAGACAATCCACACAACACTATCTAGCTCCAAATTAAGCTGAGTTTGTACTATGGGAACCAGCTAACTGATATTATCATAGTACTTACTTGAGTAAGTACATTTTTTTTGTAAATTCTTAAAAAGTACTCAGAATACAATCAGATTAATTAAGTATTTATTTTAAGCTAACTCAATTAAGGCTTAAGTTGTATGCCTATTTTAGCCTTGTCATAGACTTATAATATAACAAGCGGGCGCCCGCGGCTTCGCCTGCCCCGTTGCCGTTACGCCCCGTTGATTTTTATTTTAAAAGTTTTTCCTCTGTTTCTCCGCTTAGGGAAATCATTTTCTAATTTCCTTTCTTAGTGCACCCCTATGCTATAAAATAAACATACCCTCCAAGTTTCATGCTTCTAGGACTTACGGTTTAGGCTGAGCGTTGATTGTCAGTCAGTCAGTCAGTAACGTAAGAGTTTTATATATTTAGATGTAATTAATATTAGGAACATACATCAACAATTAAAAATTTTAAATACAATATTACGAGTATGTCCAAAACCTATAATTTAAATCAAGTTCGTCAAGATTTCTCCTCATCTCATCCTCAAGAATGCTCAAGAATCTCATCAACTCATTTGAAATTTTCAGCTAGTCTGGTCGATAATTTAGTAACGATTAGACATCCTTCATGTCTACATCGTACTTCATGTTGCGATATTTAAGAAAGAAGCGCGGCATAAATAAAACTGTCATGGAAATAATTCCGAAATCCACTGCTCCGAGTGACGAAGCTGCAATCCAGTGTAGAATATGTTTGAAAGACGGGATCATTCCAATCTACAGTTCCAAGCTGCCTTTTAATGTCGAGGATGCTATAAGAACATTTGGGGACATAGAAATAGTAGAAAAAGACTTGTATCCAAAGCATCTATGTGAGACTTGCAAGTCTCTTCTGATTAGTGCTGTGACATTCAGAAAATCTGCTAAGGAATCTGAGAGGATTCTCCGTCATAACTGGGCTGCTAATCCAAGTACACCACCTTTAGTTGAAGATGATTTTTCTATTCGCCAAGTATACATCTTTCCAACGCGCTAAAGTAATCCGTGACAAGCGTACTAATAAGAGCAAGGGCTTTGGTTTCGTTAGCTTCAAGGACCCGGGCGATTTCATCAAAGCGATGAAGGAAATGGACGGTAAGATAAAAAAAATATCACATCCCTAACACACAAAATATAGTTTTCAATCAAATAAAAAAGCCCCTTCCCACCGGTGCGTGATATCGCGCACCAGCCCGCACCAGCTCGCTCGACACACCATAGGAACGGTCTCGTGCGCCGCGGTGCGCGGTATCACAGGAGCCTTTTCTGTGTGCGTTGCCGTGCGTCGTCGTGCGCGGTGCGTGATGATCTGCAGAACCACGCACCGTAGGAAGGCAGCATTAGATTAAAATACCTAACTCAGCCTGATGCGGGTCCCACGCTGGTCATCCCTTTTTATTTTGCGGACATGAAACTTAAGTCTAAGGGAGCAAGAGTTAGGAGGCTTTTAAGAGCTATAATTCTTATGTTACGAACTAGTTACCAAGTAACCTTCCATTCCAGTAGACAAAACAGAAACTCTACGCTTTTCTTCTTTATTTTTCATGATTCTTCGTAGATGCCTTTGTTTTGACCCTGATTACTTAAGTACCTACCGCTTTTCAATCGGTAGCTAATTTAGCATACGCTTCTCACGCCAACCCTGGAACCGTTGCCCATAATGCAAATACGACATTTTGCAGTCATTTATACCTACTGCGTGAATAATTAGATACTTAGTGGGTTCAGAGAATTAATCGCTTTAGGAGAAAACGGGAATCCGAGCTATTTTAGTCTAATGTATGCACTAGAAATAGGTTCTTGAATGGTGACTATGAAGCGGAATGTTCTCTTATCTAAGTATTTTAAAGTGATCCTTGTGATTTTACTGATTTTATGTTATCTTGCGTGTTGTTACATCTCTGAAAAGTATTGGACGAGAAAGTAGAGTAGTAATATAAAGATTTAAAATTATAGTCGCCTAAAGGTTTCACGGGCTGCTAATCGACAAATCAAGTTTTTGCCTGTTGTTTATCTCAAGTTTGACTAGGAAAAATTTAAGTGAAGGCCTGCGCATATCTAGGCAATGGCAATGCAGCTCTAACGCTGTCAAATATGACAACAATATTTGACAGGTTTCCAGCCGTTTTATCGCCTAGTATAGATTATGTGCGCAGAAATGTAAACAGCTGTTAATATTTAATTGGTCGATCATCAATCCGTAAACTATACTATCCTGCTATCATGGCAGCTATAATACGAGTAAACCCTCAGCCAAAAGCTAGTAAGTGTATATAAAAAATTACATAACATCATATGTAAATAATATGCCCCTAATGTAAATAATATGAACCTTAGGTTACGTAGATAGATAGATAGAAAATTCTTTATTGCACAAAATTATAAATTACTGTACACAGGCGAACTTAATGCTAGATAGCATTATCTGCCAGCTAACCTTTGGGTAATAGGGAGATAGGTTGGGTAGTGCACATATAAGATGAGGGCTTACGTAAATGCATAACCTCTCATTTCTATCACTCTCGCTACTCAAGGGTTGTGTGGTTTTATCATAAAATTTATTTTATTTTATTTATCAAAAACGTTCACGACACCATACTTTTTATTGTAAGTACATGGTTTTGGCCCAATATCGTTGTTTTAGACTATTATGTCGTATTATTAGGTTTTATCATATTAAACGTTGCATATCAACACTTATTTTTAAAAGTTTTCTTATATTTTTAGAAGAACAATAAAATGTTTAAATTGAGAGGATTTGAACGCACTTCCACTTAATTATTGTATTTATTCAATATGAAATGTCCGCCATCTTTTTTCATGTTGTTTGATCATTGTAATTTGTCTTATACGCATCGGCGATTATAAAACTTTTTTATTAGAAATTCATGGTCGAGTTTGATCGATCTCCGTTTAGGATACGATGATTATGTTAATACTTTTTTTCTTCGGTATTGATCGTGTCAATGCTATCTTTACTGTTTTATAAAAAGCTTCTCAATATTTTTCTTTAGTGTTGATCAATAACAATTCTTCTATTAGAAGAATCACAACAATGAACAAGATCGATGCTCTAAGCTCCTGGATAAATATACTTTCTCTATCGATAGTAATAAACGTTTTAATCTTTCCAGTTGCAAATCGGAGAAAAAAATGTTTTTAATAATCAAACGGGAAATCGTTATGTAGCTGTCTTTGGGTAAATTAAAATAATTAAATATTAAGAATAGTTAATATTAGACATGATAATAGTCTTTGAATTCAATTAGTAAAAATATGAGTATTTTAAAGAAATTCAACTGGAATATAAAATGGCGGCAAAGCCAAAGCTCGTTGAACACCAATAGAAAAACTTTTAATATATAAACTGTCTAAACTGTATACCCTAACTATGTATTGACTCAGTAATAAAATTTAAAGTTTGTCGACTTTTAATTGACCCATTTAATATGCACTCTTCTTTAAAAGACTTTGTATCTTTTATTTTTAACTCGATTTTCATGGGTTAATGAACTCAATAAAACCGCGCGAATTTTCAAATCCGATAATTAAATCTAAATATAATATATAAACTGTCTAAACTGTATACCCTAACTATGTATGTGAGGGATGATCACAGGTTCCACGACCTCGTTCCGGTATTTTAGTGCAGTCATGCTGCTTCTTATCCGAATGAGCTCGTTTCGCGCGCCAATACGAATTTCCACCCAAACCATGATTTTCCCACCTCGGTACGAATGGTCCTCTTGTGGATGCTGGAGGTGATTTTGTCTGCCTGGGACTCTGCAAACACGAGTTCTTCGTGAATCGGGGTGGAATCCAAACCGAGAATCATCATTAAAGAGAACCATTGTCCATTGGCCCTTGTTCCATAACAAATGTTCCTGAGCCCAAAGAAGTCGCGTTCCGCGATTGGCTCGTCGTAGAGCTGGCGCACCAAGTGGCCTACGAGAATGAAGATCAACTTCATGCAGCCTTCTGATTTAAGTAAGTGTAGATAAACGCTAACCACAGTTATAGAGTTCGATGGTAGAGTAGGGGAAAGTCCCAGTGTCGAACATCATCTATAGGATACCGTGGATGATTAGTGCTGACTTCAGTAAACATAAAGAAGTAGTGAAGATAGCTCGCTAACGGCCGCGTCTAAATCTTTTGTCTAACAATGCTAAGTTTTCTGTGAACAATAAATACTTCTTTCCCTCATCCTTCTTTATGTGGAATCAGCATAAAATGTGAAGTTTACCTCCGATATCAATTCAATTTCGGTTGTGTTCTTGTACTAAAGATACAACCGCAGGCATTTGATAATGCAAATAATATTTCAACCGTGATCATGAGTGCCACCGAAAAAAGTGGTGACCGTCTGACGCAAATGAGACGCATCCGTTTATTCTAAATATTGCTATGAAAGTGATTCCTGATCTCATTCTTTAATAAATTAAACATTATTTAAAAATAGTTTTTTTTCATGCTACCTAAAAATATATATAAATAATATAATATAAAATTTATCTGCGTCCAACGCCATTTTTGATTGTAACTAACGCGATAAAATAAACATTTTGCATTTAAATAAGTACCTACATAATGTACGTTTTTTCTATTTTTATTTACTGCATTTTGTAAATAAATAATTCTTTAAAGTCTACTAATATATTTTAAAATATTGAGTTTAAAGGGTCCTGCGCGTTTTAAGGGTTTTATAAAATGAATTCCTTCTAAACACCCTTCATAAAGTTTCCGTGTTCGTGAGAGTATTTGGCTCGGCATCGCTTATTTTCGTCTTAGGATTGTTTTCTAACTGCTGGGAAAAGTTTTAAGCTTATAACAGTAGAACAAGTAAACGAGGCCTTTGCATCTGTAGGCCTACCACAAGCTCTGTCTGGCTCTGTCTCTGGCTCTGGTTTTGAGTCTGTGTGAGTGTTGACTAAAGTTTTTAACTTACTGAATACTGAAAACTTACTGAATTCATACAGTTATGAATTCAATAAGTACAAGGCATGCTACTGTTCGTCGTCGTGTAGAGCTACGTTCAAACCGCGGCGCTGGAAACGGGTGCGACTATGCTGTAAAGCCGCAATATCCTCTTCCATTCTATGTGCAAACCATTTCGTTCCGCCTGGCGGCGTCACCGAAACGCCTACGTATTATTTGTAATAGGTATACAGGCTGTTTTTTTTTAGAAAAGCGGTGATGAGCAAAACCGAAACCACGGGAGTTAGGGAAAAGTCGTGAAAGGAGTCATGCCCTCGATTTATAAGAAAACTGCATTTTTATTGTTTTCGAAAATCTTTTACCAGTGATCTTACCTTTGTCTATCCCACGGAACGTAGCTACGAGTAGAAGAGAAAGTAGATGTAAGTTTGGCAACACCTTACTCCTGTGTAAATCGTGTCTGTTGATTTCCGACATGTTGGACAAAACATTGTCTTGTTGTGCTGAGAAAACTCAATAAATTGTGTTAAAAATAAAGCGTTTCTACAAAATCAATTCACCTAGTGAAAAAATGTGTTGTTCTGCTGTGTATTGTTCTTCCAGAACAACAAAAGGAGGTGTAAAAGACCCGGAATCTTATACCTTTAAACGAGAAAATCTTGTATATATATATATATTTAGGATCTCGGAAACTGCACCAACAATTTTCACGAAATTTAGTATACAGGGGTTTTCAGGGGCGATAAATCGATCTAGCTAGGATTCATTTCTAGAAAATGACGAGAAGTTGGTGGTTTGCAATAATCAAACATAAACTCAATATACGACTGTTCCTGCCATCTATTGGCGATTGTGAGCAACTAACTGCAAGCTAGAAGGCGTTGTCAATTAAAAATAAGCCAATAAAGATACGACTCTTCCTGACATCTATTGGCAAATAATAATACTATTTTTTTTTAAACCCGAGCGAAGCTTGGTCATACCGGCTCGTAGTCATTTAATACGTAAGTCTTAGTCAATATATTTCATCTTTTTACATGCTAAAAGAGCGAGATTTTTTACCAGAAAAACAGTAATAATTAAATTTTATTTCATGTTAGTCATATATTCATAAGTGTTATTGATGAAAACTAAGTGTAAAACCATTAATTATTGTTAGAAAGAGCTTTTTTGTTGTGACAACTTTTTTATGTGCAAAAGTTCCCATAATTTTTTGTCGTGCTCCCTAATGCGAAGGAAAGAATTATACCGACGTGGAAAGTGTGTTTGGTGACAGTGATATTTTTTGAACCCTGTTGTAATTATCCCCCTTAAAATTTATAGCAGATTTTTGTACACAAGGTACTTATCTTATTGAAATGAACTGAGATTAAATGATGAAATTAAATAAAATATATTTATTTACAGGAAATAGGGTACAATTAGGTCTTAGGGTATGGAAAAAAGTCATGGGTCATTCCGGTATTCTTCTGGATACTGCCAGAAATTATTACAGCATTGATTCCATCAAGTCAACTATCGGTGAGAAACTAAACAAAAAAGGTTATGAATGTTCTTATTTTGAAATTCTCTTCAACTTTCATATATTTTTTCCATTTTAGAGGCAATGGCTGCCGTAAAACTCAACACATTCCATTGGCACATCACGGACAGTCAAAGTTTCCCCTTTGTTTCGGAAAGAAGACCTAATCTAACGAAATATGGTGCTTTCACTCCTAGCAAGGTAAATATTATGACTTTGGCGATAACTTCATAACTTGACTTGTTCGTATTCTTAACTTGTTTGGTTTTCACCACTTTTTTAAAATAAGTAGGCGATTATTTGAATCAAGTAGTTCAACGTACAACTATTTTTTACATTGCGTATCTAACCACTATAATTCCTGTCTAGATTTACACAAAACAACAAATTCGAGTCAGTCAATGACTCTCAGATTATTTTTAAATATGATGTTATTAGTTATTATGTTTACTAATTTTATCGAGCTGTACCTACTGTACCAGACATTGCTTCTTTGTTACACTTCATTGTTTATTAAATATATTTGCCTACTTATCAGACCCACGCAAAAAAAACTGTAGGGCACACAAAACACAACAGTTTTTTGCGAAGGTTATCCACATAATTTAAATGATAATAAATTAAAATATTTATGTAATTGGGCACATTAATGACACACAAAGGCAATGAAAGTGACCATGAGTTTGTAACTTCGTGGACAATTGAAAAATGTGTTCACAGCGTTAATCAACATCATCATAATCAGACTGAAGAAGTACACTGCTGGACTTATGCCTCCCCTATACATTTCAAAAGGAAAGGAGGGTTCAAAAAACATTCTGAAACCTATGGAGAGGTTTCAGAATGTTTTTTGCCGACTTTCCGCGATCCTAACAAAATCTTTAATTCAATTCATACCTAATTTTAAGTCTGTAATACTAAAAAAAAAAATATAACTAACAGCCACAAATATACAAGATCTCTTTAATGTACCCTGAATGATTTTTATTTAGTATCTTGTTTTTTACAGTAATTAAAATCAGATGAGGGCGCAACTGTACAAGACAAACTACAAGAAATTTGTAAAAAGTTTACCTGAAAGTTGCATGTTTTCATTTTCATTTAAAAGGCTTTCCTTAGCCGAACCGTTATCCCCTCCTAAGATTACTAGTCTAGTAAGTAATAACGGATAAACATTATTCGCAGAGTATCCGTGCATTAGTATAATTTTGTTGATACTATAATTTTGGTGATTACGTATAAATGTATGTGGTCACTAAATGACTACAGTCATTTAGTGACCACATACATTAATAACAGTAGCAAACTGAATTCAGAATGGTCTGTTCTATATAATTCTTCTATAAAAAAACTGTTCTTCTAATCTCATTGTATTACCAATTTTTTATAAGCAAGTTAAAAGGTTTTAAGTCTGTTAAAAGAAAGACAGTCTCAATTCAATTGTATTTTTCTTTATTTTCTTTTTTTGTACCTCAGAATTCCTTAATTTATAAACTACTAGCGGCTGCCCGTGACTTCGCTCGCCCCTGTTCCCCTTACTTTTTCGGGATAAAAAGTCCTATAATCTATCTTTGTGCAAATTTGTTTTTTAAACTATAATTATTTTTTTTAACTTTTTTTTTTTTTTTTAATATGTATTTTTTTAAATATTTTTGGGGTCAAAGGGGTCGGTTACATACATACAAGCAAACTTACATACAGGTGAAGCTAATAAAAGCGTTAAAAGCTAAATTCGTGGCCAATCTGATGACTGAGTTTTAGGCCAACTTTAGGCCTCGGAGTAGGAACCGGCAACTTAACATGCCCTCCAACTAATCCCTCATAAAATATATAAAATAATTTATTTATTGAACGATTGAGCCATTAAAGTTCAGTGAAAACGTTAAAATCGTTTGTAAATGGCGCCAGCGGTTGCGCCCGGGGCTATCCGCTACAGCCATAGTCTATAGTAACGACGTTACAGCGAACTGAACGAGTTTGCATACCATTTAGAAGGTAAATATGCCACACTAGCTGACGCCTGCGACTTCGCACTTAGTACTAAAAATGCTACATTCTTCCAATTTGACATAGGCTACATTTAATTTTGAAAAAAATTAGGGATCCTTGGTAAAATTTGAACAATGTAACCGAAGGTGTAGAAAAATGAGTCTTAAAATGTCTTTCGTCGAATGCGCTGCCGAAACTATTAGCGATAGAACAAAATAATGTACAACAATATTGTCTACCCCGTGCGAAGCCGGGACGGGCTGCTAGTTGATTATATATTTGACTTGAATGTTGAATAATAAAACTTGGTTATTCAACATACTGTTGTATAATATACGGCTGTCCCTACTGAGCATTGTTATCTGCGCAAACGCTGGCATGCGTCCACTAATCGCTTCGATAACATTATGCTCCGGAAATGGAGCAGAAACGAAACGTAACCTAACCACATTCAAATTAATTCTATGGCTGGATTCCTCATACAGGAAACTAGCTGATAGAAAAAGCATATATTATAGCGCACCTGAGTGGTGCGAGAGAGCATTGGTGGCTCAGTGATAGCGGCCTCGCTTTCCGATCCGGGTTCAAATCCTGCAGCCATATTGTCTAACTGAGTAAACTTAAAGCCGATTGTCTCTGGTCGACCCAGTCATATTTTTTTGTTATTCAACTGCGGGGTGATCACGTATCTTCTGTTGCAATCAAATCCTTATTTCAATCGTCAGTTTTTACATGTTTTTGAGCTTCGATTGCATTATAAAACGAATATGAATTGCAATCCTTGCTTATCAGACACAAGGCTTTGTTTGTATTCGTTTTTATTGCAATCGAAGATCACAATCATGTAAAAACTGACGATTGCAACAAGCATTTGATTGCAACAAAGATACGTGATCGCCCCACTGGTCTTCGGTTTCAATAGGTGAATCCAATTTTAGAAGTTTTCTAGCTCGAATGAGCTCCCTGCTTCATCTGACGTTTCAGCTACGCATGAATTTGCTACTGAAGTTCAATTCCAAAACACGAAGTTCCATCAAGTTCCATTCATTCACTAGGTTTGAATTTCGGTGGTGGTGTTGCTTATGTCAGATACGAATACGAAATACGAAAGTGACAGTTAAAGTCTAGGCTACCACTAGAACACCAGTACTCTCTTGAGGATTAAAGATTTTAGGCCTCATGGCAGTAATATCAACGGCACCCACGCCCTGGTTAGGATGATGACAACACAGTCGAAGCCTAACATTAAGATTAAGCTCACCTTTTTGTAACTGCAGGGCTAGTTTGAAGCAAGTCCAGGCATCAATACCTGCAAAGAGGCAAAATACTGTTACGTTTGTTTAAATAGTACCACCTGCTCATCCATATTCTACCTCCGTGGATGCGCAGTATTGGCCAAAGGGTCTGTGGTGTCTGTGAGACACTGAAAAAGCATTCGGGTCAGATCGAAATTCAAAATTTTCATTTCCAACCCACGTTCGGTTCGAAAAAAACGTAAATATTGTGATAGTTTTTAACAGTTTTCACTCACGTTCGGGACTGTTAAAAATGCGAAAAACGCCACCCAATTTTGTCATTTTTGATCGAGATAGAACGACAACGGAAATAAGAGCACATAATGTACGTATTTATTTAAATAAATTATAGTTTAAAAAACTAAAAAACCACGCTTTTTGTGTTTCCCATATTAGAAGGTCTGATTAATTTTAGACTAGATAGTGTTGTGTGGATTGTCTACAATATTTATTTATTGTAGTTTTTGGGTCGAAATATTTCTGAAAAAGGTGCCTTAAATCGTTTTAGGGTTAAAGAGGTTGGGTATTTATTATAGCACAGGTACTTCACGAGCTAAGTTATCTCTCAAGTTAGCTTAGCTGCTAAGCTGCTGTGGAGTTGGTAGGAATCAAAGCAACACCGGTGACGACATAGACAAGCGTGTCTATTCCAGCAACACGGCTCGATTGAGTGATCGCTGAATCCGCGTTCCATTTTCAATTTTTTCAAACAAAAGTTATCAACTCACATCGATTTATGCGATCGCTTGAGCGATTTGATTGCTAGAATCGCCTAGAACTGTTTGAGCTGCAATAAATTTTCATAAACAATTAATGGATCTGGCTAGGTAGGTACATAACTGATACTGACACACTGACACTGATACATTTAGTAACACTCTCATGGAACACAAACGAATTAATTAAGCTGGATATTAGTGAAATAAGTTTCAATATGTTGTATATATGTACACTAGTTTCGCATCTAGTTTGTACGATAAATACGAACAAACTATTATCGTTATTTGCATACCTTAATGGTCTTTCAAAGTCATAGAAAACAGTCCTCATGACTTTGACCCTACATATATAGATATCAGTAAATGACTTCTAATGAAATACAATAGCGGAATTTGTCGAAAAAGGAAACTCAAATCGTTGACTCATTATGGGCTGGTAACGGCTAACAATCGTCATTGTAAACATTGTGGGCATACCCACAGTGCAATAGTGTCTAAGTAATACGTATTATTATACGAATTCAATCCGGTATTCTACTATTCGCACAGCATAGGTATCGTTCGTAATTTGTTGCAAGTATAGTTACCTATACTTGCAACTCAACAGCTATCACTATAAATAACGAGTGAGTAGTTTAATTTTTGAACGGTTACAGCATCATCAGCATAAGTCCACAGCTAGCCATAACTTTCCCAATCTATAAATATAATAATTTATAATTAATTCTTCCTGGAAATATAGATTGGGAAGGTTATGGCTAGAACCTTCCCAATCTATATTTCCAGGAAGAACAATTCTAAGCCGTCTCTTTCCACCGACTTCCTGTGAACGAAACCGCTCTTATACCACGAAGCACGAAAAACAATGCGTGGAGCCATTACTTAACGGGGTTACAACTTGACATATATCTATATTCACAATTTATTTGCCAAAATCCTGTCAGTTATATCACTTTGCACCAAATTATCTCCGAACCTATAGCAGATAGAAGAACGTGAGTTAGACCCAAAAATTCTACAATTTTTTCTGATCATTTCTATGTCAAAATCTCAAAAAGGGTACAACTCGAGATACATCACTCATCACAGGAGGCACAAAACTAGACTTGAGTGTGCCGAAGTACCTACTAGTCTAAGTACTGTACAGAACGATTTACCTACATTTTTGTGTAAAACTGTTGGGGGAGAATTTTATCTAGCTTCTATTAATAATTTTTCGGATAACCACTATATTCGCACTATACATTCTGTATTCTATGTATGTAGGTACGTCAAATATATACTTTCTTTCTTTCTACAAAATATGCTTTTAAATTATACTCTTTTGTTCCACATTAGACATACCTAAGCATAACTCACACACCGACAACACACAGATCGTCAATAGACAGTTCTAGAGACGAACTTTAGTTAGAAATACATCATTTTATTCTGATTTTCAATAGATTTCTTCAACTTCGACGATGGCAAGAAGCTGATCGAGGTGCCTCCAGAGACGCGCGAGCAACCGAATCGGAACTGCATGTGCAAGGGCCCAGCTTGCGTCTGCTGCGTCAATTTCAACATCACCATTGTTGAACTTGGAGGACCAGGTATTACACTCGTCATGGGATAATAGGATTACATCATCATCAGCCTGAAGAAGTCCAGTGCTGGACACATACCAGCCCCCTACACATTTCCAGGAAGATCGATTCTGAGCTCTTTCCATCCACCGACTTCCCGCGATCTTGAAAATGACATCGGTCCACCAGGTGGGTGAGCGCCCTACGTTTCGGCTACGCTCGCCAGCGTGCTGTACGAGTGACGGTGTTCTCAAAAAAAAATCGACTACACGAAAGTTTTGCTACGTTTATGAACCAAGCCGTTAGTTTGAAGTCAGTTCTTCAAGACTTGGTCGCGTGGAACTGGCAACTAGACTCACCTAGTTTTAAGACGTTTCAAAGTGAATCTTGCGATTTTGTCAAATAAAAAAAAACTATTCTCACAAAATGTTGCTTTTGCAGACGGTTTCAAGCAGTATCTACCATACTTTCTCAAAAAAATAATGGTGTACGCTTATGACTGAAATCTTAGGCCATAGAAATGCGTGTTTTGTAAAAGTACAGGCAACATCCAAAATAGTTGGAAATTTTTCAATTTTTAAATTGTATAGAAGAGGACTGTAAAGAAAATTTAGTTTCTAACCTACTACTGCAATAACTAAGTACCTATACATTACACTTAAGAGCAATAAATTAGGTCACCGGCTTACTGGTATGAAAAAAAGGCAGGATTTATGTGTGAAATGGGCAGAATTATGTAATACAGAACTGTATATGTCATTGATGCATTACTTTACCTTCCACTGCAATCTATCATGACCAGTGTAGCCTGGCCCTTCATAACATCAGCTGTATTTCTATAGACCTCTGCAACAGCCTGGGAAGACTTAGGTTCGTTGACAAACAATACCAACACATTTGTTTTAGTCTTCAACAACTTTTTGAACTCTTTTAATTCGCTTAAGTCCGTAACCACTGCAGTTTTCTGCTTTTTAGCTAACACAGATATTTGGCCTAGCACCATTAGCATCGGCAGCAGTATCTGAAAAGAAATAAACTAGTTAGTTCATTCTATAATGGACATACAAGTTGACAAAACATACTGTATAGATCATGGGAAGGACTTTTAAATTGAAATTTGAGGTAACACATGGAAAATAGACAAAAAGTTGGGTAGGGTGTCTTTTCTACAGAAATAAAAAATACCTACCTAGGTATTTTTTTTTATTTAGAAAACCTTTTAAATGTATCACTTTGTAAGTAGGTTATGAAGTAAGTACTCATTGATAGACCAACCTACTGCAAGCCATAAATCAAGATACAAGAACTTTTTAATCTGGTATTGTTTAGATGGCAAAGATAGGAAAGATGGAAATCGTGTTTATTAGTAATGTAGATAAATTTTCTAACTACTAGGACCGGTGTGTATTTTGATAGCTGGGTTTGCTTACCTTAGTTGAAATTTTACAATGCATCTTGTTGACACTCCAACTACTTTACCAAGCTACCAACAATAATTTGTAATAAAGATGACATCAACCACCCGCCAAATGCCTGCCTATTTTATTCGAAACCTTTGTACAAATATTACTTTAAAATTTACTAAACCCTGTTCTTAAGTTGAACTCATTTGATCAAAAAACCAATAAAATATACTTCTTCTACATTATGTAGGTATGTATTGTAAAATATTTTTTCTTTCCAATATCCAAATAATATTATTTATGATCCTTAGTATATTATATTCTAAAAAAAAATGTTCTTTACCATTTCATTGGGGTCTTAGGTGCGGCTGTCTAAGATTACATGCTGTGTACCTTATTTAATATATTATAACGAGCCCGGTCTGTCCCACTGCTTATTTATTTATTTATTATTTAGTCATTGTTTATTTTTCAATAAACAGTATTTAATTTTGCAAGCCTGTTCGAAATTTAAACAAAACCTTTGATAAGTTACCTCCTTGGTTGCCATAGTTTCGGGGTAAAATATCGTTCCAATTTTAAATAATTACATGACAGAATAAGTTTAATACTAGCCGCTAAACATTACAGTAATCGATTTTCACACAGCTTTTGCTGGCCGCTGCTCGCATGTATTTGGCCAGTACAGCAATTTCGATTTATACCGAAGATTGTCAAAATAATGCTCAAATTTCCGAGCATATTTGAGAAATAAAATATAACAACACTATAGTAGGTAAGTACATTTGTAATACTACGATAACACGAGGTATTTATATTATAATCATGTATTTATATTCTTATACCAAAGGTCGATTTCACAGATGACTAATCAACCGATTATACTCGTATATTTAACAGTTATCTATCTCGAATTTTTGCTTGCAAAATTTAAGATCCGTGGAATCGGCATTAAGCCTGATGGAAATATAAAAAAATGGATACTTGTTTAAGGGGATACCCACATCTAGGCGATGGCGATCATCTGAAACGCTGTCAAATATAGCTGTCACATTTGACAGCGTTTCACGTGATCGCCAATGCCTAGATTCGCGCAGGCCTTTACAATGTTACAGCCGCATACATAGTTTTCAATCAAAGTTAAGGGATCATTACAAAAAAAATTAACAAACTGCCGTTTATATCGAATGATTTCCAACATTATGCACGACCCCCGAAGGTCTATAGACTCTATAATAAAATTTTAAGTTTCTAAAGCAACTCCTAAATTAATGCATTGGACACCATCTATTCGTTTTTGTATGGACTATACACTAAAACACTCAAGAAGGTTGAGTATAAAATCTGAACACTTAGACATATTTTTCTCGGGTGTTTATATACATCTATTCGTTTTTTTATGGACGTGCCTCAAACTAACCCCAAGTCATCATACACTCGAGATTTTTTTGAGTATAAAATTGGAAAACCAGCGACATTTTATTTGGACGGATAAATAACAGCCCTATTTACTTACCGATTGATTTTTAGGTATTATTTTATTATGATGTTTGATTTTAATGATCCCTTAATTTTAATTGAATACATTGAGTACGGTGTTAATACTAAGCAAACGTCAAATTTGGGTAAAATGTCAAAATGTTTTAAAATATAAAATACTTATGTTACTTATAAGTTAGCTTATGTGTAATTCTGATGTATAAGCTGTATTATTTGTACAGTTTCATTAAAATCAATTCAGTAGTTTTTTTTTTTTTTTTTTTTTAATAAAATATAAAAGTAATTTTTATTTACAACAGAATATACATTATTTACAAAAACTATTATTATACGACATGAAATAATTAAAAAGAAAATATAAAAATTACATTTTATAAGAAACTAGAAAATTTTATAATGAACTCTGTTTTCCACCTGAAAGTATTACAGGTAGAAAACAGAGTTCAGATCACCGACCGCAGGCAATAGTTAGGTAGTTTTTACGTGTAAGAGTATCAAACATCCATCCATCCATACTTACAAACTTTCACGTTTATAATATTACATAGTAGGATTTGCCCCGTATCTATCGCAGGAAAGAAGCCGAACAGGTTACCAGTTTGCATTACAGTTCCACATAATATAACAAAGCTGCTCCTTGCTGTAAATACAATATAAACCCAGTTTTATTTATTTTTGGTTACTTTTGCACTTATATCGTTATTAATACGTAAAAACTTTGGGTATTTCGGGCATCTAGCGAGATAAAACGTCGTCTTGCATTCTTCTTACGAAGATACACATTACTTTGGAGAATAAATAAGTTTTAGTAACTGAGTTAGCTACCTACTTACTAAGTTATAATTTATGTTGAACTTTCCAAACTTTTTACATAAAATCCAACAAAATACGTACGTGAACAGCAAATACGTCATCGTCTTGGTTTTACGGGCTTAGTACTAAAACGTAGGCTTGTTGAAAAAATATCGATACATCGATATATCGATATTATTTTTTCAATATATCGATATTTTTGAGCGATATTTAATAGTTCGATATATCGATGTATCGATATAAAATTCTAAGTATCGAAAAGGTATAAAAACCGATATTTTTTTCAGACCAATAAACATTTATAAGTTTTAAGATTAAAAAATCCCAAAAATAAATACTTTTTTTATACTAACATCTTTTAACAAATTATGTTTTATGTATTTTTTGTTTTTGGTCGACTTGATTTGCTGTTTTATAGTTTGGTTTTTAAGTTGGCAACTCTGTTAGTCAATTTCAATTTCAACAGCACGAATATTCTCTGTCAAGTCAAATCATACCGATATATCGATATATCGATATTTTTTCATAAAAATATCAATATCGATATCGATATTTTCAAAAAACATCGATACGATATATATCGATACTTTAGTTACACTATTTATAACTCAAGAACGGCGGAACCGATTTGGCAGAAAATTTGTGGGGAGGTAGCTTAGAACCGGGAGAAGGACATAGGATAGGAGAAGGACTTTTTATCCCGAAAAAGCAACGGGAACGGGGTGTTACCGGAACGGGCGAGCGAAGCCGCGGGCGGCCACTAGTATTTTTATAAGTAAGGTCAATAGTGTTGTGTTGATTGTCTACAATATTTATTTGATTTGTAGGGAGATGGATTTCCGCCTCGCGCTGGAGATGTTCACAGGCATGCCGCTGGCGGTGGCGGCGCAGCTGCAGATCAATCTACTCGTGCGACAAGTCCCCGGGATCTCGTAAGCTAACTCATTATCTTCCTATCCTGTTCTTTTAAACCAGTGTGTTGAAAGGATTTTGATGTGCGCCTGAAAGAGGCTCTTTTCTTGTTTACACATGTTTTTGAAGTTTTTAAGCTCTACGGTATGGTAGTTTCCTCCCGATGTTTTCCGTCACCGGTTGTGAGTACTGGCACACCACATAAAATTAACAAAGGAATAGAGAAAAACATCAAGGTGGAATACAATGGGCTGGACTTCAGAAGAACGATATAAGATATCTATTTATCTATTGATCAATCAATATCTTTGACAGACGTCACGGCTCAGTTGGTAGTAACTCTTCTATACCGTAGGCCGTGGGTTCGATTCCCACCGAGAACAAATATTTATGTGGTGAACGTAGACCTTTGTTCTCCTGTCTGGGTGTTATATTGTATTCTAAGTATGTATTTACAAAAACGAACGAGTATTATATCAGCTATCTGGTTCCCATAGTACAAGCTCTGCTTAGTTTGGGGCTAGATAGTCCTATGTGGATTGTCCACAATATTTATATTTTTATTAGGGGCATGAGTAATCACCAGTTGCCCCTGACACTATATAAATCATCTACAATAGATGCAAAGACCGGTTTACCTTTTATTTATTGATATGTACGGGTGTGTTCCAGGATAAACAACGTCCTCCCGGATCCTGACACCCTGGTGCCCATGTTCTGGTTCCGTCAGGAGGTGATGATGACAGAGGAGTACGCCGGAATGGCGCGACAAGCGCTCCGACTGCGATACTGGATGACATACGCTTTCTATGCTATCACGGTATGTATTGTGGAATGTAAGAAAACCAAACTTATTTCACTCTAGGTACTCAGGGTAAGACATACCTATTACAAAATATGCACATGTAAGTTGTCATTTCGAGTAAGTCATCAGCATCAGCCTGAAGAAGTCCACTGCTGGACATAGGCCTCCCCTACACATTTCCAGGAAGAACGATTCTGAGCTCGAGTAAGTAATTTATTGTTAAATTGAAATTTTTATATTGTTGTTATTTTTAAATATTTTTCAAACGATCCACGTTATAGGTATTTAAAGTCTAAAACTTGCAGAGCTCATAGTATTAAAAAATCAGTAAGTACGGTAGCCAGGAAAGCAAGTATCTATTTTTTGTTGTAAATTATACCGATTTTGTACTATTTTGAGCAGAATACGCAGTTGCAAGCGAATGTTCGGCCAGTAGCGTGTACGAAGAGTACGACCCATTGAATAAAAGTACATAAGTTACTAGCTGATACCCGCGACTTCGTCCGCGTGGATATTTGAGTTCGTTTGTTTTAGTTTGATATGACCAACTGCTAGTTACCATTGTTTTGAGCTTGTACTTTAGAATGTATTTGAATTTAAAGGTGAGTGCTGTTGGAGCTGATTTTTTTCAGCAGTGTTTAGTTTAAGTATGATAGATGTTTCCCGCGATTTTGTCTAAGTGGTTATCATCGGTTTTTTTGTAAACATTTGTGTGTATTAAAACCTGGTGACAAATGCTGCGGTAGCTGAAATTTTTTTAATGTTTTTTTTTCGTATTTTGTAAAGCTATTTCTTGTGATTTTATGTTATATGTTTCCCGCGATTTTGTCTAAGTGGTTATCATCGGTTTTTTTGTAAACATTTGTGTGTATTAAAACCTGGTGACAAATGCTGCGGTAGCTGGAAATTTTTTAATGTTTTTTTTTAGTATTTTGTAAAGCTATTTTTTGTGATTTTATGTTATATTAGTGGCTAATTTGGGGTTTCGTATGCGTGTTGGTGTATAATCGAATCAGATTTTTTTAATTTGACATGACCAACTGCTGGTTACTATAGATTTGAGCTTGTACTTTATAGTGTATTTGAATTTGAAGGCGAGTGCTGTTGGAACCGATTTTTTTCAGCAGTGTTTAGTTTAAGTATGATAGATGTTTCCCGCGATTTTGTCTTAGTGGTTATCATCGGTTTTTTTGTAAACATTTGTTTGTATTAAAACCTGGTGACAAATGCTGCGGTAGCTGAAAATTTTTTAATGTTTTTTTTTCGTATTCTGTAAAGCTATTTTTTGTAGTTTTATGTTATATTAGTAACTAATTTGGGGTTTCGTATGCGTGTTGGTGTTGGTTTGTTTGTGAACCTTTGTGTGTAATCGAACCTGGTGCCAGATGCTGCGGTAGCAGATTTTTTTAAATGTTTTTTTGCGTATTTTGTAAAGCTATTTTTTGAGATTTTTCTTAAAATCATTTTCCGTTTTTTCTTCTTTTAGGGAATTAATTTTCCTATTTTCTTTTTCAGTACACCTTTGCTCTATTAGAGGAACACACATTCTAAGTTTCATGCTTCTAGGGCTAACGGTTTAGGCTGTGCGTTGATTTTTCTTTAAACCATTTTTCCCTTTTTTCTCCTCTTCGGAAAATAATTTTCCATTTTCCTTTCTTAGCGGATGCCTACGTCATAACATCTACCTGCATGCCAAATTTTAGCCCGATCTGTCCAGTGGTTTGGGCTGTGCGTTGATAGATCACTATGTCAGTCAGTCAGTCACCTTTGAGTTATATATATATAGATAGAAGAAGAAGATAGAAGATAGAAGATAGATGTTTCCCGCGATTTTGTCTTAGTGGTTATCATCGGTTTTTTTGTAAACATTTGTTTGTATTAAAACCTGGTGACAAATGCTGCGGTAGCTGAAAATTTTTTAATGTTTTTTTTTCGTATTCTGTAAAGCTATTTTTTGCAGTTTTATGTTATATTAGTAACTAATTTGGGGTTTCGTATGCGTGTTGGTGTTGGTTTGTTTGTGAACCTTTGTGTGTAATCGAACCTGGTGCCAGATGCTGCGGTAGCAGATTTTTTTAAATGTTTTTTTGCGTATTTTGTAAAGCTATTTTTTGAGATTTTTCTTAAAATCATTTTCCGTTTTTTCTTCTTTTAGGGAATTAATTTTCCTATTTTCTTTTTTAGTACACCTTTGCTCTATTAGAGGAACACACATTCTAAGTTTCATGCTTCTAGGGCTAACGGTTTAGGCTGTGCGTTGATTTTTCTTTAAACCATTTTTCCCTTTTTTCTCCTCTTCGGAAAATAATTTTCCATTTTCCTTTCTTAGCGGATGCCTACGTCATAACATCTACCTGCATGCCAAATTTTAGCCCGATCTGTCCAGTGGTTTGGGCTGTGCGTTGATAGATCACTATGTCAGTCAGTCAGTCACCTTTGAGTTATATATATATAGATGTTTCCCGCGATTTTGTCTAAGTGGTTATCATCGGTTTTTTTGTAAACATTTGTGTGTATTAAAACCTGGTGACAAATGCTGCGGTAGCTGGAAATTTTTTAATGTTTTTTTTTAGTATTTTGTAAAGCTATTTTTTGTGATTTTATGTTATATTAGTGGCTAATTTGGGGTTTCGTATGCGTGTTGGTGTATAATCGAATCAGATTTTTTTAATTTGACATGACCAACTGCTGGTTACTATAGATTTGAGCTTGTACTTTATAGTGTATTTGAATTTGAAGGCGAGTGCTGTTGGAACCGATTTTTTTCAGCAGTGTTTAGTTTAAGTATGATAGATGTTTCCCGCGATTTTGTCTTAGTGGTTATCATCGGTTTTTTTGTAAACATTTGTTTGTATTAAAACCTGGTGACAAATGCTGCGGTAGCTGAAAATTTTTTAATGTTTTTTTTTCGTATTCTGTAAAGCTATTTTTTGTAGTTTTATGTTATATTAGTAACTAATTTGGGGTTTCGTATGCGTGTTGGTGTTGGTTTGTTTGTGAACCTTTGTGTGTAATCGAACCTGGTGCCAGATGCTGCGGTAGCAGATTTTTTTAAATGTTTTTTTGCGTATTTTGTAAAGCTATTTTTTGAGATTTTTCTTAAAATCATTTTCCGTTTTTTCTTCTTTTAGGGAATTAATTTTCCTATTTTCTTTTTTAGTACACCTTTGCTCTATTAGAGGAACACACATTCTAAGTTTCATGCTTCTAGGGCTAACGGTTTAGGCTGTGCGTTGATTTTTCTTTAAACCATTTTTCCCTTTTTTCTCCTCTTCGGAAAATAATTTTCCATTTTCCTTTCTTAGCGGATGCCTACGTCATAACATCTACCTGCATGCCAAATTTTAGCCCGATCTGTCCAGTGGTTTGGGCTGTGCGTTGATAGATCACTATGTCAGTCAGTCAGTCACCTTTGAGTTATATATATATAGATAGAAGAAGAAGATAGAAGATAGAAGATAGATGTTTCCCGCGATTTTGTCTTAGTGGTTATCATCGGTTTTTTTGTAAACATTTGTTTGTATTAAAACCTGGTGACAAATGCTGCGGTAGCTGAAAATTTTTTAATGTTTTTTTTTCGTATTCTGTAAAGCTATTTTTTGCAGTTTTATGTTATATTAGTAACTAATTTGGGGTTTCGTATGCGTGTTGGTGTTGGTTTGTTTGTGAACCTTTGTGTGTAATCGAACCTGGTGCCAGATGCTGCGGTAGCAGATTTTTTTAAATGTTTTTTTGCGTATTTTGTAAAGCTATTTTTTGAGATTTTTCTTAAAATCATTTTCCGTTTTTTCTTCTTTTAGGGAATTAATTTTCCTATTTTCTTTTTTAGTACACCTTTGCTCTATTAGAGGAACACACATTCTAAGTTTCATGCTTCTAGGGCTAACGGTTTAGGCTGTGCGTTGATTTTTCTTTAAACCATTTTTCCCTTTTTTCTCCTCTTCGGAAAATAATTTTCCATTTTCCTTTCTTAGCGGATGCCTACGTCATAACATCTACCTGCATGCCAAATTTTAGCCCGATCTGTCCAGTGGTTTGGGCTGTGCGTTGATAGATCACTATGTCAGTCAGTCAGTCACCTTTGAGTTATATATATATAGATAGAAGAAGAAGATAGAAGATAGAAGATAGATGTTTCCCGCGATTTTGTCTTAGTGGTTATCATCGGTTTTTTTGTAAACATTTGTTTGTATTAAAACCTGGTGACAAATGCTGCGGTAGCTGAAATTTTTTTAATGTTTTTTTTTCGTATTCTGTAAAGCTATTTTTTGTAGTTTTATGTTATACTAGCTGATACCCGCGACTTCGTCCGCGTGGATATTTGAGTTCGTTTGTTTTAGTTTGATATGACCAACTGCTAGTTACCATTGTTTTGAGCTTGTACTTTAGAATGTATTTGAATTTAAAGGTGAGTGCTGTTGGAGCTGATTTTTTTCAGCAGTGTTTAGTTTAAGTATGATAGATGTTTCCCGCGATTTTGTCTAAGTGGTTATCATCGGTTTTTTTGTAAACATTTGTGTGTATTAAAACCTGGTGACAAATGCTGCGGTAGCTGAAATTTTTTTAATGTTTTTTTTTCGTATTTTGTAAAGCTATTTCTTGTGATTTTATGTTATATGTTTCCCGCGATTTTGTCTAAGTGGTTATCATCGGTTTTTTTGTAAACATTTGTGTGTATTAAAACCTGGTGACAAATGCTGCGGTAGCTGGAAATTTTTTAATGTTTTTTTTTAGTATTTTGTAAAGCTATTTTTTGTGATTTTATGTTATATTAGTGGCTAATTTGGGGTTTCGTATGCGTGTTGGTGTATAATCGAATCAGATTTTTTTAATTTGACATGACCAACTGCTGGTTACTATAGATTTGAGCTTGTACTTTATAGTGTATTTGAATTTGAAGGCGAGTGCTGTTGGAACCGATTTTTTTCAGCAGTGTTTAGTTTAAGTATGATAGATGTTTCCCGCGATTTTGTCTTAGTGGTTATCATCGGTTTTTTTGTAAACATTTGTTTGTATTAAAACCTGGTGACAAATGCTGCGGTAGCTGAAAATTTTTTAATGTTTTTTTTTCGTATTCTGTAAAGCTATTTTTTGTAGTTTTATGTTATATTAGTAACTAATTTGGGGTTTCGTATGCGTGTTGGTGTTGGTTTGTTTGTGAACCTTTGTGTGTAATCGAACCTGGTGCCAGATGCTGCGGTAGCAGATTTTTTTAAATGTTTTTTTGCGTATTTTGTAAAGCTATTTTTTGAGATTTTTCTTAAAATCATTTTCCGTTTTTTCTTCTTTTAGGGAATTAATTTTCCTATTTTCTTTTTTAGTACACCTTTGCTCTATTAGAGGAACACACATTCTAAGTTTCATGCTTCTAGGGCTAACGGTTTAGGCTGTGCGTTGATTTTTCTTTAAACCATTTTTCCCTTTTTTCTCCTCTTCGGAAAATAATTTTCCATTTTCCTTTCTTAGCGGATGCCTACGTCATAACATCTACCTGCATGCCAAATTTTAGCCCGATCTGTCCAGTGGTTTGGGCTGTGCGTTGATAGATCACTATGTCAGTCAGTCAGTCACCTTTGAGTTATATATATATATTTTCTTTTTTAGTACACCTTTGCTCTATTAGAGGAACACACATTCTAAGTTTCATGCTTCTAGGGCTAACGGTTTAGGCTGTGCGTTGATTTTTCTTTAAACCATTTTTCCCTTTTTTCTCCTCTTCGGAAAATAATTTTCCATTTTCCTTTCTTAGCGGATGCCTACGTCATAACATCTACCTGCATGCCAAATTTTAGCCCGATCTGTCCAGTGGTTTGGGCTGTGCGTTGATAGATCACTATGTCAGTCAGTCAGTCACCTTTGAGTTATATATATATATAGATTAGTGGCTAATTTGGGGTTTCGTATGCGTGTTGGTGTATAATCGAATCAGATTTTTTTAATTTGACATGACCAACTGCTGGTTACTATAGATTTGAGCTTGTACTTTATAGTGTACTAGCTGACACCCGCGACTTCGTCCGCGTGGTTAGTATAAAGTCATAGTTTGAGTTCGTTTAAAAGAAACTATTTTATGGTGGAAAGCGGACAACTATTGATATGTTTTCACTGTTTTTTGCTTATATTTTGAGAGTTATTTTTCGTGAATTTGCCTTAGTGGCTAAGTTGGGTTATGTATGCGTTGGTTTTACATGACCAAGTTCTGGTTACCTTAGTTTTGAGTTTGCATTCAAAACTATATAAAGTGTGTTCGAAAGATGGTAACTGCTGTTGTAGCCGATTTTTTTCAGCTGTGTTTAGATTTGGTATGATAGGTGCTTCCCGCGATTTTGTCTTGGTGGTTATCATCGGTTTTTTTGTAAACATTTGTGTGTATTAAAACCTGGTGACAAATGCTGCGGTAGCTGATTTTTTTTAAATGTTTTTTTGCGTATTTTGTAAAGCTCTTTTTCGTGATTTTGTTTTAGTGGCTAATTTGGGCTATCGTATTCGTTGGTGTATAATTGAATCTTGTTTTTTTAGTTTGACATGATCAAATGCAAGTTGCCATCGTTTTGAGCTTGTACTTTAGAGTGTATTTGAATTTGAAGGTGAGTGCTGTTGTAGCCGTTTTTTTTCAGCGGTATTTAGTTTAAGTATGATAGATGATTCCCGCGATTTTGTCTTGGTGGTTATCATCGGTTTTTTTGTAAACATTTGTGTGTATTAAACCCTGGTGACAAATGCTGCGGTAGCTGAAAATTTTTTAATGTTTTTTTTTGCGTATTTTGTAAAGCTATTTTTTGTGATTTTATGTTATATTATTATATTAGTGGCTTATTTGGGGTTTCGTATGCATGTTGGTGTATAATCGAATCTGAATTTTTAATTTGACATGACCAACTGCTGGTTACCATAGTTTTGAGCATGTACTTTAGAGAGTCTTTGAATTTGAAGGCGAGTGCTGTTGTAGCCGATTTTTTTCAGCGGTGTTTAGTTTAAGTATGATAGATGATTCCCGCAATTTTGTCTTGGTGGTTATCATCGGTTTTTTTGTAAACATTTGTGTGTATTAAAACCTGGTGACAAATGCTGCGGTAGCAGAAAATTTTTTAACGTTTTTTTTTGCGTATTTTGTAAAGCTATTTTTTGTGATTTTATGTTATATTAGTGGCTAATTTTGGGTTTCGTATGCGTGTTGGTGTATAATCGAATCAATTTTTTTAATTTGACTTGACCAACTGCTGGTTACCATAGTTTTGAGCATGTACTTTAGAGTTTATTTGAATTTGAAGGCGAGTGCTGTTGTAGCCGATTTTTTCCAGCGGTGTTTAGCTTAAGTATAATAGATGATTCCCGCAATGTGTATTCAAACCTGGTGACAGATGCTGCGGTAGCTGAAAATTTTTTAATGGTTTTTTTTGCGTATTTTGTAAAGCAATTTTTTGTGATTTTATGTTGTATTAGTGGCTAATTTAAAGTTTCGTATGCGTGTTGGTGTATAATCGAATCAGATTTTTTTAATTTGACATGACCAGCTGGTTACCATAGTTTTGAGCATGTTCTTTAGCCATTTTTTGAAGCGGTGCGGTGTTTAGTTTCGGTTTGATAGGTGTTTTCCGCGATTTTGTCTTAGTGGTTACGGTGGGGTTTATATAAACTTTTGTGTGTATTCAAACCTGGTGACAGATGCTGCGGTAGCTGAAATTTTTTTAATGTTTTTTTTGCGTATTTTGTAAAGCTCGTTTTCGTGATTTGTTTTAGTGGCTAATTTGGGCTATCGTATTCGTTGGTGTATGATCGAATCTGGTTTTTTTAGTTTGACATGATCAAATGCAAGTTACCATAGTTTTGAGCTTGTACTTTAGAGTGTATTTGAATTTGAAGGCGAGTTCTGTTGTAGCTGTTTTTTTTCAGCGGTGTTTAGTTTAAGTATGATAGATGATTCCCGCAATTTTGTCTTGGTGGTTATCATCGGTTTTTTTGTAAACATTTGTGTGTATTAAAACCTGGTGACAAATGCTGCGGTAGCAGAAATGTTTTTAACGTTTTTTTTTGCGTATTTTGTAAAGCTATTTTTTGTGATTTTATGTTATATATTAGTGGCTAATTTTGGGTTTCGTATGCGTGTTGGTGTATAATCGAATCAATTTTTTTAATTTGACTTGACCAACTGCTGGTTACCATAGTTTTGAGCATGTACTTTAGAGTTTATTTGAATTTGAAGGCGAGTGCTGTTGTAGCCGATTTTTTTCAGCGGTGTTTAGCTTAAGTATGATAGATGATTCCCGCAATTTCGTCTAAGTGATTATCATTGTTTTTTTTGTAAACCTTTGTGTGTATTCAAACCTGGTGACAGATGCTGCGGTAGTTGAAATTTTTTTAATGGTTTTTTTTGCGTATTTTGTAAAGCAATTTTTTGTGATTTTATGTTGTATTAGTGGCTAATTTAGAGTTTCGTATGCGTGTTGGTGTATAATCGAATCAGATTTTTTTAATTTGACATGACCAGCTGGTTACCATAGTTTTGAGCATGTTCTTTAGCCATTTTTTGAAGCGGTGCGGTGTTTAGTTTCGGTTTGATAGGTGTTTTCCGCGATTTTGTCTTAGTGGTTACGGTGGGGTTTATGTAAACTTTTGTGTGTATTCAAATTTGGTGACAGAAGCTGCGGTAGCAGATTTTTTTCAACTGTTTTTTTTGCGTATTTTGTAAAGCAATTTTTTGTGATTTTTCTTTAAACTATTTTTCCCTTTTTTCTTCTTTTAGGGAAATAATTTTCCTATTTTCTTTCTTAGTGCACCTTTGCTCTATAAGAGGAACACATCTTCAAAGTTTCATGCTTCTAGGACTAATGGTTTAGGCTGTGTGTTGATTTTTCTTTAAACCTTTTTTCCCCTTTTTCTCCTCTTCGGGAAAGAATTTTCCAATTTCCTTTCTTAGTACACCTCTACGTTATAAGAGGAACATACCCTCCAAGTTTCAAGTTTCTAGGACTAACGGTTTAGGCTGTGCGTTGATTGTCAGTCAGTCAGTCAGTCAGTCAGTCAGTCAGTCAGTCAGTCAGTAACGAAAGAGTTTTATATATTTAGATTTGAATTTGAAGGCGAGTGCTGTTGGAACCGATTTTTTTCAGCAGTGTTTAGTTTAAGTATGATAGATGTTTCCCGCGATTTTGTCTTAGTGGTTATCATCGGTTTTTTTGTAAACATTTGTTTGTATTAAAACCTGGTGACAAATGCTGCGGTAGCTGAAAATTTTTTAATGTTTTTTTTTCGTATTCTGTAAAGCTATTTTTTGCAGTTTTATGTTATATTAGTAACTAATTTGGGGTTTCGTATGCGTGTTGGTGTTGGTTTGTTTGTGAACCTTTGTGTGTAATCGAACCTGGTGCCAGATGCTGCGGTAGCAGATTTTTTTAAATGTTTTTTTGCGTATTTTGTAAAGCTATTTTTTGAGATTTTTCTTAAAATCATTTTCCGTTTTTTCTTCTTTTAGGGAATTAATTTTCCTATTTTCTTTTTTAGTACACCTTTGCTCTATTAGAGGAACACACATTCTAAGTTTCATGCTTCTAGGGCTAACGGTTTAGGCTGTGCGTTGATTTTTCTTTAAACCATTTTTCCCTTTTTTCTCCTCTTCGGAAAATAATTTTCCATTTTCCTTTCTTAGCGGATGCCTACGTCATAACATCTACCTGCATGCCAAATTTTAGCCCGATCTGTCCAGTGGTTTGGGCTGTGCGTTGATAGATCACTATGTCAGTCAGTCAGTCACCTTTGAGTTATATATATATAGATAGAAGAAGAAGATAGAAGATAGAAGATAGATGTTTCCCGCGATTTTGTCTTAGTGGTTATCATCGGTTTTTTTGTAAACATTTGTTTGTATTAAAACCTGGTGACAAATGCTGCGGTAGCTGAAATTTTTTTAATGTTTTTTTTTCGTATTCTGTAAAGCTATTTTTTGTAGTTTTATGTTATATTAGTAACTAATTTGGGGTTTCGTATGCGTGTTGGTGTTGGTTTGTTTGTGAACCTTTGTGTGTAATCGAACCTGGTGCCAGATGCTGCGGTAGCAGATTTTTTTAAATGTTTTTTTGCGTATTTTGTAAAGCTATTTTTTGTGATTTTTCTTAAAATCATTTTCCGTTTTTTCTTCTTTTAGGGAAATAATTTTCCTATTTTCTTTTTTAGTACACCTTTGCTCTATTAGAGGAACACACATTCTAAGTTTCATGCTTCTAGGGCTAATGGTTTAGGCTGTGCGTTGATTTTTCTTTAAACCATTTTTCCCTTTTTTCTCCTCTTCGGAAAATAATTTTCCATTTTCCTTTCTTAGCGGATGCCTACGTCATAACATCTACCTGCATGCCAAATTTTAGCCCGATCTGTCCAGTGGTTTGGGCTGTGCGTTGATAGATCACTATGTCAGTCAGTCAGTCACCTTTGAGTTATATATATATAGATTTGAATTTGAAGGCGAGTGCTGTTGGAACCGATTTTTTTCAGCAGTGTTTAGTTTAAGTATGATAGATGTTTCCCGCGATTTTGTCTTAGTGGTTATCATCGGTTTTTTTGTAAACATTTGTTTGTATTAAAACCTGGTGACAAATGCTGCGGTAGCTGAAAATTTTTTAATGTTTTTTTTTCGTATTCTGTAAAGCTATTTTTTGTAGTTTTATGTTATATTAGTAACTAATTTGGGGTTTCGTATGCGTGTTGGTGTTGGTTTGTTTGTGAACCTTTGTGTGTAATCGAACCTGGTGCCAGATGCTGCGGTAGCAGATTTTTTTAAATGTTTTTTTGCGTATTTTGTAAAGCTATTTTTTGAGATTTTTCTTAAAATCATTTTCCGTTTTTTCTTCTTTTAGGGAATTAATTTTCCTATTTTCTTTTTTAGTACACCTTTGCTCTATTAGAGGAACACACATTCTAAGTTTCATGCTTCTAGGGCTAACGGTTTAGGCTGTGCGTTGATTTTTCTTTAAACCATTTTTCCCTTTTTTCTCCTCTTCGGAAAATAATTTTCCATTTTCCTTTCTTAGCGGATGCCTACGTCATAACATCTACCTGCATGCCAAATTTTAGCCCGATCTGTCCAGTGGTTTGGGCTGTGCGTTGATAGATCACTATGTCAGTCAGTCAGTCACCTTTGAGTTATATATATATATTTTCTTTTTTAGTACACCTTTGCTCTATTAGAGGAACACACATTCTAAGTTTCATGCTTCTAGGGCTAACGGTTTAGGCTGTGCGTTGATTTTTCTTTAAACCATTTTTCCCTTTTTTCTCCTCTTCGGAAAATAATTTTCCATTTTCCTTTCTTAGCGGATGCCTACGTCATAACATCTACCTGCATGCCAAATTTTAGCCCGATCTGTCCAGTGGTTTGGGCTGTGCGTTGATAGATCACTATGTCAGTCAGTCAGTCACCTTTGAGTTATATATATATATAGATTAGTGGCTAATTTGGGGTTTCGTATGCGTGTTGGTGTATAATCGAATCAGATTTTTTTAATTTGACATGACCAACTGCTGGTTACTATAGATTTGAGCTTGTACTTTATAGTGTATTTGAATTTGAAGGCGAGTGCTGTTGGAACCGATTTTTTTCAGCAGTGTTTAGTTTAAGTATGATAGATGTTTCCCGCGATTTTGTCTTAGTGGTTATCATCGGTTTTTTTGTAAACATTTGTTTGTATTAAAACCTGGTGACAAATGCTGCGGTAGCTGAAAATTTTTTAATGTTTTTTTTTCGTATTCTGTAAAGCTATTTTTTGCAGTTTTATGTTATATTAGTAACTAATTTGGGGTTTCGTATGCGTGTTGGTGTTGGTTTGTTTGTGAACCTTTGTGTGTAATCGAACCTGGTGCCAGATGCTGCGGTAGCAGATTTTTTTAAATGTTTTTTTGCGTATTTTGTAAAGCTATTTTTTGAGATTTTTCTTAAAATCATTTTCCGTTTTTTCTTCTTTTAGGGAATTAATTTTCCTATTTTCTTTTTTAGTACACCTTTGCTCTATTAGAGGAACACACATTCTAAGTTTCATGCTTCTAGGGCTAACGGTTTAGGCTGTGCGTTGATTTTTCTTTAAACCATTTTTCCCTTTTTTCTCCTCTTCGGAAAATAATTTTCCATTTTCCTTTCTTAGCGGATGCCTACGTCATAACATCTACCTGCATGCCAAATTTTAGCCCGATCTGTCCAGTGGTTTGGGCTGTGCGTTGATAGATCACTATGTCAGTCAGTCAGTCACCTTTGAGTTATATATATATAGATAGAAGAAGAAGATAGAAGATAGAAGATAGATGTTTCCCGCGATTTTGTCTTAGTGGTTATCATCGGTTTTTTTGTAAACATTTGTTTGTATTAAAACCTGGTGACAAATGCTGCGGTAGCTGAAATTTTTTTAATGTTTTTTTTTCGTATTCTGTAAAGCTATTTTTTGTAGTTTTATGTTATATTAGTAACTAATTTGGGGTTTCGTATGCGTGTTGGTGTTGGTTTGTTTGTGAACCTTTGTGTGTAATCGAACCTGGTGCCAGATGCTGCGGTAGCAGATTTTTTTAAATGTTTTTTTGCGTATTTTGTAAAGCTATTTTTTGTGATTTTTCTTAAAATCATTTTCCGTTTTTTCTTCTTTTAGGGAAATAATTTTCCTATTTTCTTTTTTAGTACACCTTTGCTCTATTAGAGGAACACACATTCTAAGTTTCATGCTTCTAGGGCTAATGGTTTAGGCTGTGCGTTGATTTTTCTTTAAACCATTTTTCCCTTTTTTCTCCTCTTCGGAAAATAATTTTCCATTTTCCTTTCTTAGCGGATGCCTACGTCATAACATCTACCTGCATGCCAAATTTTAGCCCGATCTGTCCAGTGGTTTGGGCTGTGCGTTGATAGATCACTATGTCAGTCAGTCAGTCACCTTTGAGTTATATATATATAGATTTTATAAAAAAAAACTAGCGGCCGCCCGCGAATTCGCTCGCCGCGTTCCCGTTACTTTTATCCTATGTCCATCTAAGCTACCTCCCCACCAATTTTCGATCTAGGGAAATAGGGAAATAGGGATTCATTTTCATATGTTAGAAAAAAAAAAGTATTATATCAGTTATCTGGTTCCCATAATACAAGCTCTGCTTAATTTAGGGCTTAGATAGTGTTGTGTGTATTGCTCACAATATTTATTAAAAAGAAAACAGAACAAATATTGAATAATTGCCATGGCCATTGCGCTAGATTTGCGCAAGACTTAATTATACCTAAATACCTACATAATAAGAACTTATTGTCAATAGCAAAGAATAACAAGGCAATCTTCAAGTGCATTTGTCAATATTTTATGTTTTCTTCGTCGACTAAGGTTACATTATCTTGGTGACAAGCTAGAGTGGAGACTTACAGCCTTACAGAAGGTCACATAGTATTAACAACATACTATCAAGTACCAACTTTTTTGAGGATTTCTAAGCTGGAGAAAATTTAAATAGCAGAGTTTTACCTACCATTAAAACTCTTATTATGTCCGGAGCCTTATTCGAGGCCTTTTAAACATATTTTGAGATTTGTCCTTCCGTTTCCGGCCGTATTTATCAATATTTCGCCATTTTAGTTCCTTTTATGCAATATAGGGGGCGCTGCTTCCGTCCGTCAAGTTCACCAGTTTGTGCGAGCGCATTTCTCTTCATTGCGGGTCTCAAAATAACTTAACTCTATGTATAAACATCGAGCGAGTTTTCTTACAGCAAACTTTTGAGGCTAGAGACAGGTGACTATAATAAATAAATATTGTGGACAATTCACACAACACTACCTAGCCCTAAATTAAGCAGAGCTTGTACTATGGGAACGAGATAGCTGATATAATACATACATACATTTTTACATACATACATTATTCACCACACAAATATTTGTTCTCGGTGAGGATCGAACACACGACCTGCGGCGCAGAAAGCAGAGCTACTACCAACTGAGCTGAGAGGCCAGTCATAATATAATAGGTTCGTGTATCTTTTTATAATAATCACACTGTTCCTTTTAGTAAAGAACAAGGCATGGCGTCGTGCCTTCCTCCTCTCCATAGCAGTCATCGCCATCACGTGTGTCAACGGTAGCTTTGCTATCCTCACGTACGCATCCACCATCCTCTCGTCTTCGGGAGTCACCTTCAGCCCGGAGCTACAGACCCTGAGTTTCCCGGCTGTTTTGATCCTGGGATCGTTCGTGTCTATGAGCTGTGTTGAGAAGGTTGGACGACGGGTTAGTTTCTTTATCCACATCTTATTATTCTCAAGTCTTAACATCAATCTGCCTGAAGAAGGAATCGAATAAACTCAACCACCAGGTAGTAGTAGAGCTCTTTGTGAGGGGAAGTACTACCACCATGCCTATTTCTGCTGTGAAGCAGCATCGCTGTGTTTCTGTTTGAAGGGTGTGGGTGCCGTGAAATTACTGGCACATGAGGCTGAACATCTGTATTCCTCAAGCTGAAGGATGCAGGGCAGTGCATCGTAGAGCACGTTTGATGGGCGTGACCTACGAAGCAATGCTTTGTTTGCCACTTAAAATCAGGTGGGTTATAATGCTTGTTCCATCACCTAGCTTGTAAAATAAAGAATTTTCCCTGGTTTTATTTGCAGATAATTCTAGCCATATCATTCCTGGTGTCAGCTGTTTCCCTGGTCATTCTCGCGTCCACCCAGCTGGCATTAGAGCATGGTGTGGTGACTCCAGGGTGGCTGCCAGTGCTTGCCATAGTGGTGGCACTGAGCGCGTATGCTGCTGGGGTGTGCCCCATGCCGTATATCATCATGGCGGAAATGTTTCACTATCAGGTATTTTGTTAGGTCATCATGGATTAAACGGGTATTTCTCGTGATTACTCTGCCTGTGATCGACTGTTGTAACACGGTCGAAACGTCAGGAAATATTAAAAAGTAATCGCGATAAATACCCGATTCATCCATAAAATAATGAATGTCGAACGTGTTCTACAGGTCTTCCCTCAAAGCAATGCAAACATGTCAACATACTTTTCTATTAGACCTAAATAAATACTCCGCAGATATATTTTTGTGTACAAAATCTTCACCAGCGGTGTAGAACCAGTCTGCAAATACTTACTGGCTCGCTTATGGAAATAAAGTAAGCTCACGGTGTCCGTCTTATATTGTGTTCAGTAAATCACTCGGAAACGGAATGAAAGCCATTAAACTTCATAATATATATAACTGTTCCCGAAGCTGGTAGCACGTCGTTCCAAGGGCACGGGCGTGTTTGTGTACCAAACGTGGGAATTTGCTATTTGTATCGAAAATCTAATAACTGTTCAATAATTTTCCAGATCCAATAAAATACCTGAACATTTATTACGTATAGGTACGCTAGATGACGCAAACGGGATCTTCTTCGGGAATGTATTAAATGATCTCTTGGAATAGCGTAGGTATGTTTCTTTGTGATTTCGCAGTTCGCTAATTTATTTTTCACTAGCATCCTTAGAGAATAAGTTAAGATGTGATGTCTTATGTTGATTTGACTATAGACAAAGCACTTGTAGAAATAAAACTAGAAAGATATGACACTTCTTATCACACTTTAGAAGTAAGGCGACAGACATGCTAGAGAAATTGATTTAATCAGAGCAATAGATAAGATTAACCCATAATCTTAAGCAGAAGTTGAAAACGTGAGTCATAGATCTAAATAAAAATATAAAACCTTGCAACAGCATGAAAAACAGTGTCCAGGTCATGGAAGAAGCCACTGTCCTTTCACCACACTGATTCTAAAGTAACTATTAGTGACACGACAAGAAGAAAGAAATGGTCGTGAAACGTCCCAGTTTACCGTGGAACCAACCATTGTAGGACACGAATCGAAATGGTAAGTACTTGAAGGTTATGAACTAAACTGGGGCCTAATTCTCGGGCCGACCGAGATTTTCTAAGCGATTATTTTATTTTTGGCATTGCACAACCCCGCACTTTTTCTACGTTTTCCTGTCCTGTTCCTGTCAAGGTTTCTACGATAAAGGTCGTTGTTACTCAAGGAAATTTGCCATTCTCTCTTCGAGAGAAGCAATAAAATAAAATTGCAAAATGATCGAGATCGGTCCAAGAATTAGGCCCCTGAACACAGAATAAATTCTACTCTAAAATATGTTATACATACAGAACATAGTACACAGAACGGCCATGTGGCCGGAAAAGTGTCACCAATATATGTATATAGGTAATCGTATGATCACGTGCTAAATGGAAGCTTACTGCCGTACAGCAGGCAATGTAGTACAAGGTAATACCTAGCCACCTTCGGCTTAAAGGGTGCATCCTACTACTATGCAGTTTTCTGATGGATCAGCCCTATAACTCGGCTAAAATAATACGTACCTACTTACTCCTTATGTATTATCATTTAGGATTTCTTTAGAAAATATTTTTTTTATTTGGAAGGATATTCTTACGTCCAGATTGTCCCAAACAAATTTCATTAAAATCGGTTTAGCCGTTTGGCAATGAAGTCGGTTTCTCTAGTTTTTTAAACTTATAATTTTATTGAATGTGTATGTTACGTTTTTTAGTTACCATCATGCATAAAAAAGGAGATAAAACGAAACAAGATACTTAGATACAGCACCCAAAGGCTTTTATTGATGCATCAGAGTACCCTACTAACTCTACAGAAGAAACATCTTTAGTGTTGACACATCTATTTATTTTTATTTTGTCCATTAACTTTAAATTGTTTAGGAAATTGCTCCAGTATAATAACTGGTCCTTGGGTACTATGGAGTCCCATCCTATTTGCCAAGACCATAGCTCCTGCATGAAAATTTTGGCTACCACTATTACTACCCGAGAGGGTCAAACATCTGCCCTATAAAGCTTAGATGTGGTTGTGCAGTTTGGTTCACATAAACTATGAAAATCTATAGATTATTATTAAAAATAGACAATAATTCAGGAAGATCGAAAATCCATAGAATTTAAAGAGCATAGATGAGCCACCCTAGACTACCAATAAATAAATAAATAAATATTGTGGACAATTCACACAACACTGCCCAGCCCCAAACTAAGCAGAGCTTGTAATATGGGAACTTACTTGAATAATACCAATTTAGGGACGTATCGTTCGATCGATTGTTATGATTAAATTGATCTTCTAAGTACCTGTTATTTATTTATTCGCTAACGCCTAGTTAATTAGAACATACAACAAAAAATGTATGAACTCAGTTAACTCCAATTTCAAAAATAAAACCTACATAATTATCATTAGCTATAGACTTTTATGGCTTACTACTAAATTCTTTATTTTTATTAATTTAGGTGTTTTTGAGCATCTAATCACACTGGTTTTCAAATCTTACAAACACAAAAACCTCTGTAGGTAGTTTTTCTTCAATGCCTCTTAAACGGTTCTTCGAGCTGCCCATTGCCACTTCAACTTCCTAATTCTATGAGCTATGAGCCTATTATCGATATGTAATACACTGTAATTTTGGATTATACAATTAAGATAATGCACCATATTGAATAGACAGATATAAATTACAAGAGCCCTCACAAACAGACATGTATGAAAAACCATAAGTGTTGTTCTGGAATTATGGTAATTTCTTATGGATTTTTCTGCCATATCTATCCCACTTTACATTCTTAGGGTTCTTTGTGGTCGTCGTCGTTTGTTGGTTGGTCAAACTTGCACAATCTAGGTTTTTTAAATTCCAAATAAGGTATTCTGTTATGTTTCGACCAATACACGTGTTTAAGACAAAGGGGGTTAAAAGTGAGTTGTTATCCCTATTTTTCCATCTTTGTAATTTTCTTGTGGTTTCTTTTTTTCTAAAAAAAGCCTCAGTTCTTATCGGAGTTCTGGTTGAGTTTCCTCCGATTCAATCTTTTATCTTTACGGTCGAAAAATATTTATTTCTCCTAAGAATGAATAATTCACCTACAGAGAAAACTAAGTTACATTAAGCAATGTAGTGTGCCTTTCAGCTTAACGATAGGTCTTAAATAAGAGGTAAAAATCTAATAAAATCAAAATCTTTGTGGCTGTCACCTACCTATAAAAATATTTCTTACTTTACTGGTAGGTAGTTCTACTAACCTGAATCCATCCTAACTTGATTCCTCCAGCAGGCGTAGGCGACTTCGTGTCTCTCTGACGTAATTCTTTCTCGTCCTGAAACAATTAACACCTTAGCACAAACAGATGATTACCTGAGTAAATGATAGATAACAGACCAGCTGATACATAACATAAACAATGGCTTATTATCTGAACCAGTAGTGTGCCCATCACACTCGTAAACTCAATGTAAATGAATATTATTATGAACGTTATATTTTCAGACACGGCTCCACAAACTTATAAATACTTCTTTTTATGCAATTAGCTGAATGGACAAGCATATGGCCCAAAATGCTCAGACTTGTATTTACTAACCATTGTGGCTATGTTCAATCTCAATTGAAAAGGCAGGACACCTTGCTAGATGTGGTGATAGTGGGTGAAGTAAGGCCTTGACCGAATAATTTAATTAATTTTTAATTCAATAGAATCACTTTGAATCGTCTACTTCAAACGATAAAGGACGTAAATGTATTCATTTGTACAATGCGACCAAAACAAAAGCTCTGTGCATAAATTGTAACCGGTATTAGACATTTGCGTAGCCCAGTAGTGACCGAGGCAAGTCCCCTTTACAAGTAAATACCACGACACGATAATATCGTGTCATGCCTCGCATACGATTTAAACAAATACTCATTACTGGCCTTTCAGCTCAGTTGGTAGTAACTCTACCTTCTGCGCCGTAGGTCGTGGGTTCGATCCCCACCGAGAACAAATATTTGTGTGGTGATCGCAGATGTTTGTTCTCTGTCTGAGTGTTATATTGTAATCTAAGTATGAATTGAAAAAAAAGCATACAAGTATAGTTATCAGCTATCGGGTTCCCATAGTACAAGCTCTGTTTAGTTTGGGGCTAGATAGTGTTGCGTGGTTTGTCGACGTGTTTTGTTGTAGGTAATATTTATTTATATTTATAATAAGTGAAATTACTACATCAAATAAACACACCGTTAAATAAATACATTTTGTGGACAATCCACACAACACTATTTAGCCCCAAACTAAGTAGAGCTTGTACTATAGTAACCATAAAGGTGAGCGCGTCCATTCAACGTGATGCTGTAATAGTCAGGGTTCTTTCACTTCACTTAATGATGAACTCTCCTCGAGTCCTGTAGTAATCCAGTGTAATAATTCGTACAGGCAGGTACCTAGGTGCAATAGATCGGCATCTGGGGCTTGATTGGTACTGGTTCGATTTTGATGATACATAGAAACGCAATGCGTTGTGTGATGGGTTGTTTGGTAGGATTGTAATAGTTGATATGATAGGGTATCTATGTATGGTTGTAGTGAATGTTGTATTGTATGGTATAGGTGCGGTGGCTGGCGTGGATCGTTGGCAGCTCTCGCGGCAAGTATCTCTTGAGTTTATTATCTCATTTTTTACTGGATCCCATAGTTTATATCCTGTTGCTGTGTATCCAACCATTCTTGTTTCAATTGCTCTTTTCTCAAATTTATCTCCATGTGGTAATGTCACTGCCCATGCCTTTGATCCAAATATTCTCATTTTATTTAATTTGATGTCACGTCACCATACATGATTTCAGCAGGTATTTGATAGTTGATTGCTGAAGAAGGACATCTGTTCAATTGGTATGCTGCACACATAACAGCTTCTCCCCATAGGTTTTTTGGTAAGTTCGATTCTATCAACAATGTACGTGCTCTGTCCTTTAAAGTTCTGTTCATTCGTTCTGCGACACCGTTAGACTGAGGAGAGTACGGCTGAGTATATTGCATATTTATACCTTTGTTTTCACAGAATGCTGCTATCTTTTGGTTTTTAAATTCTCCTCCATTGTCAGCTCTAATATTCTTGATTTTTACTTCATAGGTTGTCTCCATTAGTTGAATGTATTTTATCAAATTACCGGTTGCTTCACTTTTGTTTCTTAGCAAATATACAACACATAAGTGTGAGAAATCATCTACTATCACCTGAAAATATCTTTCTCCTCTGATAGATTCATTTTGTGTTGGTCCCGATACGTCGGTGTGTAAAAGCTCTCCTATTTGTCTTGATCTTGGTCTGTCTACTGAAGGAAATGGTAATCTGGTAGCTTTACCTTGCATACATGCTCCGCATTTTGTTTGATTTGGTGTGGGAAGGTTCATTTGTCTGATTCCTCTGTGATTAAGATGTCCCAATCGTCTATGCCATAGATTTTCAGTAGATATGTTACACTGTTCATATAAAGGGCTAATCTGAAATTTTAGAGTAAAAAGTTTAGCATTTCCGCTGCCTATCAATTTTGTCTTTGTCTTTTTATTTATTATCTCTACATGCTCCTCACCAAATTTTACTTCGCAGTTCGTTTCTATAATTTTCTTAACTGAAAGCAGATTACATTGCAGGTTTTCTACAATCACAGCATTCACATTGACATTATATCCCTCATTACTTTTCATACTTAAAATACCTCTCTTTGTGGCTGTTATAAATTGACCATTAGCTAAATAAATTTTCATTTCTTTGGGTAACAACTGTATATCGGTAATTTTTGACATAAATTCAGACCTAACCAAATGTTCAGTGCAGCCAGAATCTACAATCCACTCTATATCATCAATAGTTTCAGGAGTAGTACAACTAAAGTTAAACAAATTAGTACCTGAATAGAAATTAAAGTTCGTTTCATCATCCACTGTCACTGCTGCTCCTTCTGAATAGTTATTGCTGTTTACTTGCTGCCTTGCACCTGGACGTTGGTTATTGTAGTTCCCTCTGTTGCTGTAGTTTCCTCTGTTGCTGTAGTTTCCTCTGTTATTGTAGTTCCCTCTGTTGTAGCTGTTTCCACCGTCACTGTAGTTACCTCTGTTTGTGTTGTTCCCTCTATTACTGTAGTTGTTTTCTTTACCCTTCCTCTTAAAACAATTTTCATATATATGACCAGGCTGTCCACAATAATTGCACTTTCTTGCTCTGTTTTAATCAAAAATCCCAATTGTGTCCACATTGATATTCAAAAGTTTAATAACCGAGAGAATATTCTAAGATTTGAACCGTAGGTCGTTAGACACGTTTCACTAAACGTTAATCCTAAAATTTATGAGCATAGAGCTTATAGACTGCGATCCAACCGTGAAAACATTTGAATAAAGAACACTATAACACAGCTTCTCACATAAATTACTATCAATGCATGCACACGTATGGGAAACAGACTAAACAAAAGGGTTAAAATCTTAATAAATGATCGAATTCAAATGGGGTCGCAAGACATTTGAATCTCAACCCTTCGCACCACACCTGGTCGATGCGACCGAAGTCAAAAATTTCTTTATCGGATTAGCATAATATTTATAATAATGACAATGGGATGGGTATACAAAGTAGCTTAGATTCTCTGTAGTTGATTTTAATGCACGGTAGCTATTGTCAGTGCGATAAGGGAATTGGACAATGGATCTTTATGATGGTGGTTTGTAAGACGCGCTTTGAATAGACTCAAGTATTTTAAGTTAACGAGGTGGTTCCAACTAGTGTGATGCTATTCCTTTTTTGGCGTAGGGAAGTTAGTAAGTAATGTGCGTCCCATCACTTTCTGAGGACAGTTCTTTTCGAAATGTCAAAACATAATAACGTTATTTCAATATTAACCTATTAAAAATAACATACTTACATAATGTACTAAGTAAACTAAGGTCTTAAATTACACAAGAACTTCATAAGTATATTTATCATATAATTAATTATCCAATACGTATAATTATAATGTAATAATATGGTAAAGGAAATACTACTATTGACCCAGCTTTGTCATATAAACTAAAAGCTCCATCAAAATTGAAAGTAATACCACTCAAACATCAAAAGCAAACTATCCGTTGCATCGACCCAATTTTAAAGACGATATAAAAAAACTTTAACCCTACAATAGACAGTGGCCTTTGTCTAAAAACCAAATGATACGCATTAAGCTTTTTTTGCCGCGTTATGAATACGTTTTAAAACAGGAAGGATGTGAAAGTTTGGGGTCTACAAGACACCGTATGCCGGAGAAGGGTTAGCACAAAGAAATAGGTGGATAATGGGTGAAACATTGTGTTAGAGAATGAAATATTGCTCTGAGCTGTAATTTTATGTCGAAAAATATAGGATGGTATTCCTTGAATTAATGACCACAGATCCATCATCTAAGTAGTAAAATATGAAACAACATTCCAAAATCAAATCCATAAAACCCCACATCTTCAAACGAAGACCATCGACAATCCGCGCGCTTTTTTTCCTAACCGGGAAGCTGCTGTCGGTTCTCGTATTCTGCCAGCCCACGTGGTGGGTCAACGTCTGCCCCACTGCGCAGCTGGGTTCGCTGAACTGATGTGAACGCACAAACACGTTCCACGCAAGTGTGGGTACTGTAAGAATGCGACACACATGTGTGCAGGTGACTAATTGTAGTATAACAAGGTGTTTTAAATGAGTTATGGACGTGGGTTTGAGAAAGAGTGAATGTTGGAGGTGTTGCCAAATTTGAGCAATTTTCTATCCGTCTTTTTTAGATATTATTTATGATGTGACAGGTCGTAAAAAAGTCAAAATTGATACTAAATACTATAAATCTCATAGATTACTTATACCTGAGTTTTTAGTTACTATTATGGTTGTCATGAACAGTTTAATCTTAAGGTAAATGTACCTATAGTTTCAAAAGTCAAGTGGTAACTTCGCAGTAGGTAGTAATTACACGATATTCTTCCCCAAAATACAACATTTTGTAATATTCATCCTTGAAAGAACATAAAAATCAATCCTGTCAGTATTGTTACTACAGAATACTTGTATATAATTACTCACTTTCCATCAGTGTGATGGCAGCCAAATGCTTAGCTTTATATTCTTATCATAACGATAAGAATATAAAGAACATGCACGTCCAGTACTTTGTATACAATACGCCTCGTAGTATCATTGCTAATCATATTACATTAAACAACACATACAATTATTGAATAAGTATAAATATCATGTATAATAGGGAGTGATTGCGTGGTTCATTATAATAATACCATTAGTAATCTAATATGTATTTATAATCGATTAAGGTGCGATAGAGGTTAACGCAACATTATCGTCGCGTGAAGTTAGTTGCTTAGCATCTAAATAAGCTTAGTGTTTTTATATTTTTCAACTTGTTTCACGGAATTCAGCGTCCTAATTGGTTGTTGATGCACAAACATGTAAAGGGAAATGAGCGTGTAGAATGGAGAATGAATTCAATACGGTGTGTTATTTGAACATCGATAAGCATAAAGGTGAAACATTTGACGCGTTTGGACTTGTGACTAAAATAATTGAAAACCTTATTATATAGAGCCTTTATTCTACTCAAAGACGGTGAACTTTATTTTAACATTCACTTGTCGATCCATAACACCCCTTACACATTCAAGGTCACTAAGGATATCAAAGTGGCGCTACACCTGCGCGGGCGCATGACTCCCGGCGCGTGTGTGGCCGCACGCTGCCGCTGCCGCTCCCCGCTCGGGATTGCGCTATGCACGGGGGGGCATGGCCAATACTATGCAGTGCATGTGCTAATTCGATCAATTTATATTTATAGTAAAAGATAAAACAAAAATAGGTACAAATCTTTCCTCTTTATAATATGAGTATAGAAGAACGATTGTACTATATTATTATGCCATACGAATAAATAAATGTATATCATTGCCGCGTATGTGAGTGTGTTTCCTTCGTTTCTACGCAGTTTTCAATAGATAAGGTGACGTTTACGTGACTTCATACAGTAGAGGTCAAATCAAATCTCATTACTAGCTACGCTCGATTCTACGATACTAACAATATCAATAAATCGATTAAATCGACGTCATAATAGTATGTTCGAGAAACCACGAGTTATAGGAAAACGATGTCTTCTGCTATCTAGAATTATTTCTAGAAAGTTATGTAGGAACAAAGTTACTTATTTATCAATGTCATATTGGGCAATTCATCATAAATAGAGACATTAAGAAAAGTTATAATTAAACATAGCGTACACAATTTCTGAAAATAAAAAATATTGGGCAATTTAGTCCTAAATAAGTTATTAGGTAGAACATTTTTGAAGCTTAATGAGAGACGTCCTGTCTGTTAAACTTCCTACAGTAGTTATTTTTACCATTATAATATTTAACTAGCTATGAAATAACTTATCACGGCTCATAGAAAGTGCTAAGTGGCAAGCTCATTATAAAATTCCATTTGATTGACGCACGTTCCTTACCTACGTCAAAGGATTCATTATTCAAAGCGTTCATACGATTTCGAGCAAACGAATTGGAATTGTACGTTAGATCGAATCGCACAAAGCATTTATTTGCACAAACATTACCATAAAACTTAAACAAATAAAGAGGCTCTCAAATAAAAACGCTAAATCTGAGGTTCGTTTCGTTTTTCGTTGTGTTGTGTGTGTTTTGTGAACGCAATAAGTAGTTTTAAGTAGCCAAAAAATAAAAAGTGAAGTGTTTTGTGAATTTTCTAATAATTTTGTTTAAGATTTTTTCAGATCCACCGATGGGTAAGTTAAGCAAAATAACAAATATTTAGGCATTTCTTTTCAATGAACTCCTACATAAGAAACTGATCACCCGTAAAAATTTCTTGATGGTTATAAATAGGACGGTAATTTGTATCATGATTTTAATGGCTACTTTATGTTTTTTCAGAAAATATAGCATAAATGATTTGATTTAATTTAACAAATTGTACACAATGATTATAAAATTATTTAAAACACTCCAACTAGCGCCTTCTATCAAGGATTTTGAAAAAAAAAATCATCATTATCATCATCAGCCTGAAGATGTCCAAGAAAAAACAGTTACCTACGTCATTGTAATTTTTTGTGTCACCCAAATCATATACCCCATTCACTTGCTTATAGTTAAGATTAGGGGTTGATTGATGGGTAATTTTGCAGATTTGATTTGTGTTCTTAAGACATTTTTTTTTCACTAATTCTAATCCAGCTAGGCACTTTTTATAGTCTATTTAAACCATAATAAAATTTACATAATTATGTACTTAGAGGTTTTAAAATATTAGTTAATTTTTATTTGAACTTGGAAATACATAGTAACATTTTGGAACCGTTTAGGTAAGTATAGTTTAAATTTTACGTAAATACATTTTTATTGAAGTAAATAGTTGGACAGTTTCTAAATTCATTTCAATAAATATTTTAGTTTGTTAGGATTTGATTTTGTAACTTCACATTCTCTAGCTTTAATAAATATATTTATTTTTAATAAGCATGAAGTTATAACAGCTTATCTTGGAAACCAATATAATTATTGTGCTTGTTCTCAACATTTTAAGGTATTTTTTTCCATCTACAGATCAATTTATCCGTCAGATAAAAATATATCTATCTGTTGTTTATGCTTGTCAAAGGACTTATTTTTATTCAACGAATAGTGTTATGATGTAGATGAAAAAATCTGCCCTTAGTCATTTACATTTTTTTATCAACATTATGCATTTTTCTTCATAATTAGAGAGCATTGTCCATATATTAATCTCCCAATGTGAGTAAGCAAGACAGCAAGATGGACACATATGCCTCTCTTTCATGTTACATGCCAAGAGTCAGGTAATATGAGGTCAGATTCATTTTATTTGTATGATGCTACTATTTATTTTTATGGTATATATTATTATAAATAATAAGGTATTTACCTTTAGAAACCCAATGACTCAATCAAGTCAATAATAATAGAAAATCTGTTGAGTTTTGAATCCTGGTTCTAAAAGGTAACCATCATTTATTTATTTCAATAGTCATACTGACCCTCACACTTTATTATAATAAGCTACATGAATTGTAGTCTTCCTATCGTGTCACTGGTTCAATCGAACCAAGTGTGGTGAAAGGATTTAAAGTAGGAGGTTCTTCATCCATAAACTTAATAGCTGTCAAATATCGTGGCCATCTTCCTCACTCACAAATCTACATAAAATTCATTTTACAACTTAAAATTGTTTCATAAAACAAATCAAGTAAATAATGGGAGATGGTAAAAGTCGTATCCCCTCTGTCCTCTAGCTGCGAGCCAGATGTACACCACATGGTAAGCACCTGGCACAAAGCAGATCATACCAGCTACGAAGAATACTGCACCTTGGAGGCCGTTCTCTGGTTCAGCGACTGCAAATGCCCCCATTCCGATGAGCCCAATTCCAACTACGAGTAGAATGACAGCAGCGCACACTGTCTTCCAGTTCTCCCTGACTTTGGGATGGTTCCAGCAGTAGGCGGACTGAGTCGCTTCAACATATTCGTGGATGAGTGAGTCTGAATCTCGTGAGGTGGTGTCTTCCGTGCATTTGTATGTTTTGCTGTGGATTTAAGATGAAATTAGTATCGTATTAGTCATTCTGGGTAGTAATTTGTATAGTATAGATGAAACAACAGGAAATTGAGCTAAATAACACATTATTAAGGTATTTAACAATAATATAAATAAAATCAAAATAAACCACAATGAGGTAAGTTTTGAAGCATCAATGAAACCAGATTTATTGTGACTAAACTGGTTGTGAATAGACATCTTTTCAAATCTGTTAATCAAGCCATGAAATTCGCTAACTCTATTAGGCAACAATCGTCGCCCTTGCCGTAAGTATAATAAATAGGTCATCTAGTAAACTGCCATATTTCAAATCATTCCTTTGATAAAAAACAATCTGACTGGTAACTGATGATTATAGAATCGAAGGAAGGTTTTCGTCCAGCAATATCAAAAGATTATTGCTCATTTTGGTGATCTAATTGATAATACTAAAAAGAGCCAGAACACCAATAAAAACTTTGCATTGAGTCAAAAACAGACTCAAAAAACTAGAAGAGCGATCTGTAGAATCAAAAGCAACCCCCAGTTTATAAACAGAACAACTGTTTATACTTATTCAATTCCAATGGCAAATATTTTGAAAAAAAAGCAATGTCAGTCATCCTCGACCCTGCATATCTTGGCAGCGAATTAGGACAACATGGCGTGTTGCCAGTTACTTTTTACCAAAAAACAAAATGGTTGACACGACATAATTTGTAAATAGATTTCACATCATTGGAACTCCCTCGCTTTTAAGCATTGCATAACAAAATACTTAGGAAAAAAATCCTACATTGAGTTGGTGATAGCAACAACGCTCTCAGTATATGGAGACGAGAAGTGTCTTGTTGTATGAGAAAGGTAGTGGTTTTATTGTTTGGGACAGTTGAATAATGTAATTTTGTCTGGTTACTTAGCGCTAACGGCCATTACGCGCGGCCGCACGTTGTCAAGAGGCAAGTGTTTTACTAGAAACACCGCAAAACAACAGTCGACGCCCATCCTCACGACGCATTAATGCTTTTTATATTTTTATTTCGGTGAAACGTTTCGTCGAGGAACTGCCTCACATTACGGGCATAGTGCGCGGGGCATCCGTCGTGCTGCAGCCACATACTTCTTCTGTCTTCTGTCTTCTTCTAATAAAAAATATTTGAGGAAAAAAACAATTTTAAGAAAACAACCGTTGGTCAATCTTTACAACAATATTATTTACATTGAAAGTTAAAACTGCCAAGTGCTATACCATTTCGGAAACTCAATGAAGTAGGCAAGTTATTTATTAGTTGGTCACTCAGGGTGACCATACATTTTTTTTAAACCACAGGAGGTCAAACTTTTGGAAAAAATGGCAAATCACATTTTTATTTCTAAAAAAAATTCTAAAAAAAAAACTGTACCTTTGACATACCAAAGCCAGTTAGCATTTGATAGAACAGTTATCTAAGAATGCCATAAAAAAAACAGATGGAGAAAATTCCTTGATTTGTGATCTTGGCATCGAAAAGTATGGACAGAAGTACAAAATAATGAAAATTTCGAAAATGTTTAATAACTCGAAACCCGTGGGACTTTTACTGGGTACATGTTTTTATTTTCTGAACAGTTGTGATGCCCCCGACCCGTAGGTAAAGGATTATCCACTCTTTACGCCACACCCTGTATAACACAAAGCTCCTTGGCGGCAAAAGTAGGCATGATTATTTTATACATCCGTTTTCGCCTGAGTGTTATTTGTATGGGTCAGACACTGAATTATATAAGCAGTTAAAACATCCGGATTATCAGCTTTACTTTAGAATGCGCAATTTATAATTATCAAATTTGTACATGAGGTCACTTGATGTTTCATTTGACCATGAAAAAATATATCATGAGTAGTTTCTACGTTACATACCTACCTAGTAAATTATTTTTTTAATGAACATTGCGACTTTGATAAAATAGGTAGGTATTAAGATTATAATAATTGGCCACCAGTGATTTCTGACCTTTGTTTGCATGATTGATAGTATATCCTGAGGGGGCATTTCAGCTTGGTATCATAATCACGTGCTTAATGCATTGTCTGCATTAACAAAAAAAAAACTTCCGAATTGAGAACCTTCTTTTTTATTTAAAGTCGGTCAAAATGAACGAATACACCGTAAAAGTATAGAACTGTGTCGAAGTAAGACCGTTTATAATATCCGCTAAATATTTGAGTTGAACTTTGTTGTCATCGATGTGTGGGGTGTGGTGCGAATGACGGAGATATTATAAGCGGAAGCAGTAGCGAGAGCGGGGGAAAAATGCTAAACGGTGTTGGTACGAAGAAGCATACTAATCTACTACAATACTATACCCAGTGACGTTTCCGTGTGTGATGGTTTGAGATAAATAAAAGTGTTTTTTTCCACCATAGACTGTTAAGTATTCCAACCATAACAGATCTCTTTAAGTTTTTTTTCTCGATTCGAATGAAACAGAAGAGCTTGTGCGTGCTTGATTCTTGAGGATGTTTAGATGGGGTAACTCAAGGCTCATTGAAATATAACAAGTAAAATGCCTTTTACCTACAGTGAGAAGAGAGAAAGCTAGATTTGACTGTGCGTGTCGGTAGAGCTAACCTGGTAACGAACGAGTAAGTATTCCAATAGCAAAGACACAGTGGTATTGCCCTGAAGACCAGCGCAGCCAGGGCTGCTGACATTGTTCCAAATGACTGAAATAACATGTAAACATAAATTGTTATACATTTTATGTAGTTACGAGGCTACTGACACAGGCTGCTCTTTCTCTGAAAATTATTCTTGACCAATGAAAAACATCTACCTACGTATCAATTGCTAAACCTTTTTACCCAGTATTTTTATTTTCGGTTGGTATTGAAACTGTTTGCTTTTTGCTCCTTAGATTTTTTCCAGTAGGATATATTAAGATAAAGATAAAAATTACTAATCATGTGTTCAAACCAACAACGAGGTGTAAGAATATTGAGTGCACCTCAAAGGGGCACAACATGTATGACGTGGGTACTCACCAATAAGTCCATCTATAAGCGGCTGCACATCGATATTAAATCTCTGCGTTAATCTGAAGTCCGGATCATATCCGTTCTTGTGCAAAACTATTTGAGTTATACATTCCTCTATCAACTTATAGAAGGCTGGCCTGAAAACAAATCAAACATAATGCGTCCTACAAAAACCACTATGAAATTGAATACCTACCTACCTACTGCTACTCATTTGGGTTAAACTATTAATTTACTTAGAGTGGGAACTGTTTCATAGCGCGAGCATTTGTAATACATTTTTAAACTTTACCTGCTTGTATTCTATTTTAATCGATCTTTCTTTTGCTTAAATGCCTATTTCTGCCATGAAGCAGCAATGCTGCATTTCAGTTTGAAGGGTGCGGGTACCGGTGAAATTACTGGCACGTGATGCTGAACATCTTTATGCCTCAAGTTGATGGACGCAGGGCTGTGCATCGTAGAGCACGTTTCTGACGTGCGTGGCCTACGTGGCAATGCTTTGTTAAGAAGATGGTTACCACTTAACATTAGGTGAGCCGTATGGTTGTTCCATTAGCTAGTTGTGTTAAATACCAAAACTACTAAGCTACTAACTACCAAGCAAAAATTATAAATCAAATCAAATCAAAAAGGAACTAAAGATATAATATGATAAAAATTCATGAATAACTGAAGCCTTTGTTCCAATATACCTAGCTCGATCAAATTCGTTTGCAAGGAACTGGGCCTTAATCCAAACTGTAACGGGTCACCAGAATCACACGCCTGTCCACTCCAATTAACCTTACTTATACATTTATCTGACAGCTGAACATTTGATAAGATTTCACAGTCCGCTGAGTATGTACTACTATCAACACAAATTATTCCTTTATTAACAGAAATTACTGGCACGTGAGGCTGAACATCTGCATGCCTCAAGTTGATAGACGCAGGGCAGTGCCTCATAGGGCACGTTCCAGACGTGCGTGACCTACGAGGCAATGCTTTGTTCTAGGCAATGGTTGCCACTTATCATCCAGTGGGACAAAATGCTTGTTTCATCAGCAAGTTGCAAAAAAGAAACGAAAAAGGGGTAAAATTATAATACAGATGTCAAAACAAATATCATTTAATAACTAATAACAAAACTTATTGATGTTAGTCACAAATAAAATAAACTTTAAAAGTAAAGCAGCTTGGAGATTATGTTTTTAAAAGCTGCACTTTCCTCATCTGGTTTTGCGTCAACATGTACTTGTGCACAACATTCAGGAATTTCAATCCTGTCCTGTCTGAAACGAATTTCTTTTTGCAAACAATTATGATTATCTTACTGCTGTTATTTTATTGAGTGCATCGTAGGGCACGTTCCTGACGTCTACGAGTATTAGTGTTGGCCAAACTGTGAAGGAACACATCGTGAGGAAACCAGCATAAGTGTCGTAAAATCTAAAAATTCGAAATCATTGTGTGTGCATGAAAGGAGCCTTTCCCAGGCGCACTTTAAAACCTTTCACCACACTGGTTTCTAAAAATCTGTTACACGATTAAGAAGAAGAAGAAGTGCACGCACGGACATTATACTACCAGCATGCCTATTGCTGCCGTGAAGCAACATCGCTGTGTACAGGTTTGAAGGGTGTGGGTGCCGGTTACATTACTGGCACGTGAGGCTGAACTGTATGCCTCGAGTAGATGCACGCATCCCACAAACATACAAAAATAAAAATCTTTCCTCTTTATAATAAAACATATAACACTAACAAAAAACTTATATTTTTATCAAAAAATACAAACACAGAATACAAATCCGATCACAGACAGACAGGTCTACATAATTACAAAAAATATCTGAACCACTTTTCTGCAAAGCTTCTTTCTGTACATAGTATGTAGGTTCATAAGTTGGTAGGTAGTACATAAAACGAGTACCTATCTAGTAGTAGTAGTTAAATACTTATAAATAAATACATTTATTAACATACATTTGTCTCGATCAGTCCATCTCAACGCTGCCTAGAAAAAACAAGCTTTAAGCTAAAATAAATCATTCACTTTATTTTATTTCATTTTAGAAGAGATCGTTTATTGCTATAATATATTTTGATCACCCATTATATTAATTTTTGTTGTTTTTCTGTTATTCCTGTAAGTTTTATTTTACATTTTATCTGAAAGGCCATACATACTTTCAGATTGGTTCCATCAAATTTTCAGGCACCTTAGTATGACTTTTTAAAGTCAGAAATTCATATTCAATTCAAACATAATGCATTCTCTCAAAATGTTTTATCCCATGGCTGTCTTTTGCAATCTGAACTGTAGACATACAGCCAAAATAACGAGACGAATTAATTGCATCTCCAGCTGACAGGAACAGGCGTGTTGAAAGTACCAAATAAATAAATCTGAGAAAATGACATAAATAACATAAGATGAATTCATTAAACGATGGACAAACACGACATGCAGCAATATCATAAACACGGTCGATGAACGATTAAGATATCTGAAGGTGAAGCTGAACCAGCCACCACATTAGAGGACACTCCACCCGGTCCGCTACAACGCGCAAGATGCTGTTGGAACTGCTCCGGACGCGGCTTAACATCAATAAAGTCAAAGTCGAATCTACAACGGTATCACAAGGATCACTTTGAAACGTCTGGGTGATTCTAGTTGCGTTTCAAGCGACCAAGGATAAGAAGAACCAAATGGTAGCTAAAGCAGAATATAAATAAAGAAATTATACTAAATTGCTAATGTTACGTAGCTAGTTATTGATCAACTAATTATCTAGAGAAAACCCTAGATTCAAAATAACTATCGTATCGATGCCAGTTCCCCAATTTACCAATACATTAAGAATAAGTAATGAAAACTATGATAATATGACATCCCCTCCAATTTACGTGAGAAAATAGCAGAAATAATGGAAATTAGTCCTTTGTTCCTACGTAGCCTCAATTATGATGAGCAATTATAAGGTAGGAACACAATAGCGGTACGTTTATTACCGCTATTGTGATTACCCGTAGAGCGGCATAACGTCGAATAGATTTTTTAATAAAGTTTAACGTTAACAAAAACACGCTTTATAAAAAATCCAACTAATGTCTTGGCCCATCGCCCGTTTTCGGCTTGACGTTGATTTATGGGACACCCTGTATAATAGAATATATACATTTGTATTAAGAATAGTGTAAATAAGAAATAAATGTATAATATTTGAAAGAAAAGTGTCAGTGAAATGTTTATAACTATTGACACTTATGCACCCCACGCTAAATTTACTTATTAAATTTTAATTGCTATTTTTAGTTGGATTTTTATAAAGCGTCTGTTTGCGTGTGTTTTTAAGTTTTTTAAACAATAACTTTTTAGTTTTTTTATTAATTTAATTTTTTTAAGGTAATCGGATATTTCGGATATTTTAATCGAATCATTGCATTGTCATCGGTCTTTGACAGGTGTGCAAAATTTTAATGAAATCTGGCCGTTTAAGGTAGGTCAAAATCGCGTCTTAGGAGTCGATTACAAACATAATGTACAAAGAAAGCTAATATAAAGCGTGTAATAGGTATTTTGATGATCTTTCTTTTAATCAAAGAAGTCTATTTTTATCAAGCTTCTATATAAGCTTTTATTAGTATTCTATTAGGAACGAATTGCATTACCGATTCGTCATTCGTTATTTTGTTTCTTCTTTCAAGGAGTAAACAGACACGGTTATTTCCAAAGAAAACTAAAATAATCCCGACAAAACAAACCGTAGCCGCCGCAAGAAGAATATCTTTATTTGTAGCGTAACAGGAAAAGTACGTTTTAGTGGCGCATTGTGAAATGATAAGCTTATCAGTGAGTGACAGATAAACCCAGTGTTTGCCGGCTTGAAGACGTGTTATTGAAAAATAATTAAAAACTAAAATTTTTAAAGCTATTATCCTCTCTCAAAATGTCTGGCGAAGGTTCTAGTGTGAACCATACTAATTCCACCAATAATAAGGTGGCCCTCATCACTGGGATAACAGGACAGGTTGGTACCTAATACTCATCAATGTTAATCTTATGTAGTGCTTCAACACTTTTATGGTTTGGTTTACCTATGCTCGGTTGGTTTTTACTTGTTGATTGAGTGGGCTGGCTAATATATTGTAAATAGTTCTGAAGTAAGTTACAAAACATACTGCTAGGTTTTTTATATGATTCAATCATCTATGTTTATTAAACATAGAAAATCCTTTCATATTCACCATTATTAAATTATCTTCTTGATCCCAAAAGAATTACCCCGCACTTTTTCTACGTTTTCCGTGTATCGTAGCTGTCGAAGCTTCTACGATAAGGTCGTTGATGAATTACTTAAAAATATTCTCTCTTCGAAAAGAAGCAATAAAATAAAATAGCAAAATGATCGAGATCGGCCCGAAAATTAGGCCCCAGTAATAGCATTCCAGCAGGTGGGCTGTATGCTTATTTGTCTGCTTTGATAGTAATAATAGTCATAATAGACACTTGATGTGCGGACTGGTTTCCGCAAGTAGGCCGCTGGCGGGCCCTTTTTGCGTGACACGTGTTGCTCGAACTTTTTTTTTTTAGGTTCAATTAGGTTTCCTCACGATGTTTTCCTTCACCGTTTCGAGAGTACTGGCATAGTGCACATCAATTTTTCGACAGAAAAACTCATTGGTACAGGTCAGTCTGTGCTCATAGCCCGAATTTGTAAGACATGCCGTGCCTAATTAAATCATTTTTAAAACAATTTGTGCATTTATTGAGTTTTCAATTATAACTTACCTTCAGTTTCCTCTTTGACAGACTTTATTTCAGTTTTAACATCAATTAGCTCTTCTTTTACACCAGTTGATGTGTCTGTTTGCAAACAGCTGAATGAAACTGATTACACAAAAGTTTACATAAACTCCACCGTAACCACTAAGACAAAATCGCGGAAAACACCTATCATACCGAAACTAAACACCGCACAGCTTCAAAAAACGGCTAAAGTACATGCTCAAAACTATGGTAACCAGCTGGTCATGTCAAATTAAAAAAATCTGATTCGATTATACACCAACACGCAGACGAAACCCTAAATTAGCCACTAATATAACATAAAATCTCAAGAAATTGCTTTACAAAATACGCAAAAAAAAAACATTATTACACACAAAGGTTCACAAACAAACCGATGATAACCACTACGACAAAATAGCGGGAAACATCTATCATACTTAAAGTAAACACTGTTGAAAAAAATCTGCTCCAACAGCACTCACCTTAAAAATCAAATACACTCTAAAGTACAAGCTAAAATCTATGGTAACTAGCAGTTGGTCATTTCAAACTAAAAAAAACGAACTCAAATATCCACGCGGACGAAGTCGCGGGTATCAGCTAGTTAATTTAATAAAATTCTAAAAATAATGACATACGAGTACCTACTTGTAGGATTTGAAATGATTTACTGCAACAATTTTTATAAAAAAAAGTTTACCATCATCAAGTTTAGATTTTAAATTCTTACTTCATCATCATCAGCCTGAAAGACATTATGCTTTCGCTAAACATTTCCAAGAATAACAATTCTAAGCCCTTTCCATCCATGGATTTCCCGCGATCTTATCAATGTTGTCGGTCCATCTAGTGGGTGGGCGCTGGGCGCCCTACGTTTCGTCTTCCAAAACGTAGGGCGAATTCTTACTTACAAAACTTCAAAAGTTTCTCAATTATAGCCTTGGGCTGTTTGTCATTTACCCATTAGACGTGACAATATAGCTATAAGGTAGTTGATTATTATTTGATGGTTTGAGTAAAGCTGTAAAATAAAAATAAAAAGATTATTTTAGATAAACGTTCAATTAGTTATAAAAGCGTTTTTTTTTAGTTTTTTAAACTATAATTTATTTCACAATGATTTGACCACCCATCGGTCTTGGCACTTGCTTGATTACGAATATAATAACTTACCTATTCAGTGACAATTGGATAAATTAGTGGTTTGTGGCTTCATAATAATTCGAGGATGGCATGTGTGTTACCTAGCGGAGGCGCGGGGTGCAACGGCGCGGCGATGTGAACTGCCCAATAAGCGAGTCCCAGACGAGTACCAAATGTTGGTTCCGCCGGTGCACACAGGCATTACGAAGATAAGTAGATAAAGCCAATGCTTAATTATTATTATGATATATTTAGAATTTGAATTCAGAAAGTCAGATTTACTCAGATAGATCTGTAGAACCTATAAGAACGTGCGTTTATCTCTTTTATCTATACATTTGATTGAAATCACTTTAATTTTATTCCTGCAACGCTCGGGACGCTCGGCTCGTTCCATAATGCCTACTGAACACTGGGCATAAAGCTGTTATCAAACCATTCAAGCTATCTTATCATTCTGATAAATAACTATCAGATAAGCAGTGTTTTCATTTCTATTTCTCAATAGCTGGGTATGTAAGGTATGTATGTACTTACCTTTACAGTAGGTATGACTTGATCTTTGTTGTATGAGCTCTATCTACATACAACTTATTTATCAAGTCCTCAGCTGAACATAGGCCTCCCTCTCAGAATGGAAGGAAGGGGAGGGGGGTCTTAGTTAGGCTTGGAAGGCGGATTGGAGGCCTACCTTGTCTTGTTCTACGAGTTCCATGTCCATGCTATCATAATATCATATTAAAGAAACAATTAACTTTTAACTGCACCCTTTATTACTCTATGTTAGTAATAGGAAGTATATAAGTATAACATACAAATTATAATCTTATGACAAATAAGATGTACAAAATCTAAAAATAATATTGTAACAGTCAAAGAAATAAAATGATGTAACTTTGCATGAGGACTGTTAAAACCTTCTTTTTCACCTGTAGGCCTACCATGAGCTCTGTCTGGCTTTGTCTCTGGTTCTGGTTTCGAGACAGTGTGAGTGTTGACTAAATAAATCTACGTCAAAACGTCACACACACAGTATAATGCACTGGTGAGCAAACACACAGATTCAAAACCATGTGTTTCACAGGGCACGTAAATTGACGGTTCTTAGGGCACAATAATTCTATACTTAATGCTTTAAAATAGATTTTTAAATGGAGATTATCCGTTTCCACATGCTTATTCCGTAGGAGACACACTATTCATGGACTACGTTTTGTCAATTAGTTTTATTGTAGTTTTTTCTCTCTGTTCTGCATGTCTATACGTGTTAGCTAAAAATCATTTCTTGTCGTCTAGTAAGTAGTTAAACTCCATGTTGATGCTAAAGATAACATCGAAAATGTAGGGCAGCTCAGTCTAGACTAGACGTTAAAAAATAAAGTGTCAAAAAAGCAACAAAGAATAGTATATTTTGGAGAGTTTATGCTACTGTTAGTAAAGTTAGAAAATAAATGTAGGCCAGTTGAGAGTTTTTTATTTGAACGTGTTGAAATAGAGTCACGACACAGAGGTACTTACATTGTTCGTAAATCGCAATTTGGTGGCTCTATCACGCACCCTACGGACAACACTTTCTTTTACGTTTGACATAGTTTTGTGACCAAATGACTTGGTATCGAACTGTGAACCTATTTACGTGTCACCGTGGTTTGGTTTTACTGTTATAATTTGATTTGGTTTTTGACGTTGTCTCTCTAATAAAAATGTTGGTTAGTTTTTTTGCTCTCTAAATAAAAAATACGCTTTAAAATCTCCCAAATAGTGTACGTTAAACGGCTATCCTATATGTAAGTAATCTAGGTAACGCATAATATTATTATGTCCAATAGTATACTTATTTTTTTTAATTTACGCTGATAGTGATGATAAAGAAAAAAACGAGATGTTAGTCTTCCTGCACTCATCTAGCGTAGCGGGCTGCTAGGTATATTGCTATCTCTACTTTTTTAATGAGAATGACAGTGACAAAGGTATTACAACGAGCCGCTAAAAATGCCGGGAATTATGAATGAGGGAATAATATACAAGCAATCGCGGACGATTACATAGAAACAGTAATATTAAACACTGAGGAAGAGTTTTTTTTTTTACTTCCTTTATGTCAGTTGTCAGTTTGAAGCAGAAAATCCATTGCGTGGATAAAGAAGTACTATGCTAAACTACCGTACACTGAATTATGATTGTGACTACTCGTATGCCCAAAAGCTTAGAGATTCTGCATGTGAACATTTTTTTTATGTGTTCTACAAGTCGTCAAGCTACAAGTTCTGCTTCATTTGGGGCTAGATAGTGTTGTGTGAATTGTCCACAATATTTATATGTATAATTCACGGTTTCCAAGAGTGAATAATGACCAGAGTCACTGGTTTATCCTGAGTTTCTTTGTCAAGTACATCTGACTCTTATAAAAACCTCTTTCGTATTGATACGCTCTTTTCAATTCCGATCGAACTTGCTCCCTAACTCCCATTGGTCATCCCTTGTGGGAAGTATTCATTTGTATTGGCAGTGTGTAGGTATCATCTATATGTACGATGATTTATTTCCCCTAGCCATCTTATTATTCATACTTCGCAATCCGTGCTATTGTGTGTTGATTTATTGCAGTCACTTGTCTTAGATCTGTTCTGATAAGGTCAATGAGCAATGTCGTAATATGGGTTAGCAGGTTATCATTGTGATTTGTAGATAATGTACCTAATCCTTTCTTTATCATCTGTGTAACTAGAGCCTTTTGATATGCTTTATTAATCCGGTTTTTGTTTACTTTTACTTGCTTTCTTGTCACAGGTGGTGGAGGCAGAAGGAAACTATCCAAAAGACGGAACACATTCTTCATGTTTGCTTCTGCTGTTTGCTTACTAACGCTTTTTAATTACTGCATAAACGAACTTATTAATACATTATTTTCTATCCTTAAATTAAATTGAAAAGGTACTTACAAACTTAATGCTACACATTTTGCTTATTTTGGAGTAGGTAAAAGGTTTCTGGAGTCTGCTGATTAAAAAAATTGTCTATGCTCTTAAATTATATTTTTATTTACACAATATTTATAATTAATACAAAATAATACTGCCTAAACTACCATCTATAGCCATCTGCTACGTCGCCGTAGCAACACCTACGGCGTAGCTGTGTTGACTTTCTACAGTCGTCTGCATCAAGAAAGTTATCATAATATGCAATGTTATGTTAAAATACTTATTTTTAACAAACTTCAAAAATAACGTTTTCATTTCAATTGTATTGAAAACGTCAGTAACTAAAATAGCTGGCAGAATCTCGTAGCATCTAAATGAACAAGTTATAAAGGCCTCCCTCTTTTCTTCGCTCAGAAAAACTTTTACCAGGCTCAATAACTCTCTACCAACAATAAAGTTCGTAAGCTTAGAACCTGGACACATAATGATGAGAATAAACATCTGCGTTCACCGCTCAAATGTTTTTTCTCGGTGGGGATCGAACCCACGGCCTACAAAGTAGAAAGCAGAACTACTACCAACTGAGCCGTGCGGCTGTAGAGTCAAATTATATAGGTTCACAAAAATGGGTCCAATTTCAAATATAAAAATATTTATTCACTTTAAAATGTCTTAAAGTTTGGTGAGTCTAGGTGCCAGATCCACACGACCCAAGCAAAGGCATGGTTCTTACCGTGTTTTTGTATGATTAGTTTTTTTGGTCGCAACTATTATACTTTCTGCGCCGTAGATCGTGGGTTCGATCCCCACCGAGAACAAATATTTGTGTGGTGAAAGTAGATGTTTGTTCTCTGTCTGGGTGTTTACAATAAAGAATCTGATTATAAAAGCATTAAATCAGCTATCTGGTTCCCATAGTACAAGCTCTCCGTAATTTGGGGCTCGTTCCTTTGACGAAATCAAAGACATTTTTATCGTTTATTTCTATCTACGGGACTTGGGGCTACAGTCTTATCGTACCCACTTGGGGTCTAGGGGGGTTCTTAATTCTAATTACGTGTTATCTTATTATATATATCTATTTTATACACATTCTTGCTTAATTTCTATACATTTCTTTTAAGTTTTAATTTCTACTGTAAAACATTCTTAATTTCGGATATTTCTTATGCTATGAGTTTATATATGCTGTTTATATATATTACATAATATATATTCACCATATTTTATTTATCTTTATTTCTATTTATTACACGACTCCACCGTGGGGTTTACAATGTTTGTACATTTCTGATATTTAATAGTTCCGGCATCGTTTTGTATCTGTAATCTTTGTTATTGCTGAAAGCTTGACTCAGATTTATACATGGATTAAGTTTAAGTTGGATAGTAGTGTAGCTTGTGACTCTGTCTTTTTTACAGACGCAAAGGTACAGTACCTACAACCAAACTAAATTATATTATATTTTTTACACTCTACGTGTTATTTTAGTATATTTTATTTTTTTATTTGGGTGTAATTGGTGTAAGATTATATTTTTTTTTCATTTTGGCTTGTCTTGGCGTGTCTAAATCCACAGGTTAAATCTTTGCTCACATCTAGCGCGATGGCGGTTGTGATCAGTAAAACACTGTCAAATGTGACAGTGATATTTGACAGCGTTTCACTGATCGCCATCGCCATCGCGCTAGATGTGGCAGGCTTTAAATTTTACACTGTCATTAAAAAATATCTTTTGGCTTATTCTTTCGCACACTTATGCAAGTTACTTACTCAGCGTTCGTTTCTGGTGTGGGCAGATCGCCGATGGTGGTGAGGGTTAGCGTGGACCAATACAGTGAACCGAGATACTTCCTTGTCAGGGTTGCATAGTCGCCAGGCAAAAAGAGCGAAAGACTACGTAATCAATAAAGAACAGATTAATAAATTATTCACCGTTACTTTTCATTTGGTTTAATTAATTATTTCAATTCAAATAAGTAGGTATTTAGACGTTGCTTTTTGTGAGTGTTTTTTATAGTTAGCTGATGACTATAGTTTCGGCAAGTTTTATCATGCGCACTTGATGTGCGGGCAGGTTTTTCCGCAAGTAGGCCGCTGGTGGGCCCTTTTTGCGTGACCCTTGACACGTGTTGCTCGAACTTTTTTAGGTTCTACAACACGCCGGTTTCCTCACGATGTTTTCCTTCACCGTTTTGAGAGTACTGGCATAGTGCACATAAATTTTTCGACAGAAAAACTCATTGGTACACGAGTGGATTTGAACCCACGACCTTCGGATCGGAAGGCGGGGCCACTACCACTAGACCACCAGTGCTCTAATAGCTGATGACTATAATTTTATTCAAGATAACCGCTGATTGTGAAAAATATTAATTGTTGTAACAATCGACTTAAGAAGTGATCCTTGTGATACTACTGAATAAATACATTTTTGACTTTGACTTTGATTAAATAATTCGGCTATAAAGCTTCGACCTTTCGGCTATTACACGCAATATTTTAAATCACCCTGTACTATAAAGCATAAATAAGATGAATGTGATCCCGCAAGTTACAGTAAGCAGGATATCACGTCCCGGGCGATTCCTTCTAATTAACGTTTAGCCGGCGAATGTGGAACTCAGTTTATACTGAACATCGGCTACAGCTACCACACTACATATAAATCTTGTTTAAACAGCATAGATTTAATAATGCAAGTTATTTGTTATGCAAGAAGACGAGAGGTAGACGTACAAATATCTACTATTCGTATTATCTTTGTGTGGCCAGCTTTGTTACAGTGCTTTGTTGTGGTTTCAGGAGTCATTTTTGCGGTTATAAAAGGAAAGTAAACCATTTATACCTACAAAGAGTTTTATAAATAGAAAGGCAAGTAAATATAAATAAAAGTGGCCAAGTGCGAGTCGGACTCGCCCATGAAGAGATCCGTAGCAATAAGTAATATAATTTAGAAGTTCTAGTAGTTCGGCGAAAGGTAAATGGCGGTTTACGATTTATGACGTATAATAATAATTTACATGATAATTTAGTAAATAACGAACCAGCGTGTATCATTTTTAATTATTTTGAAGAAAAAAAAAACAATCCAATGTCCAAACGCAAAAATGAGCTTAACACTAAACACTCAAAACTTATGAAATAGACAAGAACAATCTTTACACATGTCTTTACTTATGCTGCTTGAGTGACTCGCAATTGATAACTTTTTATAAACTTGCCCTCATACATACACGTTTTATAAACTGTCAATTGATTTGCTGTCTGCTTTTTTTGACAAGTGACAGTGACAAGAACGTTTATACGTCACTCCCCATAAACTTGTTAAAAATTATGTCTTACATCCTACAAATCTTTGGACATCTTACTATTTGGCATTACATTAAAATACTCGTAATGTCATCATCGTTATTTAGCTAATAATTACTTAAGGTTATAATTGTATTGCGTGCGGCGACAGTACACAAGCGCATCTATCCCCTCCGCGTAACGCTCAGCGCTAAACTTACGTGCCGCTAGTTATACTCAAGGGTACTCATGTACACTTTACAACAAGCGAGGTCATATAATCATATCGGCCCGCTTCTATATAATCATATCGGCCCGCTTCTACAGTAATAATCATATCGGCCCGCTTCTACAGTATTGCAACACCCTTACAGGGTAAATTATGTATTTATTCAAAAACTAGTTTTTAGATCTGTACCCGAAGTCCGAGTTTTGCTACCACATTTCGTTACCAAATGTTGTTTTCGTTTTGCCCACGTGTCTCTGTTTTTTTGTATGGAGAAAAGATGACACAACAAAAATACGTTACGTTGTTAGAGTTGTTGTCTCATCTTTTCTCCATACAAAAGACAGAGACACGTAGGCGAAACGAAAACAACATTTGGTAAAGAAATGTTGTAAATGCACTAGAATTTTGGGTACTGACACTGTTAAATTTACATACATAATAAGGCAATAAATATACTGAATACTGAGGTTTAAATAGGTTACCTAGGGAAGCGATAACGAGTGCGTCGGCTATCCTCTTGGAGTCCAGGCACAGTTCCACGGCCTCCTCCAGGTTCCCGCAGACCAGCGCGCGGCAGATCATGCTAGTGTTGTCTTCTCCGGCGGGGATCACCACGTTCGTTTTTTGATAAACGGTTACAGCTAGGAACCGTGGAAATGAAACACCAGAGTTCTCTACACTTTTGTTTCCCTGTTCATATTGCAAAGTTTAGTTGGACTTTCTGTGAAAACAGGTAAGTCAGTCAAGCGCCACACCTTACGGCCCATAATATTGTATGCTCATAAAAGCAAGGGGCTGAGAAATTATGAACAGAAGTAAATTGAGATCTTTTTGAATGCAAGAAGCTGTGAACTTGACTACTAAAAAATGGCAGAGATCAATTTTACGCAGGTATCACAATAAGCAATGTAAACCTACTCAGTACAAAACATAAGATCACAACCACTGTGTGAATCCTAAAAAATCAAAAAGAATCAATCATAACAAAATTATAAAACACACACTTGCACTTTAAACACATTAAAGGCAGTAATTCTAATCCATAAGATGGGCAAATCGTCGAAAAAATTAAAGATAATAAAAAAGTACGTGGTAGATTTTTTATAATTAATCCATCTATAGCTTTATAAAAAGCTCTAGACTGTCGGGGTAATTCACAAATGAATAAATCCTAAATGGAGTTATGTAGGATAACAGGTTGATGCTTGACAAGAGGCCGTTCTTCATGAGCCATCTGCCGCTTATTTCCATAAAAACTTAATAACGGATAAAGGATACGATTGCTAACATTTTAGAACCCTAATTTAATTGACAAAAAATTGAAAACATCTCTGATTGCGGTGGTCCGACAATGCAGATGATTAAGCGTACTAAAAACTGTGGGTTTGTAGGTGGGCAGATATTGCACAAATTGTTTTAGTCCAGACGCGCCCGGTCACTAGACGTCGTGATGTTTAGACCTTGGATGACCGATGACGCTTTATTTACCTAAGGAGCTTATGAACAATTTAATCGTCGGCTAAATCATGAAAACGCTGGTCCTTCTGAACCATCACAGATATCGTTATCGTTTTGGTTGTTGAGCGTGATTCACACAAGCCAAATGACATACCTAGGTATACATAACATCAAAACTGTATATTTGCAAATTGGGTAGAAAAAAACTATGATAATAATTAACTTTTAGCTTGCCGTGGACTTGCACATATGAAATGCATTTTTGTATGTAACTAGTTGAGTAGTTACAATAAAAACTTCATATATCTATTTACAAATAAAAATGAACTCAAATTTGTAACGCAGCATCATTGCAGATTTCACCCTTATTGTTAACAAAAAACCATGTATATAAAGCTGTATTCAAAAACTATGTACAAACTAGAAAAAATCCTGTCCCAGGCACTATAGCGTCCCGTAAGTAAGGGCATGGAGCAAAAAAAAAAAACTGTTCCTAACGCTATACAAATCATCTAGAATAGATGCAAATACCTTTTTACTCACAAGCGAGAATTGTATGAGCCAAAAGTTAATAGCTGAGTGGGATTAGAACCCACGACCTACCTTGGTACGATCCCTATGAGTTATTCGTCGAGTGTGATTAAGATGCGCTGGCGCAGCGGTCAGCGCATCCCTTTGGAGAAGTTCATGGGTTCAAATCCCACTCGGCGTTAATGGTTTGGAACATTAGAAAACTTTTGTATTTATAACAGGTAGGTATGGTCTGTCTTAGTTTGCCTTTATACTAGACCTAGTGTCAACGTCTAGATTAATTACTACACTAGGCTAGTGATTCTAGTCTAATCATTTGATTAATTACTGATGATGTTTAAAAATTATATTTCACTTATCGCAGCTGGCAAGGGCTTAAAATCGAGAGATGAAACTCTGTCTGTTGTAAAAATATGTTGTATAAATATCAGTAACACAGAACCTAAAATGAATTAACAAACAGTGAACCGATATAACAAAATGTACGTTTCAATGTATGTAGTTGTCACAATCATCAACACGGCGAGTCCGCGTGCCTGATAAGCATTATCAGAGGCCGGTTGCGAGCTGCGACTCGGGGTAACTTTCCACGGCCGTATCACTGAGCACACAACACTATATAACATATACATTATACACAACAAACGCATACCTACTATTTGCTATATCGAAGCTGATTTCGCATTACAGACGGATGTTTGCGTGGAGTGCGGTAGATAACGGTAGATAAAGGTTACGATACCAAAAACATACAGTCTTAGGCCGGGTTCCCACTATGCCGGACCGGCAGATCTGCCGGAAACCGGACACCGGACAGAGTGTTCACATTACACCGGATCCCACAAGAAAATCGGACAAGCACCTCAGTTGAATTTGGACCTGTGCCCACAATGGACGACGAAATTGTTGTGTTGTGGTGGTGGTAGTACAGAAGGCAAAATAAAACAAGAAAGTATTGGGTACATCCTATTTTACGGGAAAGATTTTCACTTGGGACATTTGAAACATTGATCGGTGAACAACAACAGTCGTGCTGGATGCTACACGTTTACTTTACTCAGAAAATGCGAGCCGAATGAAGTATGGGGAGCACGGGCGGAGCGGGGAACACGGACCGGAACTGGTTCACATTACTCCGGTCCGGTGATTTTGCCGGCATTTTGTAGTGACAAAACGCTCGGTAAAAATGCCGGGCTTGGCAAAAATGCCGGACCCGGGATAATGTGAATAGCTTCATATAAATTGTACAGCCACTAGCCCTTCCGGCAGATTTACGATTCTTTAGATATTACCAATCAAAAGAAACCATTCAAGCAAGGCCAATAAATTATTGTCTGTCGGTAATATTTTAACACGCAGGTTTTAAGATGAAAGAATATTAAAAATATTGAAATTCATTATTCGACTTCCCAGTATCGATACCCAGCCACAGGACGGGTCCACAGAATGTCAAACGGTCATTGATCTCACTTTTTGGCGGGAGAAACTTGACGTGCGACTTTTTTGTGTATCTTACTTTCTCGTCCAACAATTTGTGAGCTCGTGGCACAGCGGTGTGGTTTGGAAATAAAATCAATAAAATGTATTGTGGTTTTCCAAAAGTGTTTCAAATTACAGACTGCTTTTGTTTAGTCATTTGTTGCACTGATTGGTCTTTGTTTGATAAATAGCTTAGCTTTGTTGAAAATTCTTTATTGTACGCTGCCTAATGTATTTTAGATTAACATGGATGATTCAGGGAACCCTAAAAATATATTTGTATAAAAGTAGGTAATCGTTCTGATTGCTTTACCGTGCGTGTCGATTAGTTTTTATATTACTATCATTAAATCAATATGTAAACTCGAGGAGCTATCAGTGGATTAAGAGCCCCAATTTAATGAGCTCAATTTGTTTTCAAGCGTTACTCGTATTGGTAATTTGTAACTATATGATACTAGTTAATTCTGTCTAGTCTCTCTACTCAGTTGGTAGTAGCTCTGCCTTTTGCGCCGTAGGTCGTGAGTTCAATCCCCACCGAGAACAAATATTTGAGGCCAAGTTCGGGTTCGGCGTCTCAGAAGTGCTCGCAATGTTAATATTGCTCGTCTGCGAGTAATCCAGCGAGCGGTTCCGTCTCGAGGCGTTCTTGGCCGGCAGCTTGGAGGAGGACTTCCTCTTGGCGTTCGTCGTATTCAAGTTGTTAGAATGCGCCTGGATCAATTCCGGGATCGGGTTGGTTATGTTCAAGTTCCTGAACGAGTTCGAGTTCGGTTCCTGCCGGTTCAGATTGACGTTGGGGAGGTCGAGCGGCTCGTCCGCGTGCCGGGAGTGAGAGGCGGGGACGCCCGCCTCGTGCTCCGAGTTCTGGTTCACGTTGAGGACGTCGGGCGCGGACGAGAAGGACCGCGATCGTTCGTAGAGGTTTCTCCTGCGGAGGGGTCCGTCCTCGTAGTGCGTGTTCCACTTGTGCGCGGCGGGCGGGGCGTTTCGATTGTACGCATCTGTATGGTGTCATGAAGAAAATATAGGACGAAAAACGAAACAAACGAGAGGTTATACGACTTTGATTAGGCACGATCAAAGTCTTTCTCTGTGCGGGGTGGTTGTGTACTTTTTGTTGCAATCAAAACCTAGTCGCATCTGTCAGTTTAGACCTTATTTTGAGTTTCGATTGCAATAAAAAACGATTTAGTAACTAAAATGTATCATTGACAAGGAACGATTGCAACAAGACTGAATGTTGACGTAATAAACATGAGAGAGCGAATAGGAACTTCGCGTTGTAAAACTAGTTTGGCAACAGATATAATAGTGGTCGTCGAAAAATTATGGCAAAAATCGGGAAATTTTTGTATCATGCGCACTTGATGTGCGGGCTGGTTTTTCCGCAAGTAGACCGCTGGCGGGCCCTTTTTGCGTGACCCTTGACACGTGGTGCTCGAACTTTTTTAGGTTCTACGACACGCCGGCGCCGGTTTCCTCACAATGTTTTCCTTCACCGTTTTGAGAGTAGGTACTGGCATAGTGCACATACATTTTTCGACAGAAAAAGTCATTGGTACACGACTGGATTTGAACCCACGACCTTCGGATCAGAAGGCGTGGCCGCTACCACTAGACCACCAGTGCTCTCTGAAAAATTATGGCGTAAAACAACAAGATATGTGATCGCTGTTCCTTGTTAGTATCTGGGAGATTCACCTAGCATTAAGACGTTTCAAAGTGATTGAAATATGTATAAACTAATAGCCAAAAAAATGGACTGATAGCCAGAAAATTAGACTTATAGCCAAAAAAGTACAACGATAGCCAAAAAGCCGGTCAAGTCCGGACAATACTCGGTAGTAGCCCTACCACCATGAGTCACTATTTACCCGAAACAATCAAGCTCACTTTTATAGCTCATACGGTGCACAATAGCTTGGCGTAATGAAATTATCGGGGCATTGGCAATTTGATGGCTATCTCGATGGGGTACGGTATCAAATTGAGTGTAGGTATTGCAGGGTGGGATTGATATGCTTGGAAGGGCAAATTGGACGTTTGGGAGTGTCTACTGGTTAGCAGCTTTCCGTAAAGTTTTGACGAAACCTAGTCTAAAATTGAGCCCGAGCTGTGAGCGCTAAGTATCAGTTGATAGACTAAGGAAAGTAGATAGAGGCATGTCCCAATATTATGTACTAGTGGCCATCCGCGGCTTCACTTGCCCCGTCCCCGTTAATTTTTCGGGATTAAAAGTAGCATATGTGCTATTCCAGACCATAATCTATATCTGTGCCAAATTTCATTCAAATCCGTTCAGTCATTTTAGAATTATTGAGTAACAAACATCCATCCTTACACAAATCCGTTCAGTCATTTTAGAATTATTGAGTAACAAACATCCATCCTTACACAAATCCGTTCAGTCATTTTAGAACTATTGAGTAACAAACATCCATCCTTACACAAATCCGTTCAGTCATTTTAGAATTATTGAGTAACAAACATCCATCCTTACACAAATCCGTTCAGTCATTTTAGAATTATTGAGTAACAAACATCCATCCTTACAAACCTTCACATTTATAGTATTAGTCTGATCTGTTCGTGGAGTATCATCGACTACGAACCGAAATTCAAAGCATTTTTAAAAATCGCGGGAAATCCGTGTATAGAGGTCAAATCGTTCTTCTGAGAAAATAATGTGGGAGGCCTATCACCAACACTGGACTTCTTTTAATAGCCCCGTTAGGCGCGATGCACACTGAACGGTACAAGCACTTAGTAAGATTAGTTTTTTGAGAAACCAGTCTTTAGGACAACGTTGAAAAAAAAAGATTTTCTTAGAAAAACATGAGAAAACGTGCCTATAAATAGAATCTTACGGATGGATTTTAAACGGTGAAGAAAAACATCGTGAGGAAACCGGCATGTCGTAGAACTTAAAAGATTGAAAATATGCCACATAGTAGTAAGTAAACATGCGTTTGCATCTATTGTAGATGATATAGAGCGTCAGTGGCAACTGGTGATTACTCAAGCCTTATTTGCGGGACGCTATACTGCCTGGGACAGAATTTTAGATGGAATAGGCTTGCCCAGCACCTATACCATCCTGACAGCTTAGTCTAATCTACAGGAAAGACATGGTCAATACCTGCGGAACTGACAGCCCGGCTTCCTCACGATATTTTCTTACATCGTTTGAGAGCCGAACAGAAAAATGCATATACACGACTGGATTCGAGCTCGCGGCCTTCAAAAGCGGGGATACTACCACTAGGCCACCAGTGCACACTAGTAGTATTTCCTATCATATCTATTGTGACCCAATGTGCTGTGATGTTACAATCATCTGGTTATGTCACAGTGAGTCATGGCTCGTTAGTTCAAAAGGAGGAAACAAATGTAAGTACCTTATTTTACCTTTATTTTAGATTGGTTAAGATAATGTAGAATTTTCAACCAAAATACAGCCAGATAGATATGACCCATGCTAGGGATCTTCTGTTTTTGGAACTTTACTATCCATTCTAGGTAAAAACGCGTCAATATTACCAATTAAAATTTACGCTGTTTGGTGTAAATAACACCCGAAATGTATTTTCAGGGTGGTTTGGTATCAGGAAAGATTTCTGTCAGTTCCTTCTATCCGTTTTCCCGTTACTACAAGAATATGCGAACATAGCGTATAATAACAATGTGAACCGCGGCGCAAACGTAGTTCCCAGCGAACCTCCCATCAACCAGGAACCGTACAGGGACGAGGAACAAAAGAAAATAAAGGAAAAGAAGCACAAAAATCAAAAGAAAAACGAGGCCTTGAAACCTGTTGTACCTATAACCAGCATAGATATGCCAGATTGAATCGACAGCTCCATTGCTGTTAAAATCGTGTGTTCACTTTTAGATTTAGAGCTTCTGGATAATATTGGAGCAATAAATGTTGTTAAGTTTGGTAGTTTGTAGAGTTGCCGCGAATACTCGCTATTATTCGGTATTCGACGCCCTGCTCATGTTTTTACAAATTCAATTCAAATATTTATTTATTCAATGGTATCATAAGGATCACTTTGAGACGTCTTAAAGCTAGGTGAGTCTAGGTGCCAGTTCCACGCGACCAAGCGTAGAAGAACAGGCAACAAACTACGACTTGGTTCCTACCGTGTTTTTGTATGATCATCATATTATACAAAACCAGCTGAGGGCAAAACTAAACTGACATTGCGTGTTTTTATAATACCTACAACTAGCTGTTGAAAAAAACATATGCCCCACTTGATGCTAAGTGGTAACCATCGCCTATAGCAATTATACGAGTATATCGTAGGGAACTTGACTCGTTTATTGAACAGTGAACAGTAACTTCGCGTTGGATAGATTTTGTGATGGTTTTGTCAAATAACAATAAACAAAAATTAATTCGTTTCACAAAAGAATGTTGGATTTTTTAAAAGTTTTTTGTAGATTGAAGTGAGGTTAACATTTTGAAAATGCCAGTTCTAACTTCATTACAAAGTTAGGGACGTTATATCGTTAATTATTTTTAGTTTTAGTTAATTTTCACTGGTTATTTTTAGGGTTCCGTATCCAAAGAGTAAAACGGGTCCATAATGGCAAATTAGAAATAATTAAGAGTCCGCTGTCCCTATACTAATAATTTTAAGCGCAAACATGTATATAAAATGACATTACTAAATTAATTAAATACAACATCATATTACATCATTATTGTGTATTTTGTAAATATAATAAGAATTGTAGCTATATGCTGTCACCATAGGAGGCGTATCGAGACTTGTGGTATATAATTTAGTATTTCATTCTTTGAAAAATAAATGGAGATTGAACCCTAAGATGACGCTTTAAAATAATAAACAAAGGGAAAAGTTTTTGTATTTCAAAGGTCGGAAATCAGAATTTCCAAACGAACTTTATTTAAAATATTTACTTTGTAAAATGATAGTTGATATCTTTATAGCTCCGGGTAAAATTGTCAGGTACGCCCGAAGAATAGGTAATCGAATTTCTGGGACTTTTCGTGATATCTTTACCGTTTCAAAGATTATTGGTGAAAACAAACTTTGATTTTACGGCTTTATTTATACATACATACGTCTCGACACGGACGAGTACGATATGTACTTAGACAGACTGCTGGACCGCATGAAGAACGAACATGGAATCACCTTCCAGGAGTTCAAGACCTTCTGCCAGTTCCTCAACAATCTGGAGGACTTCACCATCGCTATGAGGATGTATACCCTGGCAGACCATCCTATATCCAAAGGTAGGATCATATAAAATAAATTATAGTTTAAAAAACTAAAAAAAACGCTTTTATAACTAATTGAACTAAAAAGTTAAAAATACAAGTGTAATAATCAATTGAAAAACTTATATTATTGTACAAAAAAGCGTGGGGTGCTTTTAATAATAACTTCAGATACAATAAACTATTGATAAAATATTTACAACAATCAAAATCAAGCCCCCCACGCTTTTTGAGCAATAATATTAAATTTTCAATTAATTATTACAGTTTTATTATTAACTTTTTAGTTCAATTAGTTATAGTTTCGTAGTTAAGATGCCGTAATAAACCAACTCATCGTCTGCCGGAGGTTTTTCTGGCTTGGTTTGTTCAATAGATGCCTTATACCACTTACGAGCGTTCGTGGCTTCGGACCATCGAAAGCCTTATCGATCTTCTTACGATACGCCATCAGCGTAGCGAAGTCAATGACCTTAAACTCGTCCAGTGTGAAGCTAGGCGCTGACTTGTTCAGATCCGCGAGTGCGACTTCTGCTAGATCTAGCTCGCCTAACTTCACGTGTAAGTCGAATATCGAAGCTTTCATGCCAGCTGAGAGGAATATCTGAAAACATAAAAAACATCAGCCTGGGAAGTCAACTGATATATTCCATCCAACGATTGTCTGGTAGAGATCGCTGCTTAAGGATATACCCGCCTATTGTTTTTACAAATAGTTTTTAAGTTTTTTATTATAGGATAGCAATGTTTTTTATGATGTGCTCCTTTTTAGGGTTCCGTAGCCAAATGGCAAAAACGGAACCCTTATAGATTCGTCATGTCTGTCTGTCTGTCTGTCTGTCTGTCCTTCCGTATGTCACAGCCATTTTTCTCCGAAACCGTAAAAGCTAGACTGATGAAACTTGGCGAGTAGATGTATTCTGTGAACCGCATTAAGATTTTTACATAAAAATAAAAAAAAAACTATAAATTTCGGGGGTCCCCATACTTGGAACTGAAACTCAAAAATTTGTTTTTCATTGAACCCATATGTGGGGTATCTATGAATAGGTCTTCAAAAATGATGTTGAGGTTTCTAATATCGTTTTTTTCTTAACTGAATAGTTTGCGCGAGAGACACTTCCAAAGTGGAAAAAAGTTGGTCCCCCCCCCCCTCTAACTTCTAAAGTAAGAGAATGATAATACTAAAAAAAATATATGTTGTATATTACTATGTAAACTTCCAACGATATTTGGTTTGAACGAGATCTAGTCAGTAGTTTTTTTTTTATACGTCATAAAACGTAAACTGCAATTTACCTTTCGACGAACTACAAGAACCTTACTATGTTACATCAAGTAACATAATATAAAGGTTCTTGTAGTTCGTCGTGCTACGGAACCCTTCATGGGCGAGTCCGACTCATCTCTTTATTTTCTTTATAAGATTGATCATTTTAAAGGTACGTAAAAGAACGCGGACTTGCTTGACCCGCACAATATACTTATTGAAATGACAATTTTATAAAAAAATAAGTAAACATAAATATAAAAGTTATAACAAGAGATAATATATTACGCAGGAGTTTTTTTAGTCGTTTTTCGAATCACTAAAAGCCTGGGCACACCTAGTTCGCTGGCGGTAGCGATCAGTGAAACGCTGTCAAATATTCGCTGTCAAATCTCAAATCTGACAGCGATATTTGACAGCGTTTCACTGATCGCTACCGTCAGCGAACTAGAATGTCTCTTGTCACTGTCACTTTTACGTCAACAAATAGAGATGGCAACCTATTGGCATGTGCAGAACCATTATGAATATGAGCATACAGTTTTGTAAATCCTTTCACCACTCCTCTCTCCGAGTCTGTCTTTCCGAGTACCTACAAATTGGACGTTTTCAAGACAAGAGTGAATAGGTATCATCTAGGTAAGCGTGCTACATCGTCGACCGCATCATCACTTAACAGCAGGTGAGATAGCGGTCAAAAGCAAACCTATAAATTGTAAAAAAAAGTAAATTTGAAAGAATCAGTTAACACGATAAGAAGAAGAAGTATAAGGTTTAGATAGCGCGTGCTAGATTGTTTAAAATTTGATAATGATTATTACAATGTAAGTGTATCAGTGTTAAATAAGTCATGTCAATAAAAATATTGTAAAAAAACTCGTTGATTTCTCTTAATCGCAAAAAACCCCAATATCAAAAAAGCAAAATTTCAGCTCATTTATTATAAATTAGACATTTTACTTTAGAAAATGATCCCACTCTTCTGTATGGCCGTTATGAGCCGATCAGTCGTACTCTCAAAGAAGTTGAAAGTCACTTTTCGACGAGATTTCGATAATACAGAAACTTTTCGACTCAAGGTCAAAAATTTCTGTATTCAATAGTATCACAAGATCACTTTAAAACGTCTTAAAGCTAGGTGAGTCTAGGTGCCAGACTCTCATGGTAAGGCTGGTCTTCTGCTTCAGGCTACAACATTCAAGGTCAAAATCAACGTAAACAAACTTGTTACGCGTTATTGATATAGCATTTGCCCTCGACTTTGCTCATAATGAACTAATAATGTCACGTTGGTAGCAATTGCAATAACATGTTTCTTTGTTACAAAGTAATAAGGCGCTGACAACCATCAAGTCACCCATAGACACCAACAACACCAAGTGTGCTGTCGTTGCGTTGGCTACTCTAGAGGAGTTTGTTGACGTTTTTCTTAAAGCTATTCATAATATACCCTACGAGGGAAACCTCTCTCTCGAATCAAATCTGCGGGCTATAATACTAGTGTCTCACTAAACATACGACCTAGGCCGTAATCATGAGTACGACCTATCCCGTAACTTAAGCAATGACCTATCACGTAACCTAAATCACAAGACCTGCTCATATAAACACGGGCAAAGTCTTGCCAATAATGTTACTGTCTCATATTATACTGTCTTGATTTCTTGTTAACCTTTTCACATAATCTACAATGTGGTTCCCCTTTACGACCCATCCCGTAAACCTGCTACACCCCGCCCCATAGCCTAGGCTATATGCCGTCTGGCTAATAACGTAACTGTATCATGCGATCTCTTGTTAACCTTTTCAAGTTGTAGATTATGTAGTTCGCTTTACGACCTAGCCCGTAAACCTAGGCCGTCTGGCTAATAATGTCTCATGCGATCTCTCGGGTTGAAGATTGAGTAGTTCGATTTAATGACCTAGCCCGTAAACTCCCCGCCCCATAGCCTAAGCTATAGGCCGTGTGACTATCTACCATGTCCGATGTAGGCGTCATATGCTCCGTGTTGACATTGCTCCTAAAGTTAGTAAGTTGAAGTGGCAATGGGCAGGCCATATAGCTCGAAGAACCGACAACCGTTGGGGAATAAAGGTTCTCGAATTCACGAACCGGAAGACGAAGCGTAGGGCGCCCACCCACCAGATGGACCGACGACATTGTTAAGATCGCGGGAAGTCGATGGATGGAAAGGGCTCAGAATCGTTCTTCCTGGAAATGTGTAGGGGAGGCCTATGACCAGCAGTGGACTTCTTCAGGCTGATAATGATGATGATTCAACTGATAATAAAATCGCGTACTTAAAATCCTTTCACCACACTTGGTTCGAAAGAATCAGTGACACGATAAGAAGAAGAAGAAGAACTGATAATATTTTCTGTATAAAAATCATATTTTTTTTATTTCCACTGTCAACTCATCTACAATCTATCTTTCAGGATAATGCTATGATCCGCAACCGCGTGAAGCTATCCCTCGCTCTGCTGTTCGGTGCCAAGGTGATGAATGTATCCTTAGGTCTCTCCCAAGACGTGATTCAGAGCCCGGTCTTCTTCTCCAGTGCTTGCCAGCTACATTTCACAAATCGTAGCCCCACCTTGCTGTAGGGCGTCCTACACTACGCTTACCTAAACGCAGTCTCCACTCTAGTATTCATTTTCTCTAACGATTGTCTGTTCAATAGGGTCCCGATTTAGCCTTTAGGTACAGAAAATATAAATAAATATAATGTCAAAAACTCCCATTTAGTATAATTGATATTGATTACCCAATACCCATAATCGATGAGTGTTTTCGGTGAAGTGAAACCAAGTAGCACAAAAAATATTTACTTACTCCTACTCACTGTTATTAGGTGTGTTATCTTTTATATTCTATCAAGCCGCTTTTGAAGGTAATACTCGGGTATCATTAGCTTTGCCCATCCTTCACTAAACGATCGATTTATCATCCGAGTGTGCATGACAGGGTCCTTGAATATGTTGGCAAAAATGACACCGTGAGAGCCTGCCATTTTTTGTATAGCAATATGTCGTTAGGAACGTAATGGTTTCGTATTTTTAGCCTGTTACATTATGTAACGGGACAAGAAAATACAAACACAATTACAGTTTGTAACAGGTGTAAAGTACTCTACGACTGTATACCTAGGTATCTGCCTGAACATGCGGGGAGACATACCTAGCTATCGTACAAGCTCTGCTTAGTTTGGGGGTAGAAAGTGCTGTGTGGATTGTCCACAATATTTATTTTTTATTTATTTGTTTTCTTAAGTTTTTCTTACATCATTTTCTGTTATAGACGAGCAAACTGCCTAATTGATTTAAGTAAGACTATCCGAACGGTTAAACATTATAAATCATAATTTAATTTGAAAGGTTAACAATATCGTCCAATTAATAAAATTAAATAAGTTCTTAATTGAAATCGCAGGCCAGGCCACATTGGTAGGGGAGAGAGAAACCCCCAAATATCAATATTTAAGCAAGACGGCTCCGACTCTGTTTGTCTTGTGCACCGCGACTCGTAATACTTCGCTGAAGGGCTGTTTACATTTCACTATACAATCTGAAATTACCTTGTTAACAGTTTCCGGGGTCTCCTGTTATGCTTTGGCGTTATAGTGATCGGATACCGGCAATTCTCTAGCAAGATTTAACTCACAATTGCAGGGGCACCTAAGCGGTATAACAACGACCGACCCGTTTTTGTTCAAGTAGAAATTTTAAATTGATAAAATAAAAGTATTGTGTAGTGCACGAGCCTCTTTAAGACGCACTTTAAATCCTTGCACCTCACGGGTTCAAATAGAACTAATGACAGGACAGAAAGAAGAAGTGCATGGTGATATAACAACAGGAAAAACAAGACATAACCTCGCGACTTTAAGCCTCATAGGCACGCGAGATCTCTTGGCATCAAGTTCTCACTTAAGATTCCTTAGGGATGTCAAAATGAGATATAATATTATGTCCACATATAGCATTCAAAAAAGTTGATTCATCAAATTGTGAGGTATGTGGAGCATTAGATGACGTGCACCACCTCCTGATGGATTGTGAGAAATATGAAGAGGGTAGGAGATCAATGATGCAAGAATTTCAATTAGGTAGGTACGATGTAGGTGCCTTTCATTGTGTTTTATCTAATGCTTCCTCAGAGGCCGCTAAATTATTAGCGAATACTTTTTTGCATAGTTAGTAGCTTAAGTTTGTGTAGATAATATAAGTTTAGGGTACAATGGGACTGGCATGCCATGTAGGTAAAAATCCCTAATAAATTTAAGAATAAAAAAAAAAAATATATAGCATTTGACACATACTAACATTTCGACTGCGAAATGTTAGTATCCGGTCGGCAAAAGCATCCGGTCAAACATTGCCAAGCGTCGGAGAACATACGCACCACATGGTACCCCCATAGGTATACCTACCACTTGAACAAATTAAAATGTTATAAATCAATCGTAGCACGCATGTCATACTCGTACATAGTGGAAAGTGGTATACCAAAAACGATAAAATAACATAAGTTAGTGCTACGACGTAGCTTCGCAGACGTGCTACGATATCGCTCAAACACAACATTAATTAATTATATTGACTTACCATTAACTATTCCTTTAGTTTACGGCTAGATTGTAATGTGTGGTATATATTTTGAATGAAAAATTCATCCATACCATATCCTACTGTGGTCTTAATGCATCAGCTTTTTTTCCCGGTGTTCTTGGTAACAGATACATCGAAATGCTGAAGAACAGGGTGTTATTAGAAAAAAAGTTTCCTGCTCTTGGTTTGGTTTTCAACTATTTGTTCATCAAAATATCGGGTATTACTACTTGCACAGGATATTTATGCAAAAACTGTTATTCTACAAGACTAGCTTTGTAATCTAAGGTGTTGTTATTTGACTGAACTGTACCAGAAACATCATAATATATCGTTTTGGCAGCCCTGTGGATTGTGTTCACAACTTTTGTTAAATATAGTACGGTTGGTTATCATCATTCCCATAATTATGGGTATTATGGGTATTGCAATAAGGTCATCAATGAAGAGAATAAATATTAATACGCGTTTTAAATAGCAATGCAATAAATCACAGCAGCGTATTTCTATGGTTATCAATAAATGTAATCTAATCGGCATACTAGGTGTGTATTGGGTTTAAACATAGAAGGATTGTACGGTTATTAAAAATAAATAAATAAATAAATAAAATTTTTTAACAAATATAAATTACAATGATAATAAAATCATCGAATAAAAGCAATATACTACTTTAAATGCGATAAGTATCTACGTTGATAAAAAACAAACAAAAATTGCTAACTAGTGTAACAAGCAGTTGGTAAATTAAGCTAGTAGTTTTATTTACCTTTTGCTACCTGTTCTCTCTCTATCTCGATCCTTTCTTGAAGATTTGTGAGAAATCTCTTTTTTACTGCTCTTTTTGTGGGCTTTTTCTTCTTGAGGCCTGTAAACATAGTTTAATAAGATTGAATTTTTATTCAAGAGAACATTAGGTGGTTGTACGAGAGCACTGCTGGTCTAGTGGTAGTGGCCCCGCCTTCTGATCCGAAGGTCGCGGGTTCAAATCCAGTCGTGTACCAATGAGTTTTTCTGTCGAAAAATGTATGTGCACTATGCCAGTACTCTCAAAACGGTGAAGGAAAACATCGTGAGGAAACCGGCGTGCCGTAGAACCTAAAAAAAGTTCGAGCAACATGTGTCAAGGGTCATGCAAAAAGGGCCCACCAGCGGCCTACTGGCGGAAAAACCAGCCCGCACATCAAGTGCGGATGATAAAATTTGCCGATTTATTTTTAGGTGGTATAACTAGCAATGCCACTACCCATCAAGCAAAAAGGGCAAATTGCATCTGCTAATTACCATCAAATAATTTGTTTCTACAATGCATGAGTGCAACACAACCGCACGCATAAATAAAGAGTTTTTCAGAGATGCTTCTGCCTTCTTTTGCTTGACACCATACCTAATGCACACTGTCACTTACCTACCTAGAATTAATAAATATTCTTTTAAATTCCCTGATTGTTTTATTTTACAGCCCACCTGTGTCTATTTGCAGAAACTAAACCACAGACAAGCATTTAACATGTTTTTTTTTATCTAAATTCACATTATTTTCACTATAACTACAGCAAAAACATCCATAAATCATTACCACAACTGTACTTACACTTTGATGTCTTCTGCAGCCTTTTTTAAAATACCTCCAGGATCTGCTGACTTTGGAAACTGGGTGTTTATGACAACTTCTTTTAAAGATTCATTTGAGGAATCTGTGTACTCTCCTTCTTCATACTTCTCCGCTTTTCGTCTTGCTTGTTCTTCAGCCTGCTTCACTGTTTCCTCAAACACTGTACTAAATTTTAAATTCTTTATTTGAATTTTTCCTTTGTTTTTTTCATCAACATCAGATTTTTTACTGTCTAATTTTAATCTCAAGTCACTGGTATCAAGATCTTTCGGTGATTCTATGCGCATAACAGTGGCAGTCGTGACAGACACGTATACGTGTCTGTCACTTGGAGGAATTAGAAATGGAGATGTCAAGGCAGGGCTTTCCGCTCTGCCGATCATATAACGATCTCGATCATATCCTTAAATAAAACTGTTTTACTCGCAACCGCAGCAGCCATTGTGTGTCGTTTCATGTCGCTGCGTCCATCAACTTAAGCGGACAGACTAGGTTCCGCCTTCCAATCAAATGGTCGTGGGTTCAAATCCAATCCTATACCAACTAGTTTTTCTGTCTATTTATGTGCACTATGCGCAGTACTCTTAAACGGTGAAGAAAAACATCGCGAGGAAAATTCGAAAAAATGTGTGAGGTGCACGAAAGGAGCCTTTTTGAGGCACACTTAAAATCCTTTCACTACACGGTTCCGAAAAACCCATTGAAACTATAAGAAGAAGAAGCGTGTAGGTGTTAATCCTAATATGCCTTTAATGCCACCGGCATCCACACCTTCAAACCAAAACATTAGCCATGCTAAAACTCACAAATTATGGTAATTTTCCCTTTTAAACTGTATCCTTCTCAATCACAAATATTTAAATTGGTGATGTGTGAAGATCACGATGCAACGGCTGAACGGAAAAATACAAATATTCATCGTTTCGAAATAAATAATGTAAAAGGTATCTTTAAATTACAACGTAACGTACTCAAGAAACAAATTGTTTGGCACAGATACCACTGCAATAAATGAAAGTCGACAGATGCATTAATTCGAAGTTCTTGGAATAATCATTCTTTAAAACGGTACTAACTAACGGTAAACCAGCTACCAGGCTTGAAGTAACCTTTATGCAAACCAGTAGGTACCTACCTACAAAACAGCTACATAACAAAGGATGGAGTTATGACATAATAACAGTTGCAAATGATTGTTTGCCATTGTAACAGAGTCTAGACTAGACGAAGTTCACTTTGCAATGAGAATCATCGATTTTTCTATATTACACTGAAATACAATGCATGCGTTGTGGCCGTTGTGGGTATCCTAATGGCCTGCGCACACCTAGTTCGCTGGCGGTAGCGAACAGTGAAACGCTGTCAAATATCGCTGTCAAATCTTAAATCTGACAGTGATATTTGACAGCGTTTCACTGATCGCTACCGCCAGCGAACTAGGTGTGTTCGAGCCTTAACTGCACAGTCGATCTAGCAATGTCTCTTTTTCACTAATCTTCATTTCAAACAATAGTAGACCACAGTGTCATAACATGACAATGATCGCGTGATTTCAAAATGGCGTTCTAAGCATCGCGATGTGCTTATGTTTTGTTTTTTAAAACAAAACAAAAAGGTGCTTTTCTGTACAAGTATTACTTATTTCTAATCTGTACCCATGCTCAGAAGTGGTAAAATGAATAACAAATCGTTGTTTTATTTGGTGCCATCATTATTTAAATTCACGTCACGTTTCTTATCAGGTTGTTTTCTTTTGTTTTCGAAGATACGACCGGTAAAACATGTATTATGTATGCGCAGCGTATTATGGTCTTTATTTACGCCTCGATTTTAAATTTTTCTGATTTTCTCCTTAGGTGTTTAAAACAAAGGCTTCCATAAAATGTATTAGATACTTTTGCTTAATTATTAACACACTATAAGAAAACATTTATGAACTCATGACTCATAAGTAGGTAAAATACTTACCGGCTCGCCCTTGGAGTGACTTTGTTTTGCTTAATCTGTAGTTCCTACTTTAGTTACTACTTACAGATATGTTACTTGTCGTTATTTTATCTGAAATAATTTGCAGATCAAGAGCGATATCGTAGAAATAGAACTACTTACAGCATGGCAACCAGTGCTTTTGATACTCAATAACTAATAATTATGACTCAAATGCAATATTTATTATTTCCAATCGATCCAAGCACGTGGACGAGCTCGTGATAGCATTTTATATTTTATATCAGGTCCCTTAATACAATAATAATAATCATTATTATCTCCATGAGCAAAACTTCAAAGAATCGTCGTCTACTTCAGTTACTATGAAGAAACTTAGCTCATTAATTTGTGACGCAAGCGGCCATGAGAAGCTCGGACTTCATAATGAGACCTGACAAAAGTAACAATTTCTATGGTAATTAACTAATTAGGTACCATACGAAGAAGCGAATATAAATAGATAACTCCTTATTGTATTATTTGAATGATAACTCCCAAGTGATTAGAATGAGGTCTTCTTGGGGTTGGTTTTTAGGGTATAAAAGGGTGCAATATTTTTTTTTACTCAGTTCGTCTTTTGACTTTACAAATAAGACCAGTGAATATTTCGTTAATAATTAATTATTATTCTAAAGTTATATTACCTGTAATTGTAATTAGGTACGTCCAAATAATTTGGTAAGTTAATTCCTTCCTATGCTGGGCAAGCATGATCTAAATCTCCAAGCACTATAGCGTCCCGTAAATATAGCGTTATATACATGTAAGTACTAGCAGGCAGCAGCCCGTCCCGGCTTCGCACGGGGTAGACAATATTGTTGTACATTATTTTGTTCTATCGCTAATAGTTTCGGCAGCGCATTCGACGAATAGACATTTTAAGACTCATTTTTCTACACCTTCGGTTACATTGTTCAAATTATACCAAGGATCCCTAATTTTTTTCAAAATGAAATGTAGCCTATGTCAAATTGGAAGAATGTAGCATTCTATTCGTGAAAGAATTTTTTAAATCGGCCCAGTACTTTTTGAGCCTATTCATTACAAACATACGAAAATAGGTACAAATCTTTCCTCTTTATAATATTAGTATAGATACCGTCCCGAGGAAAACCAGTAAGCCTACCATGAGCTCTGTCTGGCTCTGTCTCTGGCTCTGGTTTGGTTCAAAAGAACTCGTGCCACGACAAGAAGAAATAAAGAAAATACATTTATTTTGGACACACATAAACACAGCACAAACAGAGTAACAATAAGATTTTAAAATAATAAACAGAAAGAAGAAACATATAAGAACAAAGAATAAATACAAATAAAAAGGTGCACAAATCAGTCTGAAGAAGGTTCAAGTACCCTAGCAACTGAATGTGAATGTTGCTCTCCAACACGGTCCATGCAGCATTACTAATGTGCTTTTCCTCGTCCGGAAAAATATCACCTTCAACGCTGCCACAAATGCGTTGTTCAGGCAAAACAGCCTTTTTGGCATAGGGGGCAGCTGAAAGGCTAAAGATTGAAGGCCTATTATTTATAAAAAACCACTGAAAATTTTCTGATAATGTTGCATTAACCTTGACCAAATACAGGGTACAAAATATACTGAATTATAGATTCCAAAATTTATATTCTAATATTATAAAGCTGAAGAGTTTGATTGTTTGGTTAAGCGCGCTAATCTCAGGAACAGCTGGACCGAATTGAAAAAAATATTTTTGTGTTGGCTATTCCAGTGGTTGTCTTGTTCACATTTGCTTTCTATGAAACTATGGTTAAGGTTATTATGGACGTATATTGAGACTCCTCCTCCTCTAGAGTGTGTTCTATAATTGTAGTGGTGGGTAAAGTTTGGTAGCTTCATTCTCTTTGCCTCTTCTTCAGATTTTATCCAGGTCTCTACTAGTATAATGACGTGAATTTTCTGCAATGATGATACTATACATCTTAATTCATCGAGTTTTCCAGGTTTTACTAAGCTTCGCACATTGGCATACATAAAATTAAGTGATTTTGCGGACCTGTTAATGTTCGAGTAGTTGCTTACAACTTGGTAGGTTATCTTTTCGTCATGTTGTTGCCCAGGTAGATTATTTGTAGTGCTCGTGACGGTTTCTAGTTTTTTGGAACATATTCCGTTATTTTCGGTGTGCCCCTGATGTATTTTATTGTCAGGTTCTTTTCACCGTTCTGCGTTCTGCGGTCAAGTTGCTCTCTTAGAAGTTTCATTTGGTTCTGTTGGCAGGCAGTCTGATCTGAGTATATCTTGACGTTGCTATCTGACACATTCTGTTTGTTTCGAAAAAATAAGTTTAGCATCTTCTTAAGTTGGAAGAGTTGCTTTTAGTGCTCTTTCTTTACCAGAACTATATTTGCCTAGCCTCCGCACTTGGACAGGACGAGGACATTCTTTGAAGCATTGTTTAGTAATGTTTAACACTTCCTCTATGTCTGAGGTATCTCTTTCTTTCCAGCTTTCTTCCTTTGGTTCAGGTATTCCTCTGATGATTATGTTTTTCTCTCTGCGGTATCTTTCTTGGACTTCAGCATATATATCGTCATTGGTAAGAATTTGAGCTGTCTCAGGTACATTTGGAGTAATTTTAAGCTCCTGTAAGCTAGATTCAAGTTTATTAAATCTTTCTTCTGTCACCTTCTGGAAGGTTTTTAGTTCAGTTACGTCAGATTTAATCTTGGTATGCTCGGTAATTATATTTTGTGTTGTGTTTTGTAATGTTTTCATATCTTCTTTTATTACCGAGACATCATTAGCAATTTTGCATAGAACTTGGTTTTGTGCTTCCATAAAGTTTTTCATCATGGATGACATTTCATTACGAAAAATCGTGAAGTCTTTAGCCAGGTTACATTCATGCTCCGGTTGCTTACGCTTCGAACGGAAAGTTGCTTGTTGCAAGCTCGCTATTTCGGATCCCATCCTTGACAAATCTGGTTCTGATCCTCCCTGACTGCCGCCCGGTGGAGATCTTGCTACACTCATTCTTCAAGTTTTCCTCCCGTGTGTTTCCGCCCCAAAACACGTTGAGAAACGATCGCGTTTGTTCGGTAGGCGAACGGGCCCGAAGAGTGAGATGGTTATCGGATTGCGTTTTCTTGCACTAGGGGACAACGGAGCGGCTATGTCACAACACACTTCTATTTTTCAAGCCACAAGTGATTCTAGACTGCTATATTTTTACGATTTATGACGTATAAAATAAAACTACTGACTAGATCTCGTTCAAACCAAATATCGTTGGAAGTTTCCATAGTAATATACAATTTTAAATTAATTAATTTAATTAATTAATTTTAAAAATTTTTCGCAATGTTGTTAAAATCTTCATTTTCTGGCCGTCTTACATTAACGTACCCTTCATTTTCAGTATCAGGCAACTCAAGCATGGCATTTAACTCAGCATCAGCAGCCTCATAATTATCAAATTTTCTCTTAATTATACATGGCATTTTCAGCCAACTTTCTTTTGGGATTAGTTGTTCAATTTAACATTTTTTTGAAGTCTTCTTAGTAGGCCAACTTAAAATTCCGTTATCCACCCATCCTTCCGGGCAAATTGAGAGTTTTTTGGAACCGTTTTCAATCGTTTCAACTATCAAAAACGCAAAAAAATCCAAATCAAAATAATGCACATAAAAACACTTCACACCAACATAATCTTTCGGCACATACATCGGAAAAAGCACATTTAGGAAAATCTTAGAAAGCTCTGAAAGTTCACTTTAGTGGCACAACACACAACTTTACCGTTTGCCGCCAACTCCAACTCAACTTTTGTAAGAAAGTTTAAAAAAAATCGAGAATTTATTTCGAAATTCGTATAGTTTTGCGAATTCAGAATTCGGTATTCGCGTGGTTCGGCGCGCGTGATCCCGGTTTCGGTAGTGAATTTTCGGCTATGTTAGGGAAGATGCTCGCATAGCAGTGGTTTAGATGAGACTGTGGTGGGCCGCCTCCGTCCAACTGTATGGCCGGAGTCGACTTTCGCCCCGACCGGTCGCCCTACAGCTCCGGCGACTGGTGACGCATCCAGGAATTAATATTTTAAAACTGTGACTAAATTAGTCTAATCTACATTATTCATCCGCGAGTATTCGAAAATACAAATATACACAAGTGTAGCGGACGGCAAACCAACCGTGACTGAAAGGGTAGTAAAATATACAGGTACGAATCAGCAATGTTTGCACTGTTTTTTTTTCTGATGCAATATTGTTTATATAAATAGGCATATATTGCATTCCTACATTATAAGACTGCCGTGAAAATAACTGAGTTATTTTTTCAGTCTTCATTCCATAAAATATGATTTATGAGATTACTAGCGGCAGCCCGCGGCTTCGCTCACCCCGTTCCTGTTACGCCCCGTTCCCTTTACTTTTTCGAGACAAAATTATCCTATAATCGTTTCCTGGTTCTAAGCTACCTCTCCACCATTTTTCAGCCAGATTGGTAGAGCCGTTCTTAAGTTATAACTTGCACTACTTTCTTTTATATCTATAGATTATTTCTATTATTTGATTGATTCTACAAACCTTGGAAAATATAATAGTTTAAAACAAGGTCTCTCAATATCACCAAAATTAATTTGAACTCAGTGAATCACGATACAAAAGTAATTAAAACATACATTATTTATAGTTGAGGACTAAGCATTATTTGCAGAACTAGGTCGCAATACTCTAAAGCAAATATAAAGTTTTCCATGAAACGTTATTGAAATACCACGAAGGAGGAAAACGAGAAGTTGGTATTTCGTGTGTTAATAATGTTCACACGTAATCATATTTACCGTAAGCATCTTGAATGAAATAAATACCTATTAGTGCTTATAGATTATTGAACGTAAAATTATTTATCACAGAATCATGAAAAGTCCTGCTCGTTCCTTATTGTGAAAACAAGATGTAGAACAACGCATTTTAAGATCCCTTCTTATTTAATATCCGACTTAAAAAAATTGCAAATTATAGACTTCATTATCAAACGTTGTACAGCTTTGTAGTTTGTTACCCTTTTAACTTCAACTAGTTGTTATTACCATAATTATCTCCCATCTCTTCGAGGGTAGGCAACGAAACGACAGCACCCTTGATGTTGTTGGTGCCCAAAGTCGACGGTGACCACTTACCATCAGGTGGGCCTACTTAGTTAAGGCGTTTGTTTATCTTTTATATCAAAAAACTACTTTTGGATGAAATATGTTTTAACTATTTAGGTACGTAAGTATGAATTAAAATTTAACCAAAATTACTTTTTCTCAACAAATAATGCCAAAATAATTTAGCAATCTCTCGATTGGCAAGCATCCTTAATAAATCAAAGTTAATTCTATAACCCCGAACGATGATAAATGGTTTAACGAACAATAGATAAATCTGCCTCTGACAAACAAAAGGAGAATGATAAATAGATATAAGTAGTCCGAGGGACACAAAATAGTCTACTGGACACCACACTTTATTATTATTTTATTTCGGTTTGTAGTTACTCAATATAATTTACAAATTCAGCCACGGACTAGTCTTCATATTTATTTTGACATGTCGTCAAAATTTTCATAATAAAGCAAAAATTGATATCCTTTTTTTAATGATAATTTAGTAGAATGATGTCTGGAGGCCTATCGCACAGCAAAAAAACACAACTTTTTACTATTACTCCTCTACCGATAGTTTAGTACCAACAATGAGTTTTTTTCACAAAACTAAGTGCTCTCGAACGATGAAGAAAAAAATCGTGAAGAAATCGGCATGTCGTAGAACCTTTAAAAATTCGAAAACATGTTTGTATTAAATAAATGAACTGAAATAATGATTTATGAGATTTATTATTATATTATAAAACACTAATAAATGCGTTCGTAACATTGCTTGAGTTGTTATTGTGACGGTTCCTTCGGAGATCGTCTGCACCTTTCCCTTGTAATTGTTAGTGCGAGCCACCTACCGGCCGGCCTATTTAATTATATAGGCCATCCGAATCGAGCTCGTTACTGAGTACCTCTGAGTACTGACTATTATAGCTAAATGGGTTACACTCGTACGACTGAGATTGCTTTATCTGTTGTCCTCTCTCCTTCCTCGTCGCTTCAGCTCGCGGAGTTATGACGTCACACGACACGAGGAAACGACGCTCACAGATACAAGTTAAGTAAGAACGTATGTTGAAGGAATACATTAAGTTCGCATTAGCATCGACATTGCATTACATAAAGTTTAGTTGCACACAAGGCGGATAAACATAGTAACACCTGTTGCTAAAATTATGATCTGAAGGTTTCAAAAGTGAAAGTTTTTTCACATGCTGTATATTATTGAATATTAGCGTTATTTATTCGTTGAGTTTGTACAAGCTAATCGTAGAACACATACATTACTGTTAGCTGCCAGCAAAAGGCATGACGAACGAACATGTAAATGTGTCCATAAATGCCTAGCTGTGGCCGAGGTTTATCTAATACTTTCTCGAATAATGCAAGAAAATTAAAAATAAGTCACTTGAACTCATTTTGTCAAATACAATGACAACAAACAACAATATTTTTATCATCTCATCTATTCAAAAAGCTTGAATATTTTTTTTTGTAAATACATGCTTAGAATACAATATAACCAGACAGAGAACAAACATTTATGTTCACCACACAAATATTTGTTCTCGGTGGGGATCGAACCCACGACCTACGGCGCAGAAGGCAGAGCTACTACCAACTGAGCTACAGGCCAGTCGAGACGAGATATACTGCTACCAAAGACAGGCACGCACGGATTTCAAGTGACTGCCTGCCGATAATGACCTTTTCGCTTGCACACTTTGACATTTAAAAAAAAGGTCAAAGTTTGCGAGCGAGAATTTGATTCATGGTGCCCATCGTCTTAAGTAGTAAGTAGGTAATAAACTTAAATAACTAAAACTATGAACTTCTGTAACGACGATGAGTCGCAGTTGCTGCGTTGTATCGCACTTTACTGGTGTCACGGAAGACCAGCGCTATAGTGGCGCTCGCTTCTCTAATATAAGCTGAGTGACGACCAATTTTTCCTTGTGTAATACTTGTGTGACATAAAACAAAAATAATTTTGATTTGATTTCGGTTTGATTCATATTTATTTCGGTTTTCAGTACCTGACAAGTGCACAATACCCTATGACACCGGCGACTGTGCGAACTACAGCGAGAAATGGTACTTCGATACGAAAGATCAAAGGTTGGAATTTCTTACCACGGATAATGTCACAGCTGACATTATCAGGGAGACAGGGTTAAACATTAAGCAATGATTAAATTTAAACTGAGTTCACAAGTGTGGCAATGAGTTATACACGTTTTGAGTATAAGAAAAAAAAAAAAATAGACCTTTGATTAGACATTGATAGGAGTGGTTGATGGAACTTGGTCAATGGGTGTGTTTTGGATCGTTACAGATAAGTCCCTTGCATAGCGGCCTGAGATGGAAAAATGGATGAAGTGGGTCTTTTTTAAGTTAAGTACGAGTCCATTCCAATTGAACCACATTGCTACCTGCCGGGCAGCATCGTTCAACCGTTTCTCGAGCTCATCCAGTGACGGAGCGTGGACCACCACGGCTACGTCATCAGCATACATATACACCTCACCTGCTGCTAATGTCAATTACATACAATTTATCTGTATGCAGATGTTTGCCGTGTATTCCAAAACAGAAAGTGGAGCTTGTCCAGAGCCAACAAAGTGTAGGTCAATTTTGCTTGAAAATGAAAAAGCGTTGATACAAATACAAGCTTTGCTTAGTTTAGGGGCTAATAAGACCCTGCATGAAATGTTCATACACCAATAATCAGTTTAAAGGTGAGTCTAGGTGCAAGTTCTACGCGACCTAGAAGGACAGGCAAAAAACTACAACTAGGTTCCTACCGTTTTTTTATTACAATTATTATTACTTACTAGCGACCGCCCGCGGCTTCGTTCGCCCCGTTCCCGCTACGCCCCATTCCCATAATTTACATCCATTCCCCGATACACTATCTTTATAAATTATAGTCTATGTGTTATTCTGATGTATAAGCTATATTATTGTAAAGTTTCGTTCCATTCAGTAGTTTTTACGTAGGATTACCCCTCACACTACACAGAGAATAGGTACATCTAGAATAAAGTTTTATGAACAGTTTTTATCTAAATGACCATAATGATTCAATGTGGAATGTACCTAGTACATTTGGTAACCTTGGACAGTGCTAGATTTACACACTGTGGTCACACAGGTCATACATAATTTGATAATAATAAAGTAATTATTCACAATACCGATTTAGTTTTATGGACAAATAAAGTATTTTTATTATTTCTAGCAGGCGCCCGTGGCTTTACTCACTTACTTTTTCGGGATGGATCCCTCAACCTCATGTTTGTTCTTAAACAAAATAATTTTCTCCCAGGCAAAATAGATGGAGGATTAAGTAATTGAATTAGACTTGGGTAACCCTAAAACAGGCTCAAATCAATATTGACTTTGAAAATTCATTCTTTATCATGTGGCTGTTTGCACATGTTCTCTAAGTACTCATAACTAATTCTATATGCCTATTTCTGCTATGAAGCACCATCACTATTTTTCAGTTTGAAGGGTGATATTACCAGCACATGTCGCTGAACATATATACTATGGATGCAGGGCAGTGCATCGTAGGGCATGTTCCTGACATGCATGAGACTTACAAGGCAATACTTTGTTATGCAGCTGCGAAAACGTTTTGAGTCTAATTGAAGAAAAATATTGTCAGTTCCTTGTGTAATCTTTGCTGTGTTAGGCATAATTATGTTTGGCTGTGTTGTTTATATTGGGGAATGCTTTTTTTGCGTAATGGAGCTGGGTTTTTAGGTACCTCAAATGAATAAGCTTAGGTTTTACAATGAGAAAAGTGAAAATAAATGTTTGACGTGTCGATATTTTTCAAAATAATAGGTAGTTGAAGTTCATCTGGCCTATTGACAGATTAATAAAAAAAAAAACTATTTACGCATTTATTCTTTTATTTTTTTTCCTATTTAAAAAGGTGCCAAATAAGATACAATTAAAAAAAGGTTTACAACAGTACAGCTATTTTAATAGATTTGTTAATATAATATCATGGTGAAGTCATCGTTAATTATAATAAATAAATAAATAAAAGTTTTGTTTAGTTTTTTAATATTATCACTGTAAATCTACAGTTTTCTTCAACTTTATACAGTTTGCGTAAATAAATATCCTTAATTATACTTTCATCGCCCATAAAGGGTAATCAATTTGTATGGAAATAGTACACCTCTAAGTATCCACGTCTTCGTTATAATTTTAATAAATAGAGTAACTTCTGTCACAAGGAAACACCCAATGGTCTCGTGCCACTGTAACGAGGTGCAATAAAACACGTCCCCCCACATGCTATAATTTCTTTATCTTCTGACCGTTCACTTCTTCTTGTCACTTCACTGTCTTTGTCACTAGTTCTTGCGAACCAGTGTGGTGGAAGGATTTTAAGTGCGCCCTCAAGAGGCTCCTCTCGTGTACGTTCACTGAAATAGTAAGGAAACCGCTTAGATACCATATAAAACAGGCTTGTCCTACAACCTAAAATAGCATGAGAGATCTTAGCGATCATGAACTTGATTTTACTATCTCTTTCACTATAGACATACCTACTTTTTATGAGCGACCAACATTGGCCCAGCTACACGTAGTCAACCATCTTCCAGCAACGACTAGCAAGGGTTGCCAATGCATCTTTTAAATTATTTTTTTACTTTGCTTCACCTATAAACTGTAAGTAGGGCTATTACTGGCGCGTTTCTGTTGATGGAGATGCTCCAAAATGTTTCCTTCAATGTATAGCAGTTGGTCATGTGCAAGAATGCGCACCGCAGGCTGCTGATGATACGATGCCGACGCACCTGTCTTGTATTGAACTTATATATCTACATCTAGGCAGTTCATTATATAGGTCACACCTACGTATATCATTTAGTGAAATATGAGCTGTTCTAGCGTAGTGGACGGACGGAGAAAACACTGATGAATAAGTCAGTCTTGTGTTGCTTTTGTGTCTTGAAGAGCAAGGATAACTATGTAACTACCAGTTAATTTAAGCGAGAGTAGGTGTTTTTGATATTGATAGAAATAAATGTTTAAAAAACACTCAATTTTCTTTAATTAAAAATAAACTTTCGGTAACGTTAAATAACGAAAAGAATAATTATTTCATGTTCTAAGAAAAACGAGCTGGTATGGCCGAGCTTTGCTAGGTTTTTTTTTAATTGTGTTTTCAGAAATTATACATAGGTATTTAAATACGACCATATTTTAGTACTGATGAAAATATCAAAAATGAATAACTGTTCGTTAGTCTCGCTAAAACTCGAGAACGGCTGGACCGATTTGGCTGATTTTGGTCTTGACTTGAATGATTTGTGGAGGTCCAGAGAAGGTATAAAAGGTTTTTTTTTCATCGGGAACGGTAACGGGGCGAGCGAAGCCGCGGGCGGCCGCTAGATTACGCAGACAAGAGTATTGCTCTTAAATAAGAAGAAGAAGGTGTCATAGAACTCTAGCTGAATGGAATCATAACATTACATAATTATGATCTATTTAAGAGCTGCGTAGTCATCACTAAATACTGAAACCAAAATAGACTTTATCTCAGTGGGAATAAAAGTCATGGAATATGTCAAACGAGGTCGCGCGTAAACATGATTTATTAATTTGTTTGCCAAAATTTGAGTGTTGTGAGTGCGGTTCTTGAAAATGTGATTTTAGTTAAGGCAAATATAATAGTTTTTATTTTTACAAACTTGTTTTGATGTTCTGACGTTTTCCAGCGATGCCAAACACTTTAGGTGTGCAATAATTTACCCCGACAGCTCAGTAGAACGCATAAACCTTCGCCAAAAGCTAAATTAATTGACCAAATACAAATTTTATTGTCCTTAGCATTACCACCGTTTTGTTTATGTTGGCAAAACGGACATGCCAGATATGAATTGGTAGGTATAGGTATGTGGAATATAATTATCAACCAACATACTTTGCTATTTGGCCGCCAATCATGTCACAAGGAAACTTATTTCCTATCTTCATACGTTGATATGGATCCACGCTCAAATAGGCCGCTTCAGCCAAAAAATCTGAAGAAAAATATTTTAGATTTTACTTGAACCTACACCTAGTTATCATAAATCGTAATCACGCACATAATTTTTTGAAACTTAGATAGGTATTTATTGCAAATGATAGGCATACCTATGCAGAATGTAATGTTTGGAAGTGGCTCTGACTACGACATTCCCCAGATTTTACTCGGGTGGAATATTAAATTAGTAAAAAGTGCAAGTTGGAATTTATTATGTCATAGAATAAATTTTATTCTATGACATAATAAACTCCCACATAATTAACTTACAATTTAATTGTATATTATGGATTTACAACTGCGACAGCCAATTCTATCAGATCTTCCAATTTAGATGTAAAGTACAGCATTTTATCGATACAATAATACCAATGAGTTAGTAGTAAAAGCCCTCTGAGCAATCTTTGTGAAAGGCTCGTCCAGGGAAGCACCACCATGCCTATTTCTGCTATGAAGCAGCTTTGCTACTTTCGGTTTGAAAGTTATGGTATAAATAACTAGCACGGGTGGCTGAACATCTGTATACCTCAAGTTGATGGACGCAAGGCAGTGCATCATAGAGCACGTTCCTGACGTGCGTGATCTACGAGACAATGCTTTGTTATAGGCGATGAGCAATTAACATCAGGTAGGCCATATGCTTGTTCTATCTGCTAGTTTTATAAAAATAAGCCTTACCGTCTAAGTTAAAAAAAATAATTTCATAAATATTTTTTATTCTATTTGTTGAACCTAATTCCTGAGTATTTGCAGTTAATAATGAATAACCCTGTATAATAGCAGGCTCGGTGCGTCCCGCGGGGCCGCGGCTTGTAGAGGACCGTCGCTGTAAGAGCCTCGCACATGGACATCTAGATTGTTCTACTCGAGGCCACAATAACTAACTACAGCGTGTGTCGACACACTCGCGCGTTCTCGTCAGGCCGAGGATCTCAAGAGGCGCAAATATGCAGGTCTCGACAGAGCCTACTTATTTGCTCCTCTTGGGTTTGAGACTCGAAGAGTTAATTTTTATGGCGGCAGTGATAGGGTGAAAATACGTATTTTTTTGTAGTAGTTTATATTTTAACATTTATGTTCATATTATTTAGGTTACAATATAAATCACTGTAAAACAAATAAGAAATCAAACTTAGTAGACGACTTGGACAACTTCTTTTACTTAATTTGTATCATAATTTTATTGAAGGCCGATATTTTTGTTAAATGCTGAAAATGTAGTGAATTAGGATAGAAGCTTTGGAGGATTGGTGGAAAACACGGAATTAAGCCTAGCGACCGTCAGCCGTCAAGTGATGCCAGGGTCAGAGTCACAGCGTTTATTCCATAAATAGACCCTGCATGTGCAGTGTAGAAAAAGCTGTGCAGTAATAGATGGATAAAATATTAATAAAATATTGTGGACAATCCACACTACACTATCTAGCCCCAAATTAAGCAGAGTTTGTACTATGGGAACCAGACAGCTGATATACAACTTATTTGTAAATATTGCAAATACATAGTACCTACTTAGAATACAATACAATACCCAGACAGAGAACAAACATCTGCGTTCACCACACAAATATTTGTTCTCGGTGGAAAATATCAATATCGATATTGATATTTTTATTAAAAAATATCGATATATCGATACATCGGTGCCAACTTAAAAACCAAACTATAAAACAGCAAATCAAGTCAACCAAAAACAAAAAATGCATAAAATATAATTTGTTAAAAGATGTTAGTATAAAAAAAGTATTTTCTTTTTGAGATTTTTTAATCTTAAAACTTATAAATGTTTATTACAAAAAAAAATGTTTATTGGTCTGAAAAAAATATCGGTTTTTATACCTTTTCGATACTTAGAATTTTATATCGATACATCGATATATCGAACTATTAAATATCGCTCAAAAATATCGATATATTGAAAAAATAATATCGATATATCGATGTATCTGAGCCTTTAGGATTTTTGTAAAACTGTTTTTTCGAATAAAGATTTTTGTATTTTGTATTTTTTTATGGGTTACGTGTAAGTACCTACATTAAGATAAAAATTAAGCTGAAATAATACTCAAAAGACGAAAAAGCACAGTATATACTGACTGGCCTCTAGCTCAGTTGGTAGTAGCTCTGCCTTCTGCGCCGTAGGTCGTGGGTTCGATCCCCACCGAGAACAAATATTTGTGTGGTGAACATAAATGTTTGTTCTCTGTCTGGGTGTTATATTGATGTATTCTAAGTATGTATTTACAAAAAAAAAATGTATTCAAGTATTATATCAGCTATCTGGTTCCCACATGGGCTCTGAACAACCACAATATAGAAAATCAGCCCCTATTTCTCAATACGGAGGCCATAATAATTCCTTGTTACGTCACCATCTAATTAGAAACCTTTTAGGCTGCGGGTTGGCGAACAAAATCACGTTCGAAGCTGATAAATTTGCCGCATTGCGACATTCGATGCCTTCCTATTTTGAATTACACAGTAAAGGTTTAAATCAGTTATATTTTTATAAGACTTATGTTAATGTTACTTTGAAATCGTTATTTAGCAAAAAAGTGTGCTGTCTCTCGATATGAAACAGGATTCACAGGGTTTCAATAATTTCAACCTCCGATATTAGAGAGATACTTGCTCTTATGCAAGCCCTGCATCTTCTAACTTTCAATGCAAAGAATATTTGTGTTAAAAAAGGGTCATTTTTTCAAATTACAAGTAAGATTTTACATAGCAATCGAATTTACTAAAAACAGAAAATAAAACAAATTAGATATTTAAAATACATTTATTACTTTAAAATTTCTTACAACAAGTGCTCAAAATGGCTTCCCAATCAGAGCCCCCAAAAACCTATTAAACGATACCCATATCCATTATATAAGAAAAAAAATGAAGCCACCATCTTGAATTCAAAAATGAATGTCAAATTCACAATTAGAGCCCTAAAAACCTTTAGAACAATAAGTATCTACGTTAACAACTTTTGAAGAAAAAAAATAAAACGTTTTCCGGAATAGAGCCCCCCCACTTTTCTTCATAATTATTATATTTATAATATTTCCTTTCGCTTTCCCGTGAGTATTTACTGCAGCTCGCTATAGATAGTGCAACCCACGAAGGCGCGCCCCAAACCTTTAGCTGTCTCATATTTCAGGATCAGATGATAATAAATTATAAATCCATTATTGTGGACGTACCTACCAGACAACACTACCCAGCCCCAAATCAAGCAAAGCTTGTACTATGGGAACCGGATAGCTAATATACCTACTTAGACACTTTTTTTTTGTAAATACATTATTTGAAAACAATTTTACGCCCAGACCGAGAACAAACATCTGGGTTAGCCACACAAACATTTGATCGAACCCACGGACCTACGGCGCAGAAGGCAGAGCTACTACCTACCAAGCTGAGAGGTCAATCGATGATGAACAGCGCAACAGGATCTCATTGAAATACGAATTACATACTGATGAAATATGAATAATTATTTTTCGATCTTACTAACAGCGCCATCCGTTGGAAAAGATAAAATAAGTTTATGATTAAGTTGTTAATAGATTAAAGTAAAAACAATAAAAATAACTTTTCTAAAATTCATCCTAGCTATATAAATCGATTTATCGCCCCAGAAACCTTCTGTATACTAAATTTTATGAAAATCTTATATATCCGGAACTTTTGTCTCACAGCCTCAAGTGCTGATCGGTCTGAGCGATGCGCACCATCCGTCCGTGAGCAGTGCATATGCGCCGGCTGTCAGCCGACACATCGCCATCCACCCACCGCAGCACAACAACATGCAGGTAACAACCATCAGACTATACACTTTATTTTGGGCACGGGTAGTCAAAACTTTTCGTTCGGAACTACAGGTTACGAGGAACTAAGGAAGTATTTCAGAAATGCGCTCCGTTTCGTTTAGTTCTATAACTCATAGTGTCAGTATTTCGTTCGGAACTAAAAGCTACAAGGAACCCATCGGACTGTTTGTTGAATGCGTTCCGTAAATCATCTGGAAAACATCGTGAGGAAACCAGCCCGCTCCATCGAATTATTTAACGTTGTCACGTCAAAAAGTATTTTAGTATTATACCAGTTACACCATAGTAATGGGAACCAGATAGCTGATATAAGCCCTGCTTAGTTTGGGGCTAGATAGTGTTGTGTGGATTGTCCGCATTATATATTTATGAATGTGTTCGCAGGTTCTTCCTAACATCCCGCGCGGGCGGTGCGTTATCCCGTGGCGCCACGCCTCCCGGCACGCGGCTATCCGCCGCCGGCAGCGCTACGCTAGGCTCGCTGCGATTACTACTGCAGTACACTGTGGATCATGTGTTCCCTATCCGACACTACAAGCGGCTGGAGGAGCTGTTCCTTAGAAGTGTTCATATGAAGGTAACTATCTGCTATATGCAATGACCTGACCTGACTTCAGCCCGCTTCCACTCCAAATATTGCTATGCCCTAAAGATAAGGGCCTATTATGTATTCACAATTTTTTACTTTAAGACCTCACCATGTAACATAATAATTGCAATAAATAATATGAGTATGAGTTAGCGATGGGCGAATCCGAGAGATACTAATACTAATGTTTCGAAAACTCATATCTCTCGAACTATTCGAAAAACGCTGATACTAATATACTAATCTAGCTTAAAGTAGCTTATGGGTAAAAGTGGCAGTGTTGCCGTTTTTTATTTTGAGAAAATGCTAGAACTTGCTCCAAATAATGCTAAAAAATGCTATCTTTGTATTTAAAAATGCTAAAAAACATGCTAAAATACTAATTTTGTTATTAACATTTCTGTGTACAATTTTTTGGTAGAACAGTAGCCTAACATGTTATTCTAGGCTCTAAAGTATCGTTACGCACCAAATGTTAGCAAAATCCATCCAAAAGCCAATCCTTAAACTCGCCTATCTTCTCCCATTCTTCGCAATAATGTTGCTCATATTTAGGAGGCATACTTTCACTTCACATTCACAAATAACATTGAATGAATTTATTCAAGAGTCAAGTGGGGTTCGGACGCGAAACGTTCGTTACGTAAAAACAATCAGAAACTAATTTCAGGGAAGTCCCTGATCCAGAGAGTTGCCATACCTCAATGAAAACCATACATAAAAAATAATGTATCTGGTCGGTCGCTATTAAATAATCTTTTGACATTGACTTTGATTTGAAATGCCAAAATATGCAATATGCTAAATGCAAAATTTATATGCATTTATTTTAAAGAGTCATGAAATATGCTAAATTTAGTCAGAGTCCAAAGGATCCTGTCATTTCTAATTTGTCTGCACTGATAAAGAGTCGTCTAGCCAAAGTAATTAACCCAATCGAAAGTTGGTAGTAAATTAACCGACATATCAGTAAATAATTACATAATTTATTCAGACTGAATGCAGACTGGTATTGAGGTCCGGGTTATGTTATCAGTGGCCTTGAGGTCCAAGTTAAAAACGGACTCAAAACAACCGATTAGGCGATTACACTCGGAGTTATTTTCACCTTTGAACTGGATTCTGGATTTTGTTGGACCACCCCAGGTAATGAGGTAAGCTTCTCTTTTGTCCTTACCGTGAGTATTAGACACCTTTGCTTTGAGTCTTTGAACTCCAAAATATTTAGTTTGCTAGACTACAGGTACTAGAATTCGCTAGCTTTTTATCTCACGGAACGCATTCTCTGAACGGCCGAATTATAGATCTAATATTTTTATGAACATGAAAATGAAATGAAGCCTTATGAAGATCGAAACATTATATCGACTTAACATACTGTTAGCGATGTAGTTGAATGAATCAATCAAATTTTATTCTGATCCAAATAGATGGAAGAAAGAAAGAAAATATATTTTGGATACACATAATCATTGTTTTACGACAAAAAGGTACAGCCGTAGTAAAAAGTTAAACAATTTTTGTGCTCAAACTTGAGGACCCGTGTATTGTGTTGGCCTTGTGAAGGTGACTAGAGCAAGTTCCTGACGTGCGTGACCTACGAGGCAATGTATTGTTATACCGATGTTATAGACATGATTACCCCTTAACATAATTATGCCTTTTCCATCATCTGTTTGAGTCTCTTTGAGGTGCACTTGAAATCCTTTCACCACACTGGTTTAAAAGAACTAATGACACGTTGAGAATAAAAAGAATCAGCTGTATAAACAAAACAAACAAAAAAAAATTGTGACATGAAAAGTCAAAACCTACAATTCCCAGATGTTGATAAACTCGTAACTAGTCTTGGCTTTTAAGACTCAAAACCTTTGATAGTATCAACAAAGTTAGTCAGAGCACATACAATCATCATTATAGGTATATTAATCCCGCTCGGCTCTTAACTTTTGGGACATTATAAAAACAGCATAACTATTCAATTACCCCAGTCAAAAAGTTTCAAAGTGTAGGTACCTTATTAGTTTCACTTACGATTGTAACGCATAAGCAATTCAATAAGATAATACAAGGGTCTTTTATCAAAATTATCATTACAACTCGTCCTAAAGTATTAAACAATCATTCAGTTATGTTAGGTCTTCTTGACGTGTTACTTGTTCTTTCGAACCAGAGTGATTGAAGTATCTCAAAACTTTAAGAACCTCTTTTCGTAGCTCGTCAGTGCAGGTTAAAAGCATCGATGTCCTATTTTTATTTTTCGAAAGCACCTTAAAATAAAACTCTAATTAGATCCCCATTTTATACCTGCTGTAGCGGAGTGTATTCTGTCCTGCCCACTCCGCGCGAATTATATATTCTTTTTGCGGAAAACCGGTTGGCGGGCGAGTACGGCAAAATTCCGAATTCCGTGCCCGGCCGGCCGGGCCACGGGGAATTAGATAATGTACGTGAACAAGTTTGCCCTACCTCCTTTAATTACGGAGAGAAATGCCTTTCGATCGCTTGGCTTTGGGATAGCTGGCCCACTTTGCTGAAACTGGTGAGAGGCGTTTGTTCGTATTGATAATTTGATACTGGGGGTCTACATGACCTAGAAACGTACGCATATTTAGAGAATATGGACCATGCGAACCCACGACCTTCGGATCGGAAGGCGGGGCCACTACCACTAGACTACCAGTGCTCTAGGATGTATGCTTAAACTGGATAGTTCTTGCTCAGAACTGTTCACATTTAGGTTTCTGTCGGAAACAATTGATTAGTTATGCATACGAATTCAGTTTTTCAATCGGAACAAAACCGATTCAGTATGAATTAACAGTGCCAACAGAATATAACAGGCACAAACTTGTTTTGTTTGTTTGGCACAATGGTGACTAATTCAAAACACAAAGGATAATTAATTTTTATGATCACGAAAAATATCATAGCTATAGCCCTGGAAGTCTAATTCATAGTTCATCTGTAAGGTAAGATTTCAAAGAAAAGAAAGGCTTTTAAGTACATGCTTACTGCTAGACCTGCTAAGCAACTAATCAGCTGGCAAAAATATAGAGGTAAGTACTTACAGCTTAGACAATTAGGTTAAATTGTCTAAGACTTACAGTGTTGACAAACTCAGCAATAACCGGAGAAATAGAGTAGTTGGACTCGCACCAATCCACTGGCGAACTGCCACGTTCCAGGTGAGACCACATCGTTTTTGTAATTTCTTTGTGCTTTATGATGTTTTATGCGCTCAACTATTGAAGAAATTCATCGTAAAAATAACTAATCTGACAGCGATATTTGACAGCGTTTCACTGATCGCTACCGCCAGCGAACTAGGTGTGTTCGAGCCTTTAGAGTCACGAAATCTAACATTATCATCACCCTATCCCTGTCGTAAGAACCACCCATTTTTTATTTTTTTACCTAATTGCATCCGGTAGAAGCCAAGAACTTGGGTGCGGCAGCAGTCTGTCAGTGTCACCTTCACCTATGATTAGCTTATCCATAATTTTCCTCGTCACCAATAAACCTTAAACGTCGTAAATTCATTTTCTAACTCCTTTCTTACTTACTTGATACTTGATGAGCGGACTGGTTTCCGCAAGTAGGCCGCAAGTAAAAAAAACCAATGATAAACTGCTAAGATGGCGACTGTTCTAAACTTAAATCTAAATTGTACCGTGCGTGACGTAGATCGCAAATTCGTTTTTTATTAATTTAAATGAGCAGCTCTCTGTAACGTGCCATAAATAATTTTAAAAAATATGGTGGACACTCCATAAAGCAATATAAAACTACAAAGAATAGCGCGTGGGCCGACCGCTCGATTCCCGCGCCGCCCGCAAACCCTCAGGCGGGCATTAAACTCATCTGTTACTTACGTATTTTTTCCAAAAATTAGCAAGTGTCAAAATACCGTCGCATCTGACATAACCTTTGTGCATGAAAGGCTCGAACACACCTAGTTCGCTGGCGGTAGCGAACAGTGAAACGCTGTCAAATATTCGCTGTCAAATCTCAAATCTGACAGCGATATTTGACACCGTTTCACTGATCGCTACCGCCAGCGAACTAGGTGTGTTCAGGCCAGTAGAAAGTAACACAACGGAACTTGCCTCAAGCACTGTCACTTTCCCTCTTGTGTAACTGTGATGCAACAAGACTAGGTACTTGATAATTGTTATAATATTGCAATATTTGTTGCCTACTTACTATACCTGTAAAATGTAGGGAAAGCTAGTTGGGAGTTTTCAGTTTCAGCCATGTACGCTATTTTACGTTACCTACCTATTGTACTTACCTACGTTTGTGTGAGCCAAGTTTGAGGATCCCACTTACTTAGGTTAAAATTTTTGTAAGTACCGATAGGTACCTGTTCAAGTTATTTGTGCCTACTAATAGGTACATGGAATGTTTTTGTGAATGATCTATGATCAAATAGAGTATTTTTTTTTAATAGGTACCTGTTTCAAGTTTTCCCAAACCTATGAAATGTGGTGTTAGAAAATAAAGTTGAACATTATCTACTTGTTTGATCACGTTTGTTTAAAAAAACAGTTTTTCATCAAAATACTATATAAACTACCGCAAAAAGGTGTCAGGCGTTATAAATGAGGAGGTATAACTGTTGCAGTATTAGTTTTTCCTATGTCTAGATATAAAAATATAGCAATTTTATTCTGTCTCACAGCAAAATGCATTAAAATCTTAAAGCGACGTCTCGATGGCTCGTTCGTTATTCATATTCAGTGTAATGGGAACATTATTGATTTACGACAAGCGCTGGGGGAATATCGAATAAGCCATTTGTCATGTTTTTTAAAGGAAACGACCGAGATCCAGCGATAATCCGTAATTGAAAAAACAGCCCTCATACATTATTTTTTGTCACTGTGTGTGAAACACAAATAATAAGTATCGAGACAATCATTTATAATCTAGCGATAGCCTACTCTGTTACTAGGTAACATTTAATGCTGGTGATGTCAAAATTGTATCTCCGTAGGCGTAGGAAAATACAGTTGTTCAGAATCACGTCAGTCGCTCCCAATAACTTTGTTTGAAGCTGTGAAGACTACAAAATATGGAATCATAGTGAGTGAGGCAGAAGATATTGAATATGCAAGAGGAAACGAGACAGAACAAGGAAAAGTTACCATTATTACGTAATTTAAATATTTTCAAAACAGTAACAGTAGTTAGGTACTGGGGTTTACGGAGCAACATACGTTGGGGAAATAGGTCAGATGTTCGTTACCTACATCACGGATCTATCGATTGAGGTAAGGACAACATGGACATGTTGTAAATCAAGTGTATCAATTACTTTTTTTTCAAAGAAGATACACGTTATGTTAAGACGGTCAAGCTAAAAAATCCTTAGTCCACCCCTGCAATAAAGTAATTAAGGGTCAGAACGAACATTTTTTCCCAGAAAATGTCCGAACTGACAGCGTTGCCTAACGACTGCCCACAGTGCTTCCCAAACTTTGTTTTTTAATCGCATCCTCGTACGATGGCTCGTTTAGATCATGCCAGTATTTTAGTATTTTAGTGATCACTGGTGGTCTAGTTGTAGCGGTCCCACCTTCTGATCCTAAGGTCTTGGGTTCAAATCCAGCCGTGCTCGTGTACCAATGAGTTTTTCTGTCGAAAAAATTATGTACACAATGTTAGTGCTCTCAAACGGTGAAGGAAAACATCGTGAAGAAACCCGTGCTCATATTCAGCTCCACACGTATTGATCATGTCTTTCCTGTGGATAAGGCCGACTAAGCTGTCAGGATGGTACAGGTGCTGTGCAAGGTTCCATATAAAATCCTGTCCCAGGCACTATAGTGTCCCACGATTAGGGCTTGTGTAATCACCAGTTATTTCAGACGCTATATAAATCATCTAACATAGATGCAAAGGCCTTTTAACTTTTTAAATCGGACATAATCACGCATCAGCTTGTTAAATTTTTTTATTATTCGTTCTAATTAGATAAAGCTTTTGATTGCGTTGCGATAAAAACAATATGCAGTTTGGTACCATGTAGCTTATTTTATGTAACAATAGTAAAGAATAGTTAATGTAGAGGATATTTTGCACTTTTTACAAAGAATCCAGGCAACTTTTAATTTCCACAAGAATATTGCAATTAGATAGATAGATAGATAACTTTTTATTGTTCACCACACAAAAGATACAGTACAGGACATAAAAAAATTAACAATTAGGTAAACCAATGAACGACCTTATCGCTGAGAGCGATCTCTTCCAGGCAACCTTTGCATGGAAAGAAATAACGAATTGAAAGGCGGTGTAGTTACATACGGAAAATTGAAAAAAGTGTAGATCTTCAATACCTACTCACTATTAGGTACCTAATTAGATAGGTATTAGGCTCTTGCAGAAATTTAGTTATTGTCGTTCATACTCTCTTAAAATTATAAAAAGTGGGGTTTGAAAAAAGTGAACGTTGAAAACACCAAACATAACACTACTTGTGTATGATTTTATCAGTGTTGGCCATTACTTTGCAATGTAACTAAGTATCCGAGTTCAATCTTATTCCTTTTTTAAAGAGTTCTTAAAACCTTTTGGGCTCAAAGAGAAAGGTTCAAAATCGGGTAGGTTGGTACCCCTGAAGTTTATGACATGTTAACTTCTGTCTTGTTAACAGCAACCGATGGAAATACTTTGTCATTAGTCATATTTAAGGTCTTTTAAATTATCCGAGAGTTAATAAATTGGTTGTGAATGACTTGGTAGTGCCATTGCACAACCAAGTACCAAGACTCTCCATCCCAATATTCAAACATCCCTCAGCGGCCGCAGATCGCGGCAAAATGCGGAAGGGTTGCATCCCGCTACCCCTCGCACACAATTTCGTCACGGTTGTCCCCTGATACAACCCACACGTGAATGTATAAAGCATAGAAGCCGACTCAACTCTCGTCTAACTAACGACTCCCAAGAAAATGCAATTTTATTCGTTCTTATTGAACTGACTAGATATTATCTTAAGCACAAAAAACGAGGCGAAACCAGAGCTAAATCATCACAAAAGAACGGTAGCAACCAAGAAGTCGTTAATATAGTTTCTTAACTTTGTGTAATCTTAGATTTATCTTTCACGTTTAAAGTGTGGGATTGTTTTTCATGACTTGGTGTCGGACCTGTCAGGAAGATAGAAGGCAATATAGATAAATGCCAGTACAAAAATATTTAAGAAGAAACCATGTTGCCCTATGCTGAGCAAAATTTACCGATCATTTGGACTTTTAAACAGGATAATGATCCGAAACACACAACTAAAGTAGTAAAAAATTTCTTACGGAGACAGTTTGTGACAGTTTTGGATTGGCCCCCATACAGTCCGGATTTAAATCAGATCGAAAACTCGTGGTACCAGATGAATAAGACAGTGGCGGCAAAGCGTACATCAAACTTCGATCAACTTTACATAGCTTTTACAGAAGCGTGGTAACTAATTCCAGTACAAGCTTGTACAAAATTGATCGCTTCCATGGCTAAGAGATGTCGTGCCGTTTTTGTTGCAAAAGGACATGCGACCAAGGGTTAATACGCATCGGAATACTTTATAAAAATGTGTTTGAAAGCTTACGTACTAGATTATATTTAAAAGAATTATATTTTAAAACTAACTTATTATCATTGTATTAGTGCATCGTAGGGCATGTTCCTGACGTGCGTGACCTACGAGGCAATGCTTTGTTATAGGCGAGGGTTACCACTTAACATCAGGTGGGCCATATGCCTCTTACATCAGCTAGCTATATAACAAAAAGGGAAAAAATATTTTATACTTAATTAATTGTAAAATTTAATGTTTTTTGTCAGATCAGATCATTGGTATTTCTTGTTCTTTTTTTGTTAGCTTATAAATCGATGTATTAATGTATCTGTGGAAAAGTCAATGCTGTTGATGTAGTAACTCATACAAAAACCCACTCATACCGTTTTTTATATGACAGGGCTGCTATGAGGTGATCACCGAGTACCTAAGAAGCAATATGGACATACTAATCGGAGTGGCAATCGGAACAGCTCTACTGCCTCTCATGGGCACTATACTATCCTGCTCCCTGGCAAGCTTCATCAAGAAATCTAAATATGATGCCATGAACTAACCCAGTGGACCTTCAAAATGTCCGAGAAGATTAATGTGAGCGATGAACCCCTTTGATTTGCCAAAACTATTGACTCTGAAGTCTCAAGCAACAATTTTTAGTAACTCTATTTTTATGAAACAACGGGATATTTACCATGATTACATTTTTCGTTGTTTCATAAAAATTGTGTTAAAAACTATGATAGTTTCAAAAGTAATATTTAAGTAAGTACATAAAGATACCTTTGCATCTATTGCAGATGATTGGTATAGCGTCTGAGACAGCTGTTTTTACTCATGCCCCTATTAACGGGACGTTAGAGTGCACGGGACAGGATTTTTAGATGGAGTAGGCTTGCCCTTGAACCTATACTATCCTGACAGCTAAGTCGCCCTAATCCACAGGAAAGTAATGGTCAATACGTTCGGAGCTGACTAAGCAACGGGTTTCCTCACGATGTTTTCTTTTGCCGTTTGAGAGTACTGCGCACATGCATTTGTCGAAGCGAAAGATTCATAGTAATTAACTTTATTACTATTACTATAGGTGCACGACTGGATTTGAACCCGTTACTTTAGCTTCGGAAGCGGGGTTACAACCACTAGACCACTAGTGTTCTTCTTACAATATTTTTTATTATTTCAAATCAAAAAAATCAAAATCAAAATGTTTTTATTATTTAATGACTACATTATATAATTGACCAAAATACAGACCGTATCAGATGGATCTTTTCATCGTGTCTCCAGTTATATCAAACCAGTGCCAGTGTGGTGAAAGGAGCTGTCATGAAATGAAATGAAAAATGAAAAAGTTTATTGAAAACGTTAATTTGCAAAAGTCTGATGGAGTTTTACTCAAAAAGCTTGTAATGTGGTCATTATTTTGTCAATGTTCTTTGAGCAAAGTCGACCTTGTCGTGTTACTCAAAAAAGTAATAGTGAGTTTTGCCACAGCAATTTAAAAAAATCTATCCAGAAAATCCATTATTATCGAGTTTTGTCTCAGAATTAGTTGGGTGCAAAAAGGTTTTACTTATAATTATGAGTTCATTTTTCAAAAATAGTCAATTTAAAAAAGGCGCGGTGAAAGTTTGTTGATTGTTTCAAACGACGAATCCTCCAAAAATTCAATGTGTGAACACACGGACATAAAAATAAACTAAAAGTTTCAAAATGATCCTTGCGATTCTACTGAATAAATAAACTTTTCATTTTGATGTTTATTTATAATGGTAATGGTACATAAAATATGCCAAATAGGCCCCGACTCAGCTTTTTGCTGCCTGACAAGACATTATCTACTATGTCAAGCATTGCTGGTTATGTTATGATGTTTGTAGCTCAATCACGCTCTAACCACTGAACAGATTTAGATGAAAGTACCTCCACGTTACAGAAAAATATTTCTTAATGGTTCAAGAGTGCACATTAAATCCTTTTTCAGCTCACCGGGTGGAAAGTGGCAACTTTTGGCCCGCTGCACGAACCGTAACAGAGATATAACTCTATAACCTAGCTTTAATTGTAAATAATAATAATATCTTAAAACTATTACTTACATATTATGTAAAATTAAGGAAATGTAAATATATGCCTAGTAACTAGTTAAGTATATATTGTACGTGTATTTAATAATAGTATTTAACATTAGAGAAAGAAAAAACCAAAACATTCAGATGTGTACCAGCTATTGGTATGTTGTCATTCAGATGTATATCAATTATTGATATAATTTTCACGTTAAAAAAATTACGAAAGACGTAAATTTTAAAAATTGGATTTGTAGGTACATGTTGAATTGTACCCTAATCAGTATTGAAAAAAATCGGTTCAAAATGATATGACTCTACCTATATCGAAATTCACGATACATATACTGAAAAAAATATTGTGCAAATAAATATAATCGCTCTTATACCACAAAGCACGAAAAACAATGCGTGGAGCCATTACTTAACGGGGTTACAACTTGACATATATCTATATTCACAATTTTTTTGCCAAAATCCTGTCAGTTATATCACTTTGCACCAAATTATCTCCGAACCTATAGCAGATAGAAGAACGTGAGTTAGACCCAAAAATTCTACAATTTTTTCTGATCATTTCTATGTAAAAATCTCAAAAAGGGTACAACTCGAGATACATCACTCATCACAGGAGGCACAGAATTATAAATTAGTTTACATAAGTAATAACTTGATAAAAAGAGAAGGACAGAAATTAAAAAAACTAACAGAACATGATTTAACTTATTTTGTCTCATTGCATAAGCTACTTCAACTTACAAATTCTACGAGCTATGTCAGTGACCTTGGTTCTTCTACGGATATCCTCATATCTGATTTTATCGTGTAGTGACAACAACCAAAACTTGAAACATTCCGTGATGTTTACATATAAAATAAGTGGAACTAGCTAAGTTTAATTCTATTCCACTAACACTTCGACATGTAAGTAAATTTAATGTCTACTTACAATTATGGTTCCCGTTATAAATTTAATTGAATTTTTCATATAAAATAAGTGAAATTAGATAAGTTTAATTCTATACCACTAACCCTTCGACATGATTGTAAGTAGATTTAATTTCTACTTATAAATTATGGATCCCGTTATAAATTGAATTGAATTTAGCAAGTTTTCGTTGGAGAACATCGATCTAATTTTTTATGTGCTTCCTACAGATTCATTTTAGCACAAGGATTCTAAGTAGGTTCTTGTTTATTCGTTAAAAAAGAGACCCAATCGTATGTTTTTTTCATATCATTTATTCATGAACGATCATACAATCATGTTTGAAATAAGTACATACAATTGAAAGAGACAAACAAGAAACAATCAATAAACACAAATTAAATAATAATAATAGTACAAAATTCAATTTTACATAGTCAAGTATCAATATTTGAAATGTCATTATTTATAAAATCATCAATGGAATAGAAACACCCTTTCAACAAAAGCTTTTTTAATTTAGTTTTGAATTTATAAAAAAATTGGTCGTTCGTTTCTCAGATCATACCCAGGTTATGATCTAATTAAAAACTTCTTTCATTCAGTTTTCAGTTCATAGCCGGGTTACGAAACAAGGCTAGAATCACGTGTATCATGTCTTCATTCACCACACATCAGAATAAATAATAAATAAATATTGTGGACAAATAATAAATAAATATTGTGGACAATTCACACAACACTACCCAGCCCCAAACTAAGCAAAGCTTGTAATATGGGAACCAGATAGCTGATATAATACTTGAATACATTTTTTTTTTATGTAAATACATACTTAGTTTACAATATAACACCCAGACAGAGAACAAACATTTATGTTCACCACACAAATATTTGTTCTCGGTGGGGATCGAACCCACGACCTAGGGCGCAGAAGGCAGAGCTACTACCAACTGAGCTAGAGGCCAGTCATCAAAACTCATGTTCTGAATAATTGGTGGTTTATTTTTATAATTCTAATAATATATGTTATATACTATTATTAGAATTATGAAACTAAACATGATTCAATATACCATTTCCTAAGAATTATGTCGGTCAGTGAACAGAACTGGGACATTTCTCGCACATTATTTATTACAGTGAACTATTCAAACAATAAAACTTTTGCTTACAATTTTTGATATCTAAGGTCATCTTGGCTTCGTTTATTGTCTTTTTCGAGGCAAACGTTATTTTCATTGTAAAAATAATTATAAAAGATTTTATGTTATTATTTTGTTGACATTTCTAATTTTGTGTCTCAAATTTGATGTCTGTGATTGGAAGTCATACTAGACTACTAGAATGAACTGCAAGGATGCAGTTCAATCTAGGGTGGGGTATGGCAAAGTGTGCTCAGTTTAAAAGTTACTTGTAATATTTCCATGGTTAGTAACCGATTTGTTAACAACTTAAGTGCTTATTATTAGTGCTGTTACTGTTAGTGAATAAAGCCGGCCTCATGTTTTAGGCCAATTTTTTATTAAAAAATACGTTATATGCGGAGCTTTATAAAAATGTATGATTTTATTTTTTGTAATGTGTTTTTTTTTATAAATTTTTCGATGGTACTCTGTGTTGTATTTTATAAGTAACGGTAGCTACTTGAGATAATGACAACGTTGTTCGTAGTCATTATGTCAAGCATGACATGTCTATAGCATCGATTTAAGAGATCCACTGGTAGGGTTGGGGTTGGGGTTGGGGTTGGTTGGATTGAGTCGCTTGTTGTGTTGTCGTGCAGGACATGGACCGGGTGCGCTGCGGCTCGGTGCCGCGCGAGGCGTGCTCGCGCGCGCTGGGCTCGCGCGGCATGCTGCAGCTGCTGTCGTCGCGGGAGCGCGACCTGCTGTACCGCTGCTTCGGCTACCGACGCGGCGCCGGCACGGAGGTCTCTCTATCACACCACACCACACACCTCACGCTCTAACATCTACTGAAGTACCTACCTACATGCCAAACAAATAATACCTGAACGGTGGTCCACACAAGTGGATGACTGCGGCAAAATGAACAGACGATGTGGTTAACATCGCAGGCAAGACCTGGATGAGATTGGCATAAGACCAGCCACAGTGGCACATACAGAGGCCTATACCCAGCAGTGGGTGAAGTCGGGCTTTGATGATGATGATGATGATGATGGTGGTCCACATGTTTTGGCCATTAACTCAAGAACCAGACCGGCACAAATTCTGAAACCTATACAAATCTGCATCACAAATTCGGCACTAAATATTGGCATACCAGCCAGGCCTTAGGTCGTCTGGCCACATGGTCAAGAGGACAATATAGTATCAGCCGTGCTAAACTATACTTATGAATGTGATGGAAGGTGGTTGCCATGGACGTCTAGTTTAGATGTAGAATGTGACTGTTGTGTGGGCGTTGATAGATCAGTCAGTGATGTTTGATTTGTGTGTGTTGATGTGTCCAACAGTGATCGGAATCAACTAGCCTTGATGTTCGGCTGTGATTGTGACACATCCATGCCGAACCGAACTCACACATTGCGGTACAACAGAGATGACTGTTGCAGTCTCTGTCTTGTTCCATGTAAGTGATGGACAGTGAATTTGTCTTAGTCAATAGGCTATGCTGTTTATCGGCGTTGATAGTTAACTCTACGATGTTCGATTAGAATCAGTGCATTGACGTATCGGTGATTTGTCGTTTCCTGTTGTAAGTTACGGCGGATGCGCATAGTTGCTGATAGCCCGGTGATGTTTGTTTGGGGTTTGACGTAATATGCGATGTCGACGTGTTATCGGGCTGTTTCCCATATTGAGATTGGTTCCTACTAATGTGCGTGCTAGTGCCAACTCGACACAGGGAATCGGCGCTCTTTTGATGCTATTCGATCGATGGTCGGCGCTGTGATGAATAAACTGTTTTTTTTTCTGCGCTATGAATGCGAGACATTGCGACGTTGAGCATTTAATGTTAAAAAAAGCACCTAAAAAACCTAAAATAATAAAAATTGTTTGTTGTCTGAAAAGAATATATTTGGTTCCAATTTTGAGGTCTGGCACAATGCAATAAAATTAAATTGTTGAATCAAGATAGGGAGGCAAAGTGATTGTTTTGGCTTTTCCGTGTCTTATAAGATATTCTAAAACTATGATCACAAAACAATTGTACAGTGTCTCATTGGTTGATTAAAAAAGTCAAGTTTAGTTTGGTCAGAACAATATTATTTAATTACCTCGAGAATCTTCTTCTCCCGTGCTAAACCCGTTGTTCATTTGATACTCCCGTTGAATCATATATAATCAATGAGCTAAACCCTTTTTCAGTATTCGCACCGGGCGACAATTGAAAATAGTACGACGTATTCACAAAGTTGCACGATAGAGGAGATAATAAACAAAGAGATTCTGATGATTTTAAAAATTTTAATATGAAAAAGATGATTTTAAAAGATTATTATGAAAGGGTATGTGCAGCGGTAAGCATAGTTACTGTGCAGTAATGGTAGGTCAGCAAGTATGGTAGGTCTACGTCCATTATTTTTATTTATTTATTTATTATACAGAAAGTTAGGTTCAATAATTAACAGCACTCCATTGTTCAATGGTCCAGCAGTGGACTTCATGAAGGTGACAGTGATGATAATGAATGTCAAGTTCATTACTATCACAATAAAATTAAATAATTAAAAAAAATATGTCGAGTTGATAAACGAATTAAAGTTTGCTGGATTTGAACAAAGAAAACAGGCTTTTTCTAAAGTAAAAAAGCAGCCAAGTGCGAGTCGGACTCGCCCATGAAGGGTTCCGTAGCACGACGAACTACAAGAACCTCTATATTATGTTACTTGATGTAACATAATAAGGTTCTTGTAGTTCGTCGAAAGGTAAAATTGCGGTTTACGGTTTATGACGTATAAAAAAAAACTACTGACTAGATCTCGTTCAAACCAAATATCGTTGGAAGTTTGCATAGTAATGTTCAACATCATTCTCTTACTTTAGAAGTTAGAGGGGGGGGACCAACTTTTTTCCAAAGAATCTCACCAAATCAATGTTGACAATGAGGTCGTACTGCGGATGCTTGTGCCCCTTCTTCTTCTTCCCCTGAGGAGTCTTGGTACCAGCAGCCGCCGCAGCCTGCTTCGGTGGCGCCATCTTGACGGAACCCTTCTGCGCTGATGGCTTGACGGGAGTCTTGGGACCGCCTTTTGTTGGCGTACCTTAGAGAAAGACAACGGAGGTACTAGCTCACAAATGACGAAGTTATGCGGTAACAAACATTAAAAAAAAAAAAAAAAAAAAAAAAAAAACATACAACCGAATTGAGAACCTCCTCCTTTTTGATTGGAAGTCGGTTAAAAATGGCTCTCAACTTTGGGACATTATAAACATCTTCAGGCGAGGACTTCAATGATACGAGACAGGCAATTGCCTATTTCGTTGCCTTTGCAATAATGTAACTATTAATTTATTGGTCGTTGTTGCAGGATAGCGGACGACGCCGAAATAGAGCATAATCTATCTCAAGTGGAAATGGACAGCAACAGGAAACAGAACTGTATCATCCAGTGAATAAGGTCTACAATCGCACTGTGCATAGTGAAGTTCACGGCTAAGGGTCAATTGAACAAATAACTAATCAACCGATCAAATAGTTGACAACTGTTTTACAAAAATTTGTAATATACAACGGTTTAAAGTTTTTTACTTACATTATTGCTAAGAGTTAAACAACTGTTAAATATTTGATCGGTTGATTAGTCATCCGTTAAATTCGCCCTAAGTACAGCAAAAAAAGTCCATGAGATTGTTTTTTGTGTATTTGTTTTGTAAATGCTTTTTTTATGCACTTGGTAAACTTAATATACATGATGTATTTAATATTAGGACGATCCACTGACTACTCCTTAGATGTCCTCATTTTCGGAGTACCAAGTGATCTGTTGGATGTCTACCGTGCCTAGTCGTGTGACTATTTTTATTTATAAAATGCATAAGTCTGCATCTTTTTTAAATTATTTATGCAGCGTCAGGAGTTTTTCGATTCTAAATAATAATTATTCTTTTAATTATAAATTATACTTATATTATGATATCATGAAAGCCCAATTGACCCAGCCAACCACCCAAGACTGTCTTGGCGTAGAAAATAGAGATAGTGAGATAGACGAAGAAGCGCCATAGAGGCTAGTAAATGGGGTCCGGTTAATGTACGTCCAGTTATTGTACAGCATGTTATTGTACACCATGTTAAAACGAAACCTTTTTTCATTTTTTGGATTCGTTTTAACCTGCCGTACAATAACTGGCTGCGAATTAACTGGGTGCACAAAATTGCGGCGGCCGCTGCCGCGGCACGCTCGCTTTGCTCGCTCGCTAGCTCGATTTGGCTCGATTGATCAGAAGACCTCCTTAGCATAATCATTTACTGTTGCGTTATTGTATTTATTGCCATGTTATAATATTTTTAACATAATTATTTATTGCTATTAGATTTATTAAACAATAAAATAGATTGTGAATAGATAGATTAGTTATCCAACCACCAAATAATAACATTTCCCATGTGGCTACCAAACATTTTATCAAAAATATTCACTAAAATCTTAGTACAAAAATTGATCTACAAAAGTTTCGCCATTTTGCCGCATACAACGAAAAAAATTCGCCGTCAGGCTCCACATACAACAGGTTAATAACACCTAAATATTGAATATAAACTATCCTATCTTTTAAGTCCGACCATATTAAAGGCAGTTGCAAAATTTTATCGAAATCCGTTCAGTAGTTTCGGAGTTTATCGCGTTCCAAATTAAGACACGAAAGATTTATATATACAGGGTTATTCATTATTAGCTGCAAATACTCAGGAATTAGGTTCAACAAATAAAATAAAAAATATTTATAAAATGATTTTTTTTAAGTTTTGTTATGAAAATCCCGAGAAAATCGATAAAGGAATCATTGGCGCCTGACCTATTTTGACCTTTGATCCGCACCCGCGCGCCGTGAGTGACACTCTGCGTTCAGTCACCGCCTGGGTGGGTCATTGTCCTGTTCTCCGTGGCAATCATTATGCAATAGCCGTAAAGAAATTAATAAAAATAAAATTTTGATACAAAAACTTGAAAAAATTTTTGATCAAATTTAGTGAAAGGACACAGATTTTCTTATACGCGGAATCTGGAGTACGCACGCACAGTATATTATATTGTATTCTAGGTAAGTATTTACAATAAAAAAATCGGTTGTCTGTAAAGTCGGTTTACTGACGATAGTTGAACGTGACAACGTCATACAGCTGTTCACACGGACGCATCGCTCACTCAAGTAGGAGAGAGACAGATCAGATGTCGTGTCGAACGCTGCCGAACGCGGAGGCCGATTGTGCCTCTTTGTCGCTCGTTCCGCACTCTCGCTTGCACTTCAAGCCTTAAATGGAACGCTTCAGAGCGAGGTAACGCCGCATGAGTCATGTTTTTTTGGGCGTGCAGCCGGCTCCATTGAATTATAAGACGTTGTCACGTCAAAATGTGTATAAGTATGGATCCCATCGTTCAAGCGCTGCTTAGCTTGGGGCTAAATAGTGTTGTGTGGTTTTTTTCTGTCAACAATACTTATATTTCACCTTAGCAATTATATTCGAATGGACTTATACGACACGCGACGTGCTCACCACTTATCAAAGTGTTAGTTCTGGGAAGTGAAAGGTGCGCCCGGAATTACTTTCTATATCTTGACAGGATATAATATTAAAGTAAGGACCCTACCCTACCTCTCTACCCTTACTCCACTAAGTGTAGTAGGTACGTATTGCAAGAGAAACAGTAATACCAGAAACATTCGATTTCAAAACCTTAAGGTCAATTTTAATCATTTTTCCTAATTTATTTGATATTAGCATCATTTAGCGGGTCTGCTGGCTCATTTTTGTATTTAGTCGATAGGTAATCTGACTGTCAGCTCCAGTAACGTTGTGGGCTCGATTTTCAATAAGAATAATGTTGTTTATGAAAAAAGTTAAATGCTTGGGATCCATGACAAGCAGACAAAAAGTTAATAACATGTGCCGTAATAATAAATTAGTAAACTAAAGGGTTTTATCGCGTCATTTTTGGTATACAATTAGCCTATATTTTTTACCAATTTTTACCGCCACAAAGCTCTGATAATACTTATTTCCCGGATATTAACGATCATTTTGAGAAAGGAATCCGAACGGAAGTACAAAAGGATTGTAAGCTTGACATAATTTGGAATAAATACTGAAAGGGAAAATGGATGTTTTAACAATGGACTTTAGCAACCGAATAAATCCGAATCAGAATATTTTTTATTGTAAAATATTGAATGTAAGTAATAAGTAGTTCTATCTTCTTCTATATTGTTGGTTTTAATTTAGTTGCAAAGTAGATTAAATGTATATTTATTGCAAATTTTTTGTAGTTTTAAGGAGAAATGCACAAAAGACACTATTTTATTTACTCGTTAAATGATTTTATTTACAAGAATAACAAACGGCCGTATATAACTTCCGAGGGTGGTCTCCATTCAGGTTATCAAACTCTGAACGTCTTATGCAGATAAGCTAATGGAGGGGTTCTTGCGATTAAGGTTTGTCATGCAAAATTGCAACCGTTTTCAAGGCGATGGAAATCCAGTTATTGTGTGTGCCGCAGGGGACGGGAACATCGGCGACAACGTCAAATTCATCACAGCTCTTACAGGGTGAATACATCTGTTTACAGAAATGAATAAAGTTCACAATAAGAGATGACGTATTCCAAATTCGTTACGTTTCTAACCAGGATACAGAAGACGGATCCGGAGCTTACGTAATACCGTAAAAAAACTTGTAAAACTCGTAAAATCATAGTAAACAAATATATGCAACGATTAAAACTAAAATGCATGAAATTTTATGTCGCGGAGTAAATCTAAAATTGAGCGTGAAACTACAAATTGAATTATAATGCCGAGTATGCAACTAAGAGTTAATAATTTTATAGAGTTGGCGAGTCAATGTTCTTGAAGATGCTTCGTAGAGCAACGGTCAATTATTCAAATTATCTACGTACATAATTAAATTAATATTTTGACGCCCAAACCACAAAAGGTCGGTTTCTGATAATATTTTATGATAAGCCTGACCGAAAATTATTTGGCATAAAATAATAATAGCTTTGATTGAAATACAAAAGCAGTTCAGCTATACACCAATACAGTACAGCTCGCTTAGTAAAGTAAGCTAGTTTTGGGTTAATCTTGTTAAAAAATAAAATAAATAATAATGGAAACGGCAAAAGTTAAAAAGCGGCCAAGTGCGAGTCAGACTCATAAGTCATAATATTACCTTAGTTTTGAACATATAGGTAATGCAGTGAGGTGATCAAAACATTTTCTCCAATTCCCCTCTTATTTTATCAAGTTGAACCAGTGCGATTGTACAATTGTACATTCCCGTGAAAAATTTTGCAACACGTCGTCGCTCATCTAATGAACGGTAGTGACTCTATTAATTTTTCACATTTCGCAAGAGAAATAGAGTTCCATTCTTCTAAAAAAACGTCATACAGCTCTCTTAAATTTCCACACTTTGTCTTTGAAAAATTTTTCTTTACTTCAAACCACAGATTCTCTGTTGGGTTTAGATCTGGACTATGAGCAGGCCAGTCTAAGACAGAAACTAATAACCAACGTCAAGGAGGGAGGGAGTCAGTCAGTGTTGCCAACGGCATTTCTATGAAGTTGACAGACAATTTCACAAACAAATATGACAAGTGTCATCAAATATCATAATAGTAATTTCTATTAAACCATTAAAATTAGAACTATTATTGATACGGTCAGTGCCTGGGAATAGTGTCCTTCCAGTAAGCAGTTCTGCCATGATGCAACCGACTGACCAAATGTCCACTGTTTGGTTGTAGTGCATCCAATTGAGCATTATTTCTGGAGCTCGGTACCACCTATTGGTTTAAATTATATTAGTTGAGCTTGATGTATTTTCACTGAGTTTAGAGAAATATAGTTTAGCATAGATATTGTGTGAAGTGAGAAGGCTTTGTGAAAAGTTCATTGCATTTGGTGCAATCAGAATTGACAAACATTGTTCATTTGAAAATATTCTGATATTTTATGACTGTTCATTTAGAAGTTTTACCTTTGTAAGTCAGGACAAAAATGTTCATAAATGTAAAGATTAGGAAATTATTTGATTACAAGCACGTAATACACAGTAACATTATACTTTTTAAAGTAAAAAGGAGGTGTATTTGTTTTCCCTGTTCGGCGTTAAGGTCAAATTATTTGTGCTTAATGAAGCTAAACATACCTTGTGGCTACATATCCAGTCATTTCTACTTCTGTGGGTCTGGCTAGACCAAAGTCTAGAATTTTCAGCTCACAATCTTCATTTACTGCAATGTTGGATGGTTTCAAGTCCTAAAATATATTAGATTTTTTTCATATTTTTCCATAAGAGCATTGGCCTATGGTACTGATAGATATAGAAATATTTAGATCCATTTAAGATTCATTTAAAATTTTTGGGATACTGAAATGTTCATTTTTTTGAGATTTTACTGATAAATATAAAATACCTATATTTATTATAGGATATAGGATTTTTAGATTTTCTAGACTTCTTTGAACTTACCCTATGTATGATACCAGCAGAGTGAATATATTTAAGACCTCTTAGAATCTGATAGACCAAGAACTGTACATGGTCATCGGAGAGCTTCTGCGTGCGAATGATGTTGTTCAAATCCGCACCCATTAAATGTGTAACAAGGTATACTTGTTGGAACTCCTCAAGTGTCTTTTCAGGGCTGAAGACATCCAGAAGACCTGTAGATAAAAACAACTTAACTTCTTCCCCAGTCTTCCCATCATTTTTCAGAAGATTTTTACCAATTACAGGTAGTTCATTAAAAAGTACCTTCACCATAAATAACACGGATTAGTAATGAACACACCAAATTTCCATAATAATTTAGATGTCGAAGATTCGTTTAACAAGGTTTTTGTGTCATGGACTCAAATCATCATGAATCATGGACACAAACCCTAGAGTACCTAGTATCTATTTGATGTTTTGGTACTTACATTCAAAGCGATGATAAAGAAATCCAATGTGAACAAGAACGCCGTTATGGGATTAAAATTCATCTGAAACAAAAAAATTGGGTCAGTGGTTATTGTAAATAATTAAACTTACGATGCTCAAAGTCGATATTCGGTGTTTTTAATAACATTACAGGCGAATGCTCCAGTGAGGGAGCATATTTAGGTGAATGTAATGAAATTTATGATTTTATTCTAAAGCTGCGTATTCATTATAAGCTTTTGTTGCGAAACTGTTGCTCAAGGCCAAAGATTCTCCGAACGCTGCCGAACGCGGAGGCCGTGCGTGCCTCTTTTTCGCTCGTTCCGCGCTCTCGCTTGCACTTCAAGCCTTAAATAGAACGCCTCAGAGCGAGGTAACGCCGCATGAGTCATGTTTTTTCGTGCGTACAGCCGGCCCCATCGAATTATAAGACGTCACGTCAAAAAGGTTGGGGACCTCTGATATATGACCAACCTTTGTCTATAATATCAACAGATGTTAAGCGACGATGTGTCAAATTAATACTTCTAACATACTAATCTATTAATTTTTTACAGCATGCAGTGTACAGTACAGCTTTCTTTACAAGGCCACTAATCTTTTAAGCTATTGCATAGCTTCTATCGCGGGCCTTGAGCGTAGGGACCGAATCCAGAAATTCCGTAACGAAAAAGACCTAACACCCCCAATGACGTTTTTTCAATGACGTGTAAGTAACAGTTTTGGAGTTGCCATACGTAACAAAGTTCAAGTCAGTGCTCAAAAGACTTTGTTCCGTTCTTTAGGGAGATTTGCACATGAAGGTAGGGACAAACCGATTTATTAAAAAATAAAAAATACTTATTGTTTATAATGCACGAACCTAAACAGTGTTGTGATAATAAGTGACGACAAAATGTTTTTGTTATTCCGTGTCCGAGGTAATGACTGTCTTGTGATATCATAAATTCTTCTTCTTCTTTTCGTGTCTTTTTACACACAAAATAATAATTATGTCATATTAAAAAACTTGAGAAACCGAATTTTGTTGAGTTGACTTCCGATATTTCGGCACAGTTGCATGCAGTTGTTGTTGTTTCATGAAAATAGTGTTAAAAACCATGATAGTTTCAAAAGTTATATTGAGAAACCGAGTTCATGGACAAACGGCTGAACCTTGCAGTTAGAAAGACTTTAGAAAGTTGGAACATGGTTGAATAAAATAGAACTTGTTTTTTTTTATAATTTGACAGCTGTCAGTAGAAAGCGATTCTCCCTAGGGCTGAAAGTTTTACTTTCAATTAGGCCCCTCAGGCAACTTCAGACCTACTTTCAGAGTATGAGTAATGAAAAATAGTTTTTGCATGTATTTTGAAAACCGGTCCCTTTATAAGATATTGCAATTATTACTATCACAAAAATGCAAACATCATGGTTGCTCATTGCTGAAACGCTTTGGCTCTACGAGTTCCTTTTATTTTTAAATAAAATCCACAGCCCTTAAAAACCCTTGGAATCTTTATCAGCTACTGAAAGCATGCGAGTGTGTTTGTCATTCAGATGTTCAGATGGAGGAAAGTTACCAATCAGAGGAGCTATCATTCTACCATTTAAAACGGTAGGAACCAAGGCGTAGTTTGTTGCCTGTCTGTTAGAAGAACAGACAGGCAACAAACTACGGCTTGGTTGCGTGCTCGCGTGGAACTGACACCTAGACTCACTTAGGTTTAGGACGCTCAGTGATCCTTGTGATACAATTAGATAAACGTTTTAACTTTTGTCTGTGATCGGCTCTAAGGGTAAGTATCAGCTTAGACAATTTAACGACGGTGATTTAAAACATTGAGTTTCTCATAAATATTAAAGTTCTAGACTAGAGTCTCAGAGACTTGCGTGTATGCGTAGCTTTGTGTGCGGAGGATCTTATAGATCAATAAATACACCCTTTTAAATTTAAAATCAGACCAATAATTCATGTTTACTACTACTATAGATAGTGCAATCCACGAAGGCGCGCCCCACTATCCCTCCTAACCGTTTATAGTATATGTGTGCAAGCTTCCGTCAATGTTTGAGTGTTATCGGTACACACTAATTACCTATGAGTGCACACGCACAAAATAATATATTAACATTTATTATTTCAAAAAGATAGTGAACAGTACTGAAATTGAATTTTGTGATGAATAGGCGACAATACAATGAAATGGCATAGTTGGTAGGAACTCCCGGAAGGCACGACCGACGCTTTGCATACAAAATAGTCCCGCAGCAAACGTTGATAAAACTTGGTCTATTTTAAACCAGCACCGCATTGTTTTTACTGAATTAATTTATTTGGCTGATAAACTACGATCTTGATTGTATTGTTTACGTTGAAAAACACGATTTATCAATGTACAACAGAGGCACAGAGCACATAACATAGAGCTGTTGTTACATAATGAAATTGTCTAGAACACGAGAGGAAATTGTCACTTTTAGGGCATCCGGCTCTAAATTGACTCAACAGCATTGAGCTCGCTTACTCCCGTTTCAAATCTTGTACAATCAAGAACGTTTGACAAAATAAGAATGTGTTCTCTGAACTAATAGAGAAATTATCAGGTAAATGTCTATTCGTGTATCGTATAGATCTGTGTGACGAAAACAACTTTGTTACAGATGGAGAATGTATGCATCTGTGCCACTCACATTCCAACCAATTATTATTGAATACGTGCGAGAGAGGAAGTGAGGCGCATGAAATTGACAGCCTCGACGGACGCAATGCAAATCTGTAGAATACCAGCCGACGTTCATTGTAGTGATATCACGTCAACTCGGTCAGATGTTGATCCGAATGACTCCAGACCTTGTCGCGGAGTACCAGGGAGCAATTTAGATTGCGATAACACCAATAAGGGATACGGGTCTGGATGCAGTAAATAAATATTAAGTGTGTGATGTGGTTTCCTACCTATATCATTGTACCTGTCTTTATTCATTACCCCTCCTATTTATAATATCATATTCGTCAATTATTTTCATTACCCTTCCTATTTATAATACCAGTTTACCAGTTTAGTACTGAAGGCAACCTTCAGTGAGTAAGCACGAGGGAGAATATTTTGTTTGTTTGAACCTATATTTTTTTTTTTGTGCGTAATTTTGTGGTGATTTAAATAAACAAACAAGTAACCATCTACTATTTCTCTTAGCGCCTCTATTTCCTAATATTCTTATATTCCTGCTACTGTTCTCACGGTGGCACCTACTGGAATGATATTAATGATAAAACTTGCCCCCACCTCAGACGTCACATCATCTGTCTAATGACCCAGACAAGGTCGCTGTAATCCATTGCATATCCAAATAAATAAATAAATGTAAAACAAAAAACTGGGAGAGGTTAGTGCTCATTATCCCTAGAATTATGTTAGACTGGTACTAGGTTTTAAAACCCAACAGAAACTTTATAACTACGCAGTCTAGTATATTGTTTGAAAGTACTTGAAGTGTATTATAATCGCCACAAAAATTATATTTATTTTCTTAAAAAACATGCGAATACAAAACAAGAACTATGTTAGTACCTAAACCATATGTACCTATGCAATAAATATATTGAGTATTGAGCAAATTTCAAGTTAAAACCTGCCTAATTGAATATATGAGTTTGGTTTGTTATATAGTTTGCTTATAGATTGTTACAGTCTGCATGTTTTTAATGCATATTTGACATCCTCTGACTACCTCCCTTAGACGCCAGCGATTAAAGGTAGCTGACACAACTAAAAAGTGGGCCAAATCTCCTATATAAGTTCTTAAACAAAATACCTGACTGAATCATAATGGTGCTTAAATCTACCTATGGCCAGCATGGCTATATGAGTAACTTCTATAAATAGAAGCGTTTTAATTGAACGTCTAAATGCGCGGCTATTTCCTTAGCTTTAGAAGCATGAGTCAATTGCTCGTGGATAAAAATATTGTTTACACCTAAGGAGGTACGGTTTCCATATAAAGAGATTTTTACCATTTATGGGCGATTGCAGCATAATTGTACACTATATATATTGGTTTTACGGCAAATTTCATAAGGTTCAAGAAAGTTGTAAATTAAAAGTAAAAATGCATTTTTTATTTAAAGTTAAAGTTATCGCGAAGTAGAGTGAAGTTTTAGTAAGTGGTAAGTATATTGCCTTCTGCGTAATCGTTTATGGATAGACGATGACTTGCAAGTAACGAGCCTTCATTTAGAGATCATTGATGACAGCGTATGGTCGATGGCATCTGCCACCAATTTATCGACTATTGATATTTTTGGTTCGTTTTCTGTCATTTTGGGAAGTCACATAGCTTTTTCATTATAGTTATTTTTCTGGTTCTTTTTTGAGTTCTGCTGTGTAATTTAGGTAATATTTTAAGCAACAATATTGTAGGTCTTAGCTCTATGTGTCAGCAGTTGGAATGAAAGTGTACTAAGTGATATTCTGATTTGATCGAAAATGTTCCCAAACTAAGCGAGAGCTTGTACTATGAGAACCAAATAGCTGATAAAATACTTGAATACATTTTTTTTGTAAATACATACCTTTAATACAATATAACACCCAGAAAGAGAACAAACATCTGTGTTCACCACACAAATATTTGTTCTCGGTGGAGATAGAACTCACGACCTACGGCGCAGGAGGCAGAGCTGAGAGGCCAGTCAAAGTCACCACTACCACCTTATAAGCCACCTTAAAACCACTTTAAGGCTTGGTTTAGCGACTGCTAGACCCAGAACAGTTTAACCCACCTGAGCTAGACAGAAGTCGGTAAAAAGTTGCCCTTAGTCTTTTTCTTCTTATTTAAGACCAATGCTCTTGTCAGCGTAATGTATACATTTTTCCCCAGGTATTTCTTTTGAGGACAACCTTCTTAACCTTCTTATATGATTTCTGTTACCAGAACTACTCAATAGAACAGGTGGGAGTATACGGAACAAGCGAGAAATGTATTCTCATTTGTTATGTGGACAGAACTAATGAGGTAAAAAATCCCAGTAGTTCTATCAACAGAACAGGTGGGAGTAAACAGAACAAGCGAGAACTGTATTTAGGACGTTTCAAAGTGATTCTTGACTACTAGAAATAGGCATTTGCATAAGTATTTGGTTTTTTGATTTCATATTGAATTGGTCTTTTATGGTGACAAATTTTGGTATTGCATATACAGCTACTTAGTATAATAACTAATTGGACATAATAACTGATTGGTTTCAACGTACTACGTTTATCTACAAAAAACTATGAAGAAAAACACATCTTTATTTCTTCATAGTTTCCACGTGTTCTAATTAAAAAGATAGTCCAAGTATTAAAATATCATTGAAATTCGTTTATTTTTTGTAATCACTTCAGTACACTCAGTTAAGCAGCAAAAAGAGCAATAAATCGATAGATCGAGACAGTAATCTCTTAAAAGTAGCATTTCTAACTGACAGATCGGAACGCCAATCGCGAAACAGCCTGATATGGCTCACGATAATGTCTTTTAATGATTTATAATTACAATGTATGCAAATCTGTAATTACAATTCCTAGGAGTGGACGCGCGTGATCGTTGTTGTTGGTTTTTGTTTATAGGCCCGCCCAACAGAGCCACTAAGGAAATGCGGACCGGATATCCGGCGATGTATGTGAACACCGCTAATAATTATAAAAGCTAGACCTTGAACCTCATTTCTTTCATGAATATGTAATTTTGTGACATTTTATATAGTACAACAACTCTACAGCGGGACTCTACTACGGACGACGGCGACGGTTCGATCCGCACTGAGAACCAATATTTGTGTGGTGAACACAGATGTTTGTTCAGTAATCAGTGAAACGCTGTCAAATATTGACAGTTATATTTAACAGCGTTTCACTGATCGCCACCGCAGAACATTTAGATGTGCGCAAGGCTTTATTCAACACTTGTTACCACTGCCTTATTTTTACAGGAGTTCTTTAATACGATACATGATCATAATTTAAGTGTTTATAATTATGCTAAGTATTTTTATACAGGGTGTTGAGAAGAGATGGTGGAAGCTCGAGAGAGAAATAATGGGAGTCTTTGTGGGAGACTATTTTTATGAAACAACGGGATATTTACCAATGATTAAACTTTGTTGAGTTGACTTCCGATATTTCGGCACAGTTGCATGCACAATGATCACGGTTGAACTGACTGGTTGTTTCATAAAAATACTGTTAAAAACCATGATACATAGTTTCAAAAGTTATTTGTGGGAGACCTTTACCCAGCAGTGCAAAATAATTATATACAATATGGTTGAGCTACACTGTTTGTAACATGTACTATGTCGTGAATATAAATCTTTTCAACATTTTATCCTCAAGACTGTTCTAGACAGCATTTGAAATACGATGCTGGATACAGTATAAAATAATTATATTTTCTATTTTTTTTGACAATGCGTAACTTGCAGGACGATTACTAAAGAAAACAAGCAAAAGCGATAGCAATGGTGTTAAAATGTGGCGTTGTATGCTAGACGTAGTGCAATGCATATCAAAATCAAAATATATTTATTTGGAGTCAAGGTACAAGGTTATACAAAAACAAGTGTAAACGATACTGACTGCAGAAGTATATGCATGCATAGGGCACGTCTTCAGTGCATTCAATTTATGGTTTATGGTATAAGATTATTAATTTCTCATAAAAATTTACAAATCACTTACTGAGAAACCTATTTACTAATACTACACAAGTATTTATGAATTTATTAGTGCAGTGAGCTTAGGTATTGTTAAATTGATGATTGCATTTATTTATTTCTTATAGTAGTATTATCTTATATAGTATTTCATAAAGTAAACAAAAAACTATCGAAAACATTTAAGGCCTTACTTATAAAAATATGTCAAAAGATAAACAGTGGCTAAACCAAACCGTTCAATCTGGAAAATGTATGTGGCCTATGTGCCAATTGAGATTTTCCAGTTGATGATGATGATGATGATGAAACAATCATTACTCCTGGGACCAAAGGCTGCATAACTCCTAAACTAATCACCCCAACATGTGGTTCAATGGATTAGGCACTTCAGTTAATCCCGTTTGGTTTTGCTTTCTTTTGAAAGGTTAGATACTAGATGTGACAAGTTTAAATGTTTACTTGTTAGAAGTTTAGAACATTTGTATCTATTGGATGGTTGATGCCAAAAGTAACCAAGTTGCTACGATTTTAAATAAAGTAGCTAATTCGTTCACCATGGAACCTAAACAACTGGTTAAAGTAACGAACCATTAAATTTAATGTACATTGCACACACTCTTATCGTATAAGTACTGTTTTAATACACATTTACATAGCGATTAAAGTGCATTATTATAACAAAAAAACAAAGCTAAACTAACACATATTTTCCACCTTTCGATCATCTAATTTAAAGAGTCCACTGACAAATGTTTAAGTTTAGGTATAAGTCAAGCCCAAGATAAAATGCTACCAAAATCTGCATTATTATCCCCGAGTTTTGAAGGACCATGACAATTTAAGTATTGAATGCAAAAGCTTGCATACATACTCATGCAGCAAAATCTATCCATTGAACTTAGAAATCTGTTTATCTTTTTATTACGCAAACAATAAACTACCAACGCATTACGACGCCATCTTTTTATCCCCCGGCTAGTGATGTGTTTTGTTGCCCTGTCGCAGTAGTGATGTCTTTTTCTTAAAACCGGCTATAAATACTATCAAGTTTCCTTTGCAATGGACCACATCATACTCGTTTTAACAAAATATCCTACACGAGAGTCTTTGAGAACTAATCTCGAAAATGCTGAACGGATTTTGCCTACAGCTTTTAATCATAGCTTTATTCCAGAAAATCGATTAGAAGTGTGATTAGTTAATAGCAATGACAAAAATAACACGTAGTCACTTATTAATTTGTCATAACGTCGAAAATTATTGGATTATGGACTCTAAACTTCTAGAATCGCCTTCCATAATCCAAATTCTTACGTTCCTATTGAAATTATTGTTTTGATTTGTAACAGGATCATATAAAAAAACGGTAGGAACCGAGCCGTAGTTTGTTGCTTGTTCTTCTAGTCTTTGTCGCGTGGAACTGGCACCTAGACTCATCAAGCTTTGATACGTTTCAAGGTAGTTATTCAGTATTCATTCATAGTATCATTGCGATCCAACTGAATAAATTCACTTTTGATTAGATTTTTGATATTGTAGGAATGACGTTATTTTTGATCTCATGCTACTGCTAACTTTGATAAGAGTACTGAGGTCATGTTTAAGATCTGCGCCATGGCTCTAATGCTGGAGCTGGTACTGACAGCAAACGTGACTTCTGAAGCACAGAAGACTTCAGGCGTAGCCTTTGGGAACAGTCTTCATTGTCAAATTCACCTTCAAGTAAGAAAGTTACTTGTGTTACTAAAAGCAGTGTTTTTTTTGTATCAGAACATGATGAAAGATGGTAATTATATTAATGGCTCCAAGTGATGCTGCTAATGACTCTACATTTCCTCATTCTTTAGACTTCGTTGTAAAATGCATTGCGTATGCATTATTGTAGTATTGCAATTTTTCTTGGTTTCAACCGTTTCAGAACTCTAGCACTGTTTCGGATTACGGGCCTAAGCCTCCCAACAGATATTAAATAAACACTGTGGATTTTTTTTCTATCACTACCTACCTTCAAGGTCAGTGATGAGTTTATGGTGAATGACATAATTTAAATTGCATTTACACTACGTGACAGTAAGCAATGTAGGAAAGTATGTCTCTGTAGCGACGGCAGAAGGCCGCAGCCTTGAAAACGGTTGTTTGTAAATGCTAAGTTGAGTAATTTTCATCTCACTGAAGTCTTGCACACATCTAAGCATTCTGCGGTGGCGATCAGTGAAACTCTCTCAAATATGACAGCGATATTTGTCATCCATTTCACTGATCGCCACCACAGAACGCTTAGATGTGCGCAAGGCTTGTCTAGTGGTAGTGGCCTTCCGATCTTAAGGTCGTGGGTTCATATCCAGTCGTGTACCAATGAGTTTTTCTGTCGAAAAATGATGTGCACTATGCCAGTACGCTCAAACGGTGAAGGAAAACATCGTGAGGAAACCGGCATATCGTAGAATCTAAAAAGTTCGAAAATATGTGGCAAGTGCACGAAGGAGCCTCTTTGCGTACTTAAAATCCTTTCACCACACTTGGTTCAAAACCAGTGACACGATAAGAAGAAGAAGACTTGAAGCAATTTTATTTAAATAAAATGTTACCAACAACTTGTTTAGTGCCCACCTGCCCAGATATGAAGAGGCTTGCGAGCAGCCTCAGGACTCCCCTCTGTGTCCTCGTGTCCCCACAGTCGGCTGAGAGTAATCTCCCCGTCCAGGCTGGCCAACAGATCTTGGCCGAGGCTGATGCATTGCAAGTCCATGTCAGTCTCCCAGGCCTTCACGCTGCCTGGACACAGATATAATCGTTTTTACAAACACGGAAGTACACCTTCACAGAACATAGTAGAACAGCCATGTTCCCGGAAAAATTGTCGCCAAAATACATGAGTATGTGGTTCATTCAATCTCCATTCAAACTCGGTAGTCGTAAAATGAAAAATGTGCAGCAAGGCATTTTTCAGTTTAGTTGTTGCTTTCCGAACAAGAAGATAAGCGACAATATAAAAAAAAAAAATTTTTTTTTTTTTTTTGTTCTATTTTTATCTGCGATCAGTCTTCCGACTGTGAGCAGGTTTGTTGCAGGTAGGTTGTAGACTTTCAAGATCCGCACTCCAGTGAGCGCTTTTCTTTATTCTTCGGCATTATATCTGCCCATCCAGATCGATGATGTGCTGTCTGCGCAGCCTCCTAGGGTAGCTGATGGTGGTAAGCTTTGCAGCCAGCTGGTTTGGATGTGAGTTTAGGCGTTTCTTGTATTTGGATGAGTTTAATTTTATTTCGTCGTTGACTGTGTTGACTTTAAGTTCGCTGTGCAGCTCGGTGTTCATAAGGAACCATGGGGCATTCGAGAGATTTCTTAGGATGCTGTTCTGTGCTCTTTGTAGTATGTTTTTGTTTGAGTTGCAGGCTGATCCCCATAGCTGTATGCCGTATGACCAGATGGGTTTCAGGATAACCTTGTATATTAAAAGTTTGTTCTCGGTGCTCAGGGCTGAGTTCTTACCCAGAAGCCAATGTAGGTTACGGTATCTTAGGTTGAGTTGATCTCTCTTTTTCGTTATGTGTGTTTTCCAGGTCAGTCTACGATCAAGGTGCATACCCAAGTATTTTATAGAGTCTTTGTGTGGCAGTATGTTTGATTCGAGGGTAACTGGGGGACAGTCTCCCTTGCGGAGCGTAAATGTTGCATGGGTGGACTTTGACACACTGGCTTTAATCCTCCACTTGGTTAACCACTGTCCTATTTTATCAAGCTCGTTTTGGAGGTGTTTGGATGCTTCTGTAGGGTCCTTGCTACTAGCTAAAATGGCGGTATCATCAGCAAAAGTAGCAGTTACAACACCTGGTGTTACTGGAAGGTCTGATGTGAAGATAGTATATAGGACAGGGCCCAGTACTGAACCTTGAGGCACTCCTGCTTGGATGTCGTAAAATTTTGAGGTGTATTCGCCGTCCTTTACTTGGAATATTCTCTTCGAGAGGTAAGAGTTTAATATTCCATAGAAAGGGTGTGGCAGCAAGTTTTTGATTTTAGAGAGGAGTCCCCTGTGTCAAACTTTGTCGAAGGCCTGTTGTATGTCCAGGAAAGCCGCGGAGCAGAACTCTTTTTGCTCTAGGGATTTTCTTATTTGGTCAACGACCCTGTTGACCTGCTCAACTGTGCCATGTTCTTGCCTAAATCCGAATTGGTGATCTGGGATTATTGATTTTTCGGCAAGGGTTTGTAGTATACGAGACAGCAGAACTTTTTCAAATACTTTGGAGATTACTGGTAACAGGCTAATTGGTCTATGCGAAGCAACTTCGTTAGGTGGTTTTTTAAATGCAAATATCGCTTTTAAGTTTTACTTCTTGAATACCGAACTCAGTTTACAAATAACAACTGATTGGTTCCTTCCTAACCATAAGATCAAAAGTCAGATTTAATATAATATACTCAGAAATGCCAGTTTTGAGAACAAAGTCGCAATCAAGTAGAGCCCTCGAGAGCTACAATCAAAGCCACCGGAAAATGGCGATTCAACAGTTTTGTAAGACCATTTTCACTGAATTATATTTCAGCTCAATCAGTTGGATCCAATTTGGTGAGCCGGTGACTAGTAAACGTGTTCCTTTGTCATGGTGCGTTGGATAGACAATATTGTTGAACATTATTTTGTTCTATCGCTAATAGTTTCGGCAGCGCATTCGACGAAAGACATTTTAAGACTCATTTTTCTACACCTTCGGTTACGTTGTTCAAATTTTACCAAGGATCCCTAATTTTTTTCAAAATGAAATGTAGCCTATGTCAAATTGGAAGAATGTAGCATTCTATTGGTGAAAGATTTTTTTAAATCGGCCCAGTACTTTTTGAGCCTATTCATTACAAACATACAAAAATAGGTACAAATCTTTCCTCTTTATAATATTAGTATAGATATAGATTAGCGGTTAACAAAAATATAGATAGGATAAGTCAATCGATACTTAAATATATTTGAGTCGTATATAAAATAAAAAACGGCAATCTGCACTTGTGGTGAATTTAGGCAATTCAATAAAAATCGTTTTATTAGGTTGGCCGGGAACTAACAAAAATTGCTGTATTTGAAACTAATGTTGATTTTTAAAGTCGATTTTGAGCGACATATTGCCATATTTGATACAGTTTGAGGATTTGTTGTTATTTTAAATTCCCTAAATTGCCATACCAATAAGCATTTTTTGTAAAATTTTACAGATTGTCACCTTTGATATTATACGACTCGTTTATTTAATAGTATCACAAGGATCACTTTGAAACGTTTTAAAGCTAGGTGATATATTCTTGTCGTGTCATTCTTATTTTCCTTTCCCTTCACAAAGAGCTCTATCAACGACTAAAACTCAATTTGTCTACTGGCTGAACATCTGTATACCTCAAGTTGATAAATTGGATTCTAAAATGTAAGTTTAGGTATAAAAATATAGTAATGTAGGTAGAGTCTGTTCAGAAAGAGAGCCGTGTCGTGGCCAAATTGTGAACTAACGTTTCGATGTTTATATGGCAGCTCATCCCTTTCTTTCTGTCGAAATGTTAAATTTAATGGCCTGCTTTTGTAACTGTCGCTATTTTTGCATGTTTCATTTAGTGGTTTTACCATCTCGAAGTACGCTACCCGTTACTAAAATTATTTCAGTCTCTACTTTTTAGACTTCTATAAGATACTAGCGGACGCCCGCGGCTTCGCTCGCCCCTTTGTCGTTACGCCCCGTTGATTTTTCTTTTAAAAGTTTTTCCTCTTTTTCTCCGCTTAGGGAAATTATTTTCCAATTTCCTTTCTTAGTGCACCCCTATGCTATAAAACAAACATACCCTCCAAGTTTCATGCTTCTAGGACTTACGGTTTAGGCTGTGCGTTGATTGTCAGTCAGTCAGTCTGTCAGTAACGTAAGAGTTTTATATATTTAGATAAACCCTGCCCGTCCATCATCTTAAAGCATACAGATGTTGAAATTTACATCTACCCTCCATCCTATCACAAAGCAATAAGGTTGAAAATGGCCCGTTAGAATTCTTGGGAAAGAAAATTGTCAGTGAGATGGGTAAGGCACCGTTACAGGATCAAATTAAAATTTTCGCTTCTCATGTATGCACGGTGTGTTTTATCTATTTAATAAGGTTCCCGTGAGTGGCTGAATTAGGGGCTTGAGCTTGCGTGACGCTTTGCTATTTTGATGGGATCTAATAATATGAGATGAATCTCTTCCTAATCTCTCTGGAATAATGAGATTATAATACCATTCATGGCGGTTTTATTTAATAATTTTACTTTTTTAGTTATTGGCGTTGAATTAGCAATGTTTTTGAATGCTCTATCTGCAAGATATAATGTTTCTGGTGATCAAATCCATCTGATCGGGCACAGCCTTGGTGCGCACATAATGGGTATTGCCGCATATAATTCCGAAATAAGAGTAGATCGTATCACAGGTTAGTAGGTATCTACACCTCATTGAGTTCGACAAGTCGGCAAAAACAATTAAAAACATGTCATTGCAATTAATTCTACCGGTTTCTTCACTTCCATTAACAAAGGCAAAGGAAAAAACGGTCATGCATTTGAAATTGCCAGGACAGCTTCCTTATTTTACGATTCCTTGTACTTATAGAAAAGCTTAGTCCATTGATTCCCAGCGTGGTCCAGGTGGACCCCCAGGGGTCCACGGTAGACTCGACAGGGGTCTACGATGGTGTGACAAAACAATGAGGGTTCACAATTCGTAAGCGGGGGTCCACAAAAATGTATCTGGTTTTGATAGTCAAAAACTAAAATATTGGCTTGATTTCACCTATCAATGGAGGCAGATAGTATTTTAAGAAGTTTGGTGACTGTTTCTAGTAAATACTTTACCGAAACTGTTAATTCGTGGTAAGTACTCGAAATTTTGAAAGTGGTCTATGAGAAAAAAGGCTTGGGAACCTCTGGCTTAACCTATAAACCATTTTATGCAATAGTGTACTTTAGCATGTAAGAAATAACGCCGTTTTTTCAGTGTAATGCTACAGGCTTGGTTGCTTTCGTATTTTGATAGTTATCACACAAATTATAAGGTTGATTATTGCTCACCGGTCTGGATGTGGAAGGAGTTTGTTTGATAAGAACTGGCTCCATCTGTAGCGCGTCATAGTCCATGCTTTGTTCGAATGTGGGCGTGAGAGGCGATATCTGACTGTATCTGAAGGAGCATTTACTTACAATTACTAATTAATAGCACTTTACAATTTTGTTATAAAAATAAGTAGGTAGGTAGGTAATATTAAAAACTCTGAACCAATAAGACCTAAACTAAAATAAATATTGTGGATAACACAACACTTTCTATTCCCACAATAAGCAGAGTAGTTTTTTTGTAAATACATACATAGAATACAATATAACACCCAGACAGAGAACAAACATCTACATTCACAACACAAATATTTGTTTCACAAATTTTGGTGGGAATCGAACCCACCTACCTACTGAGCTGGGAGGCTAGTCAAGTCTTTGAGTCACAGAAATAATTTAAAATTTGGACCGTCATTCCTTCCCTGTCTTGTTTTTTTACGGTTTATTTACAAATGTATAGATTTCAGATTTTTTCCTATATTTGTATACCCAAAGAGACAGACGATATGAACTTGACAAATTTTGAAGAAAAACGCTACCATCATTTTCATCAATGCCAATGACAAAAAACTATTTTCCTTATGTACCTAAGTACCTACCTAATATTTCACCTGACATTAGCAAAATTGACGGAATTGACAGGTGCCATTAGTTAAGAGCGAGTCGTGCAAAATAGTTGAAAACGATAGTCACGGTTAAATCGATATTATGAATATACTTGCAATAATGAATCTAAAACTTTGTATAAAGTACCAGACTGAACGTATTGACAATTATTCCGTAACAAAAAAAAATATTTATATACAATTAAATAAACACAGATAGGTAAAATTTGACAAATCGTATGTCGGCGTTATTAAAAAATGTCATGTTACACTGTTGATTTTATGAACAAACTTTAATTCGAATTAATCTCAAATGTTTAGTCTACAATTAGTCCTTTTTCGATTTTTAATAAATCACTTAGTTATTTAGTTATGAATTTTTTAAAAAAGCATCTCAAATCCGCCATACAAATTTACTATGGACGCGCGAAGTTGAATATATACGCGACGAACGCTCGCGGAAATTCAGTCCACCACGAGAGCTCAGAGTGGGAGCACGTCTCTTTGCGAGGCAACGCGAGCCAACTAGCAAACGCGATCTTATGTGTATGTACACACAGCTGCAAACAGGTAAAGTGAGGTAAGCCATTTTTTATTATCTATGCTTTTTATTGCTCAAAAAAATGTGATGTACCTATAAATATTTAAAGCTGAAGAGTTTGATTGTTTGTTTGGGTGAACGCGCTAATCTCGGGAACTGCTGGCCCCAATTGAAAAAAAAAATTGTATTGAATAGTTTATTTATCGAGGTACGTTATAGGCTATGTAACTTCCCGCTATTTTCTACTAGCGACCCGTGCGAAGCTGGGGCGGATCGAAAAATAATTGTATGAAGTATGTATGTCGTATCCTTGTGCTTTGTAAAAATGTCCACCAATATTTTTTGATCAGTTAATGGTTATGCTCAAATGGTCCACAATGCTGTTGACTGGTGTTTCGCAGTTCCCACGAGGAAATACTTGCATTGTGTCCCTCGTTACAGCTGAGTCACTCCGCAAACTCGAGCCTCGACATCAATCAATGAACTTGAGTGTCATATCGACTGGCCTCTAGCTCAGTTGGTAGTACCTCTGCCTTCTGCGCCGTAGGTCGTGGGTTCGATCCCCACCGAGAACAAATATTTGTGTGGTGAACGCAGATGTTTGTTCTCTGTCTGGGTGTCATATTGTATTCTAAGTATGTATTTACAAAAAAAAAATGTATATAAGTATTAAATCAGCTATCTGGTTCCCATAACACAAGCTCTGCTTAATTTGGGGCTAGATAGTGTTGTGTGAATTGTCCAAAATTTTTTTTTTTTTTTTTTTTTTATATTGCCAATTTGTTTGCGTTATTTGTCAATTGCGATTATTGGCTCTTTAAATAAATGCATAATAATAATCTTGTAAAATACTCTGTATATAGTAACAAGGTGAAATGAGATGTTTCAGGAACTGTAGAGCCCACGCCATACGCAATCCTAGCGATCCTCGCAATGTTTTTCTCTTGTTTATTTGATTTGACACAATATGCACAATATTTATGGTATTTTTTAGAGATAACATACAACATCAAGTCTGGTACTGATTTGGATCAGTTGAGCTATCTCTAATCGTTTCTAACGGTATGCAGATAGCTCAACTATTTATTGTGTATTTTGTACATTTTGTAAATATTTGTTTAATTGTTTTAATTGGTTAAAAGTTTCTTTGTGTAAATACAAAATCATGTTGACCTGATTGTTCATAAGATGTAAACGTAGGTATTTCACGATTCTTCCTACTTTTAAAAACCAGAATGAAAGTATATTTAATTAAATTACCACTAAGGTAGGTACCTATATCACCCGTCCTTGGATGTTCTTTTTTTAATTTGCCAATAAGCCTGTGCAACAGCGCCAGGCAACCACTGCTCTGAAGCATAATGCTTCTAACCGATAATCCATTTGACTTGATATCGTGAGCCATGAATTATATTATATACGTAAAAAATTACACGTATTCAATAGACAACCTACAAACCGCAAAGGTCTAGGTCACTTGCTATTCAATTTATAATGAAACATGATGGAATTTAGGTAGGATCGTTTTTTTGTAAAAAGCTTACTTACATACATTGAATTATTGTTATTATTATATTGTAAATCAGTGTTATTTTTATTTGTAACAAAACATTTTAAAAATTAAAACAAAGCGGGAAATGAGAAGGTTACAGCCAGCAACAAAATTCTATGATTTCTAAAGATTAAATATTGTTGTACCAATCACTTTAAATAAAAAAGGCAATGCTAAAACAGTGGCCTTATCGCTCAATAGCCATTTCTTCAGCTACAATACAAATCTTCATGAGCCAGCTAATAGGTATTTTTTAACATTCTAATTGTAAATAATACTTACGATTCATTAGATAAAGTTGTTTTCATTGCGTCTATTAATAAATAAACTTAAAATACCATGTTTACAAAACTGAAACTTAGTTTTTGTACTATTTTACTTGTGAAGAATACAAAACAGTTTAATGGTCCAATGGGACTGAACATAAAACACCTACATTAAAAAAAATACGTAATGAATCTAACCTACCGCCCTTTATTGTTTCAATATAGATTTTAATGTTATTTTTCCTATTATTTCAGAGTTCTCTTCATATCATTCAGAAGACAAGAAAGAGATACCGTGGTCAACCCAGCTGCTAAAGAAATGCACGCCCATGACAATGACATCACTGCATTATAGATATCATACCGGGTAGAATAAGACATCCCTAAAACGTTTAGAGCTGACTATAACATCGACACATAAAATTGCATTTGGCTCAATGTCAAAGAAATTATGAGATTTTTTTTTTCGATTACTTACTTGTGGACGGTTCTGATTACCAATGATTTGGATCGGTTGAGCTATCTCTAGATCGTTTGTAAAGGTCTGCATGATAGCTCAATGGGTTCGTGTGTATTTTGTATGTTTGTATTAATTGTTTTTTAAATATAAAAAAGTTATATGTTTACTCAAGTTTTCATAAGACAAAACTATGCAAGGCGCAAATATAAACATATTTTGCTACACTTAGGGCAAATTTTCCTATTAACATGTAATTTTCCAATTTTCTATAGCATGGGGTCCTTCAAAAAGGGCGTTTTTAAAGTTTTAAGGTCAGCAACGCGCTTGTGATGCCTCTGGTATTGCAGGCGTCCATAGGCTATGGTAACCGCTTCCCATCAGGTAGGCCGTATGCTTGTTTGTAAACTTAGTTGTATAAAAAAAAGGTAAAAATATATCCATCTCTTGTCAAAAACAAGGACTGACATTTTTAAAATTCTCTGAAAATATGATAATGTTTTGCTAAGGAAATTAAACATAATGCATGAACTTAATCTTCGTATTATTTGGGCTTCCAGGAAGAAGCTCATAGTACGGTTTTAAGTAGTGAACATAACATACCCATTTCCCGGTCCTGTTCCGTTCCTTCGTCGTCGCTGGAGCTCTCATTGGCAGGGTGCTTCAGGTACATATCGCTAATCTCGCGACCCATCGGCACTTCATCTATTAGACTCGCTTTAGGCTTCACTGTATCGCCTGTAATACGTCAAATTAGATTTAAAACAAATGAAAAAACATCAGAGCAGAGTGAATGCAGTAGAAATGAGAGCGTTGCGTAGTATGTGTGGCGTAAAGTTGAGTGATAGAGTGAAGAACAGTGTGATAAGAGAGAAATGTGGTGTGAAAGAAGACGTAGTGATGAGAGTAGAGAAAGGTATGCTAAGATGGTTTGGACATGTAGAGAGAATGGATGAAAGGAGTTTAACAAAACAATTGCATCAGGCGTGTGTGAATGGATCTGCTGGAAGGGGAAGTCCTAGGCGCATGTATCTCGATCAAATCGCAGACGTTTTAGAGAAAGGCCAGGGGCCTAATTCTCGGCCGATCTCGATCATTTTCAATTTTATTTTATTGCTTCTTTTCGAAGAGAGAATGGATGATTTCCTTTAGTAATTCATCAACGACCTCATCGTAGAAGCCTCGACAGCTACGATGTACGGAAAACGTAGAAAAAGTGCGGTATTGTGAAAAGTAGCAATAAAATAAAATTGCAAAATGATCGAGATCGGCCCGAGAATTAGCCCCCAGGTTAGGAGTACCCTAAACCGACGAGCGTGTATGAAGAATGTTATGGGAGTGAATGAAGCGAAAAGGGCGTTTGTCAGGATCGTAGCAAATGGAAATCGCCTACCCCCATGGGAATGAGGCGTGATTTTATGTATGTATGTAAAACAAATGTGATGCAGTGCATTTAGTTACACTAATACTAATAAATCCAGTCAGTTGGACGTTCTGTAACAAATAGCAATTTTTAATTTTCTCCCACCCACAACTGATCACCATTGTGGTCTGAAACCCCCCACTTTCGCATAGTACACATATTTAGATACACCTTGTATAGTGAATTTTGTGATTAGTTGGAGCCTCAGGTGCCAATTGCTAAGTAAATTATATTTTTGTGGCCGTTTTTTATTTTGAAATCGCAGAAGTCATTGAACGGTTACCACGTTACCAGTGCTATATGAATGTGAAAATGTATCATCATTATTAGCCGGAGAAGCCAGAAATGCGACATGAACTTAGATTTCGAGGAAAAACGATTCTAAGGCCTAATCATCCACCGACCTCCCGCAATCTTCACAATGTCGTCTTTCCGTCGGGGGAGGGGCGACCTGTTCCGTGCTTCATCTTCTATCATCATCATCTCAGCCCATTTGCACCCACTGCTGAGTATAGGCCTCCTTTTTATTGCGCCATTCTTTCTGGTCCCTCGCAAGTCTCATCTTCTATGGCCACCTTTATTTCTCAATGGTCGTAGTATCTTCGGTTAAAACATGTACTGGTTTTTAAACGTGGTGTCTATTGTTTCAGGTCTTCAGTTGCGGAGCATAGAGGAGCCGGCAGGGGGCGCGGGAGGCGTACCCGCGTCCACCTGCTACGACGCAGAGTGCGCCCGCACAGAGGCCTGGCTCGATGAGAACCAGGAGTTCGTGCATGACTACTTTTTGAGGTAAGTTCTACTATCAAATAGCTGGTTTAGTTTAGCTCATGCAAGACAACCAGAGTGTGATCATGACTTATAGAAACTCAGGATTCGCGACGCTTTGATTCCTCTAGTCTTCGCTTCAAATTTATCGGACAAGTGAAGCGGCGTATCAGGGAGGAGTCCTATACCCAGCAGTGGGTGCATACAGGCTAAATAGATGGATATTTTTTTCGAAATATGTAAGACTCTAAACATACCTGGTGCAGGTTTGAGGTCGGGCAACATAGCATTCTCTCTCTCCTCCCTCGTAAGTCTCTTAGCTTTCTTAGCATCAGACTGGCCTGATGTAGACTGCTCAACCGTTGACTGCTCAGGTGACTCAGCTGTAGATATTGCTCCTTCTGGAGTGCTGGCTTGGCTTTCTGTTGAGGGAGTGGATTTGACACCTCTGGGTCGGTCTGCATCAGGAGTTGACATGAGTTCCACTGATGCTCTGATGATTCCAGTGTCTGGTGATAGCTTCGAAGCAAGTTCCGCTGGAGATTTATATATAAAATAAATATAAACAATTGAGAAATTTGAAATCTTATATCATTTATAATGTAGATGCTCATCAGAGCTTAAAGGTTATAGCACATTATACCGGTACCGCAACAGCACCGCTCCAAACCAGCAATTAACTTGTCATTCAATTTAGAGCATTAAATCGAGTGTAGTATAATATATTTCATAATGTCAGTATGAAAAGCCAACGGCGGGCAGTCAGCACGCTTGCCGCTACCACACAACTCGACTCGCAGCCCGCGTGCTGCAGGCGAGCGGACCTTGTGCGTACAGCGCGCCGACGGCATGCTTATTACGCGCCGACTCCGAGTCGGCAGCGAAAGCGAGGCGAGTGTTCAATCATAAATGCCATAATAACAATATTGAGTTCGCGGTGACAGCAAGCTTGCACCTCGCGGCCACCGCGCGGACTGTGAGCTTACACGTCGCGGCCGGCGCGCGGACTGCGAGCTTGCACCTTGCGGACAACGCGTAGTTAGCACGCTGGCAGCTAGCCGTAGTCTAAATTGGAGGCGACGCCGTGCTGCAGCTGCGCAGTTGCGGTGCCGGTATAATGTGCTATAACCTTAAAGCATGCAATACATAGGTCCATTGGAACTGATAGATAAAAAACCAAGGATCCTCGAAATTTTCAAGGATCTTTGTGGAAGGCAGTCTCATATGAAATAATTTTATATTAGTACTTGAGAAATCAAAAGTATTAAATATCAAAGACTCGAGCCTAGAAGATGCAATGTATTTGTACTATAAATGTACTGGCTCTTTATATAAACAAATATATTTTCAGTCTACCCAATGTTACGCGGATTATGAGTGTCTATTGGTGATGGTGGTGCTCAACATCATTATTTTTAATTTTACTTTTAATTTTTTTAATTCACACCCAGATTTGATACTGGATGAAACAAATTCTCCCTCAATAACTTGCAGTTGAGGACCTTGATACAGTCAGTTAGTAATCAGTAGTTGAGGTTGATTGAGGGATCTGATTCCCCTTCACCTAAGACAACCATGTTGGCAAACAGAATTAATTTGATACCTGAGATTTGTGATGTCAACAGCTTCCATTGTGCGGGGTCCATTGTATATTTTGTTTTTTTTTTTAAATGGGTTCTCGAAAAAAATAATTTTGTATTGTTTGTATTTGTACCTTACCTTCTCTTATTTCAAAGTACGCCTCACATAACAGGCTAAAGTTCTTTACGTTTATTTGGCTCTCCTTACGACATTTTTTCGAACGATCTTGAGCATAGTGCCCCAGAATATTGTTTTGTTTCTGACATGTTTCAAGCACGTTTCGTTTAAGTCCGAACTGAAATGCGTAGAATTGTTTTACGATTGTTTGTAGTCTAGATCTAAACTAGCATACCTAATATATTTTATTACGTTGGCACATGTAAACATCAATGTTTTTGTTTTAGATCGTAGGACTAGCAAAGAAACGTGATATATTTTTTTGTCCCAGTTCACCACTTGAACAAAAAAATGATTAGCGGGCTCTGTTCAGATTACGTCTAGCAAAAATATGATGTCTTAAAAATGAGTGATAGCTTTTTACAGCTCACTATAGCGTTTGATTATGAAATACTGCTGATTTCTTATATGTTGGACCTAGCTTGATCATTGAAGTTGGTTAATATGGGCTAATTTCACGTCTTGACCAATCAGTTTTTAACTAAAAATTTGTCATAATCAACTGTTAAATATTTGATTGATTGATTAGTCAGCTAACCCCTGCTAGCCCATACAAAATTACTTGTGCCACAGAGTACATAATCTGATACCTTTTTTTATCTTCACTATTAGATTGTGGTAAGGGTCACATCACGTCTTAACACCTTATTTGGTGCACATAAAACTTTATTCCCTCAAATACATTAATCGGCAAATTTCGGGCGGGCGGGCGGCTGCAGGTGTGAGGAGGAAGGCTGAGCCCCGGGAACAAATCATAGACTCAAAATTAAAATACTGTAAATTCTGGCTTCGTTTAACGTCTCTTGACGAAGTGTATTTAAGTAGATAATGGCTTAACTCGTTGGTTTAAACGTCACTTTTTGGCCAAGAACAGTGCATAAAAAAAATTGCCGCTGACAAACGTCACTTTTTGCTTAGGGACGGTGCTATTTGATAAAAGTGGTTGTCTTTTTTATATTATCGGTCTGAAAAAGTCCTATAATGAACTTAGGCCTCTCCTCGTTACTACGCACATTCATCTCAACATTCGCATTTCCGCTGCATGCACTCTTCTTTCATCAGTCCCACGTGATTACATAGTGATTTTTAATTTTTAAAACATAAAAACCTAATATTGTAGAATCGGTGTGACGGCATCCACCCCTCACTCATCATGATGAAATTCTCACCGTACGGGGAATAAATAAAGCTAACAGTTTCGTCCGGAATAATGGAAACAACTTAGTCCCCTCCCTATCCCAGAGTTTACTCTTAGCCACATTTTATGACTCTTTCCGTCCGTCCGGGACATCTCCTTTGATCGGAGTTATGGTTCTGTAAAACTCTACTTTAAATTTTACTGCTTTGTATTTAGTAGATGAAGTCTGTTTTGGTAACCGACCCAAAATGGACGGTTACTTTTAAATATAAAGTTTTCAGTGCCTATCGTAAAAACGCGCCACATCGCTTGGTCGGTTTTCATAATCTGGTTTAAGGTATTTATTCTTAAAAAGACATGGATACATTAAGTAGCTCTTATTCTCTCTGCCCTTATCCCACTTTATTTGGGGTCGGCACAACATGTCTTCCTCCTCCATTCCCCTCTGTTAGCCGTCATCTCTGCATTCACTCCTCTCTTATCCATGTCATCTTTCACACAGTTCATCCATGTTTCAATGGTCTACCTCTGCTCACATATCCATCTACATCCATACTCAATACTCTCCTAATCCCGCACCGCCAAAAAAAAAAACTTAAGTTGGTACTAAAATCTTAGGGGATTTCTACTGTGTGGGATCAAAGTCGTGAAGCTGCAACGTTCAGCACGTTCCGATTTGGACCAGTGACCGATATGGCAATAGGAACTAAGCGTTTCCGATCTTCCGGATGTAAGTGCTTAGCTTAAGAATGCACATAAGTGGACATGACCAGGCTACTTGGCCTCTCTCCAATAAAACTGCAAACACCGTATTAGTGCAGTCAGCAGTATAAAAGTTATGTCATGTAAAAGTTTGGCTTAGTTAGGGGATAGATATCACTATGGAAACGTCCATTAATATCCTACTAATATAACAGATGCGAATGTTTAGATGTTTGGATATTTCTGGCATAGGTTAAACAACATTTTAAGACTATATTACTTTATGATGATTTGAAGGTATCTAAAAAATAAACTACTTATATGGAAAGCACAACAACAATTTGGTATCTCAATACAACCAAACACTTGTACACAGGATCCTTGAAACCCTTATTTATTAACGAGAGTACGTCTATCGTACGACAAAACAATATTTCGCTAGACTGCCGAAATTCTTGCTCAAGCTGTTTGATTTAAAACTTGGTTACCGCCAGCCCACCTGCTATGAGAATAAATTGTCGGGAATACCGGCACACTGGACGATAGAACGCATTTACACAGCAAGCAGGCCAATCGAACATTATTAGAACATTTTCATCCCAAAATTCATCCGTTCCGGACGTGCGTGACCTACGAGGCATTGCTTTGTTATATGCGATGGCTACCACTTAACATCAGGTGGGCCATATGCTTGTTCCATCAGCTGGTAAAAAAAAAACTTCTTCCCATAATAAAGTATTTTTACAGAGTAGTTTTGCCCAGAAATGCTACATTAATTACATCTTCACTTACACTTTTATAATGCGGACAGCCTAAGAACCAAGAAGCATGGCAAATGCTGCGGACAAATGCAAAGAGATTGTGGAACTGGTGAAAAGGGCTATTGTCAGTGATGATACTTTGAGGTGAGGTTCTAATTTATTAAAGGAATAAGAAATGATATGCGACCTTAAGCACTTGTCAAGAGCACTGGTGGTCTAGTGGTGGCCCCGCCTTCCGATCCGAAGGTCGTGGCTTCAAATCCACTCGTGTACCAATGAGTTGTTCTATCGAAAAATGTATGTGCACTATGCCAGTACTCTCAAAACGGTCAAGGAAAACATCGTGAGGAAACCGGCGTGTTGTAGAACCTAAAAAAGTGGCCTACTTGCGGAAAAACCTGCCCCCACATCAAGTGCGCATGATATATACTATAATATACTAGCAATTATCATGGAGGTCCTTAGGGGACCATTATAGAGACCTATAGCTAATGCATAAAATAAATAATGTGGGAAACTTAGCCACAAACTTAGCAGAGCTTATAGATACCAAATAACAGGTTGAAAATCGACTCAAAATCCTTAAATTGAGAGATAAATAAACTAAATAATGAAATAACACTCAGCTGAAATAACACTCAGCCTTAAAGGTCAGTTAGAATAAACAATAGGTGCTTTAATTATTGCCATGTATTTTTTTTCAATATGTAACAGCCGTTAGGCTGCTACTTATTGAAGGGTTAGTTTGTTTTTGTCTAAATTTGCACTTTTAGCAGAGTGAAAGTACCAGCCATTTCAATTCATCAGTCGTTTTATAAGTAAATCGGTCAAACTGTATTTCTTAGATTATCCTAATCCAAATTTAATCTGTTTCAGACAAAAACGGGCAAAAGTTAACTTAACAGACTTAATAACCCAAGACCACCTGCTGTCACTAAGCCGAAGGGATCTAAACATCCGCCTTAAGAAATACCAAGTGGAGGACTTGACTAAAGATGAATCCATGTCTGAAGATGAGGATGATGTTGTAATTCTCAAAAGTGAACAGAGTAAATATGATGGTAAGTTATCATAAAATAGGCATCCAACTTGCATTACTTTTGATGTTATAAAAATTATAATTTATGGATTACTTTTATTATACATAAATAGTTAGAACAAGTATGCCAACCTAAGCTTTGCCATCAAAGCTTTGCCTCGTCACGGACATCAGGAATGTGTCCGTGTTTAATGCACTGCCTCCGTCAACTTGAGGCATACAGATGTTCAGCCTCATGTGCCAGTAATTGCACTGGCACCCACACCTTTCAAACCGGAACCCAGCAATGCTGCTGCTTCACAGCAGAAATAGGCATAGTGGTAGTACTTTCCAGGTTGAGCCCTACTTATTTTGTTTTGGGTAAAAAGATACTACTATTTGAGTTTTAGAATAATTACATAATTATAATTTATTTTAAATTGCAATTTCTGTTTACAATGTAAACATCTCATGATAATCGCACCATACAACGTATTTTCAGTACTACATCACTAGAATCTACTTACAATACATACATTCATGCAACTTTCCCTAAGGGTAGGCGCTGCCTAGGCAGATATCATTAGTTTGTAGGTAGAGATCTTTCAAATGAATATGACCTATGTTGTTTAAAGCACAATAAGATTACTAAACTATCCTGCAAATTATAATAATTATGATGACAGTGTGCGATATTAATATAATTGCATACTCATTCATTTTCAGTTGACAATATAATGAGGAAATTATTCATCAAAAACTGTTTAGTAGCTTACTAAATCAAATGTGTTTGTATCCTAGCCTTAGACAATTTCAACTTCAAATGTAATTCAATCAGTACTTGGCAAAATAAAGCTCATGAAATCAACTTGCTCTCTGATGTAGCCTTGCCCTACTTTTGACTATAAATAATTCGGTTCAACAATGCTGAGTTAAATACCTACCTTTGTTTTTATTTCAGTTGTATCATCAGTGCCGCAGACAACAGAAGTTATCTCGAAAAAGGGAACATCAAAATGGATAGAAATATCCTCAGATTCAGATGATTAATTTAAATTGTTGTACAATAAATTTGGAATACATAACTTTACATTTTTTTTATAATCTCTCCATAGTAATAAGCAGTTGCATTCTCTACAGCAGAAAATCAACATTTTGTCACAGAAACATCTAAAAAACTAAAATAAATACGTATTCTCCTTCTAACAAAAGTAATCTCCATAAGCTAGAATAAAGAGACGCATGTTTCGGCAGATTCGGGCTGTTGTGGAATGGAACTGGAACAGGTTTTCAGTGGTTTAGACAACAGTTCCAAGCTGTTGTTTTAAAATACCTGTTATTTTTACCTGTTCCGATATATATGCCTCACTCCTACTGTGACTGCTTAAAGGCTAAGAAACAAGAAGACTTCTCCAAGAACGTATACCCAGAACTGTTGAAGAAGCTAGCTACTATCGCTGAGAAGAACAACGGTCATCTCGCTTTGGGCAAGGTAATTATAACAAACTAGCAGCCCGTCCCAAAACAGTTAAATAAAATACATTATTTCTTTTATTAACTCGCCTTATTTCTTTACCACAATACATAGATAAGGCACCTACTGCTTATAAATCAGACTAATTATAGCATTTTGTATTTTAATTTGAAACAGCTTTTATCCTATTCTAGTCATTAGTACATAATTGATAATGAAATATTGGATGTATGTAATGTAACATAGGCAGGAGCCAGCTATTTCCCCCTGCGCGTGGAGGTTTTGACTGATTCTACACATGGCTATGGTAGAATGAGGTTGATATCCCAGCACAGGATATCAAACGCTTCCTTCGTCAGGCGAAAGTTCGAAATAAACTCAAACGAATGAGTTTTGATGAATCATGTGCTTACCTACTAGATTGTAAATAAGAATACTTACTCTTGATTACTCACAACAAAGAAGTATTTTTTAGTATTTTAAGGATTTTCGGTGCTTTTGTGGTTTTCATTCCATTTTCAAAAAATCTTGAGTTGGTATTACTGAATTGATTTGTATTACGATAAGGGATCAATCGAGAAGTTTTAATCTGTTATATTTATTCTTATAAAATTCAGCAGTTGCATTAATCTGTTGGTGCCGGTGTGCCGGTATACCCAGCCACGAAAATTTTTACCTGCTTTCTACGTAAATGATGGAGTTCGCCATTCTCCATTCATAGATTCACCAATCAATTTGTCAACGAATTCGATTGCTAATCTGCTGTTCCAATTACAAATTCAAGTGGTTTGCTTCATTAAGCTGATGTGCTTTTGTTTGTTTGGTGTTTTGTTACATTAATTCAGGAACATTTTGTTGAAATCACAGTTTAAAAGGTAAAAAGTCTACGAACGATTTTTGTCTAAAACGTACTGAGCGCAAAAGCTCCATACCTACAGCTTCCCTTCCAAGTATAGTTTCCAACTCATTTCATGTCCGTAGTAAGCACAAACGAGTTCATTACACTCCGACCGATTTTACAGCGATTCTCCCTTTGCACTTTTTCGGTACCGAAAATAGCAACGCGTCTAGGTCAAAGGTTAGGTCTAGTACTTGCGATCTACCTACTCGCCATTTAGATCTGCCTTCCAAACGTAAACACACCAAAATGCCTACACCTACGGACAAAAGTAGTGTGACCATGTCCACAAAAAGTAGGGTGTCCATGAAAAATTTAGGACATTTTTCGACAGTGAATACTAATGTTGAAAATGGTCCCCTGAGTGATTCTATTCAGCACCAGGCTAGGTTAAGGCCTATTTTAAGTGTCCAGATTTTAGGCATTAGGGGCAAGGGGGTGTTAGATTCAGGCGCTAAAAAAAGTATTGCTGGTGCGTTGCTTTATGAACAACTGCTCAAGCACAACCACCCGTGTAGGGAGGCCACTCAACGGGTAAGGCTTGCAGACGGTTCCGCGCGCACACGAGATATCCTTTTCACTACCTTGGAGGTAAGAATAACCCCACAAAGGTCAATAAGTTTAGAGTTCACAATTTTCCCTGATGCTCAAAATAATGAGACTTTGTTCGGGATGGATTTCCTGGTAGCCGCAGGTATTGTGCTTGATTTTCATGCTGCCACCTGGTACTTTTCGGGTGACCATGTCACATACCCAATGGAGTATGAAAATCCAACCAGGTCAATTTCATCCGTTGCTGCCGCTAATTTCTTAGGCGATGATGATGGTAGACAGCAGTCAAATTCTTTGCAAGACAATGGCAACAGTTTTAAAATGCAGGGGGAGCCTTCACCTTCGTGTAGGCCCGTGCAAACTTCAATTTTGTCTCTCTCAAACGTTAGGGACCCGTTGAAAATGTCTCAGGACATTCGCAAGGAGGCATCAGACGCTCCTCGTCATTCAGACAATGTCATAGGGAAGCGCCATAGGGATTTAACCCTATTTAGCCCTCCGTTCAACTCCAATGTCCCATTAAGGTCCAAAAGGCGCAGAGGGAGACCACGCTGTACTGTTTTAAGTCCCAAGCTGGACCCGGGACGTGTTCTGGGCAGTCAAAGACAGATGCGTCTGGAATGTAGAGAAGAATAATTTTATAGTATTGCTTGTTTGTCTACTTTGTTGCATTAACTAGGCCAAACTAGGAGTATAACGGTCTGACGCCATGCTCTGTGTTATTTGACCTTGGCACATTTTGCTCAAGTACTTTCAGGTTTTTGCAATAAAATGAAGAAAATATCAAGGTCGAGTGATCTTTCGAAGTAAGTTGGCCGCCCACGCTTCGAAAGCTTATAGTCAATAAATAAAGCTTGTAAATATTGTCATACTAAACTTACAGCTTGCTGCGTTACAAGCAGTAGGCAATGTATAGCAGTAAGTAAATGCAGATATTGTTTTAGGATGACATTTGGAAGATGGACCTTCAAAAGATAAAGTAGACGGATTTGAGATAAGTCCCTGACATAAATAAATAAATAATAAATAAATATTATAGACAATCCATACAACACTATCTAGCCCCAAACTAAGCAGATGCTTGAGCTACTTTTTCTACACTGCCACTCAAAAAGCATATTCTATACGTATTTTTAGGATGTTCGTACATACCCAGACCGGTTTTTGGTCTGGCTGCTATGACAAGTGCGCGGAGACTGACGGCAGCCACATACATTCGCCTATGGCTGCCGCAGCCTGGAGTTCGGGGCTGCCATAGTGCGCGGGTTCCCATACAATGTCATTATATTCGACATGCTGCCATAATGCGCGGGAGGCCTAACGGACTGCGCGACAATAGAAGTGTGGAAGTGTGAGTTGCGTACCTGCAGCGCATGATGCGGCTCCGGCGCGTAGTGCGGCGCATAGGGTCCGTAGGGCGCGTAGTGCGGCGCGTAGGGGCCGAGCGGGAACCGCGGCCTGCGCTCCTTGTTGTCGGTGTGCTTGATCTTGGGATGACGCGGCGGTTCCTCAGCGCGCGCGACACCTATGCTTTCACCCGGCGAGGTCGGTGGCGATCTGGAAATAAAATGTATCAAGTTCAATTTCATTAGGATTGAGCTGGCCACGCCTGCCGCATGTCTGACGATCTTTGGGCTAAAACCACCACTGATTGTATAAAATAAAGAGCAAGATGGTTCACCATTTTGATTCTTATTCTGTATTTTTGCAAAGCATGTCGATGGAAATAGTTCAAATCTACAAGGAGGGAATCATGAGATACAGACATTTTTGTGTTCGTTTCCATACAAAAATAACAGTTTTCATCGATTTGCTCGTGTATAGCTAGGTAGCTAGGTATCAATAAAACGTCGATGTTCAGAAAGTACTTAATTTATTCGAACCAACTGCAGTGTTTAAATATAAAATTACATTTTATAAGAAACTAGAAAATTTAATAATGAACTCTGTTTTCCACCTGTAGGTATTACAGGTAGAAAACAGAGTTTGAATGAACTCTGTTTTCCACCTGTAGGTATTACAGGTAGAAAACAGAGTTCAGATCACCGACCGCAGGCAATGTGCCCAAAAGGCTGGCAACGTTAACTCTTTAAATAGCTAAGCTAATTCTTTGCCCTAGGTAAGCGGCAGCCCTTTGGTCACCAGTCTAAACCAAAGTAATATTGCTTTTTTACCCTATATAATTCAGAATGAGGGATGAAAGTTATGTGACTAAGAGAGTGATGAGTATGGATGTGGATTGATATGTGAGCAGAGGTAGACCAAAGAAAACATGGATGAACTGTGTGAAAGATGACATGGATACGAAAGGAATGAATACAAAGATGATGGCTGACAGAGGGGAATGGAGGAAGAAGACATGTTTAGCCAAGTTCGTCGAAAGGTAAATTGCGGTTTACGGTTTATGACGTATAAAAAAAAAACTACTGACTAGATCTCGTTCAAACCAAATATCGCTGGAAGTTTACATAGAAATGTACAACATATATTTTTTTTAGTATTATCATTCTCTTACTTTAGAAGTTAGAGGGGGGGACCAACTTTTTTCCACTTTGGAAGTGTCTCTCGCGCAAACTATTCAGTTTAGAAAAAAACGATATTAGAAACCTCAACATCATTTTTGAAGACCTATTCATAGATACCCCACACGTATGAGTTTGATGAAAAAAAAATTTTTGAGTTTCAGTTTCAAGCATGGGGACCCCCGAAATTTATCTTTTTTTTTTTATTTTTATGTAAAAATCTTAATGCGGTTCACAGAATACATCTACTCGCCAAGTTTCATCAGTCTAGCTCTTACGGTTTCGGAGAAAAATGGCTGTGACATACGGACGGACAGACAGACAGACAGACAGACAGACAGACAGACAGACAGACATGACGAATCTATAAGGGTTCCGTTTTTGCCATTTGGCTACGGAACCCTAAAAACGGTAGGAACCGAGCCGTAGTTTGTTGCCTGTTTTTCTAGGCTTGGTCGCGTGGAACTGGCACCTATATAGACTCACCTAGCTTTAAGACGTTTCAAAGTGATTCTTGCAATTCAACTGAATAAATTATACACCTTTGATTTGATTTCATTTGAACGTTTGATTTCATAGTCAGTTGAGAACAACACACACTGAGAATATATAAATGGGCTTCGGACTTCTCTAGGCGATGATTTTACTTTTTTTTTTGTTTTTGGCGTCGCATGATTTTATGCATTTGCCATAAAATCATGCGACACAATGTACATCAGAGGTTCCCACCCTTCTTTTTCTCATAGACCACTTTCAAAATGCTGCTGGTTCTGCTGGACCCCCTACCTTCAACTATATTCCCAGTCGATAAAAATATGGAGATTAGATCTAACTATGAACATTTGCGTTGTGGCTGAATTCCTACCACGAATTAATAGTTGGCTTCACGTAGCCAACATTTTAATTCTGCACTACATTTCATCCTGATATATTTTCCTGATTTCCTGTTTTCTGATACATTTTCGTATTCGTGGAGCGCCGATTAGGATATGCGAACCCCCATTTTATTGTTACGCCATCGTTTTGACCCCCGTCAAGTCTCCCGTGGACCCCTGGGGGTCCACTTGGACCACGTTGGGAATCAATGATGTACATCGTTATATTGTACCCCGTTATTACGATGCCAGTTAACACATGTTCACTGTAGCAATGCAAACATAGATTTTTGCTTTTTAAAGTAACAGTAAAGTAGTATAACTAGCGGCACATAACTCTAGCGATGAGCGATACGCGCTGCGCATGCGTCGTACTGTGCCATGTCACGCACAATGGATGTGTGCAGAGTGTCCTATTGGCACAGAGAGCGGAGTGCGACTGGAGAGCCAATCAGCGCTACGCACGCCCGCCCTTCATACCGCGAGCCCCCCTCAGGTAGGTACCTTATTTTTGACTTCTGCGCAATAACGGTCAGCGCTAGAGTTATGTGCCGCTACCTATAATAAACAAACCACGAACCGGAAGACGAAAAGTAAGGCGCCCACCCACCAGATGGACTGACGACATTGTTAAGATCGCAGGAAGTCGGTGGATGGAAAGGGCTCAGAATCGTTCTTCCTGGAAGTGTGTAGGGGAGGCCTATGTCCAGCAGTGGACTTCTTCAGGCTGATGATGATGATGATGACCTACACCTGGACAACTTTCACTTTAAACAATATTATATGTTCCGCTACATCAAAACACATTATCATCAGCCAAATACTATAATCAAACCATATAAATACTCATATATTCATATTTGGGTTAAGAGGTTATTAGTGGTGGTAGAATGTGTTATTATGTGTGGTGATAGTCGTATGTATTATTAGTTATTATGAACAGTGTAAATACGTTGGTTCTGTAAATTCCTTTTTACAGAACGGACTCAAGCACGCACGACCTTCGCACGACCTCTCGGACGCACGGCGTCAACGGATTTTACAGAAGAGTTCCACGGATTCTTCAAAGGATTCATCAGAGATCCTCCATTATATTAATATTAAAAGAATTTGTTGGTTTCTACACAGCTGGTCTAGATTATCGTAAAACACACAGCAGATTTATACATTATCTATTCGTGTAAACCGTAAGCATTGTAAATTATTCGGATTTAAAAATTTTACATTACAAAATTTACACACGACGAAGCAAACGCTTTTCTCTGTTTATGGCGAAGAGATAAACATTGAAACTTTGCTTCAGCATAAGACCAATAAAGAGTCAATGTGTTTTTATATTTTATCTACCTTTATTTTCATCGATTTGAAACTACCGATGTAGATGATATTGATAGTTGGTGTTCTACAAGGCACGACTTTTTTGCCATTACTTCTTCACATTTAGAACAACAAAACTTGTCTGAAATTCATATTAAATAATTTCGTTTTTATTCTGAGCACATATTCCACGCTCAAATTCAACTGAAGAGGGTTAACCAATTTATGTAATTTAAAAATAAACCACCCCTCACGTCACCGAAAGGTAAATAATAATAAATTACCACACCCCTTGACAACTCTAACGCGTGATTGAAATCAAATGTCACATGACAACCACAAATCATATTTAGCGAAGACAAAACTGGAATGGAGCAGTATTCGTTCATGAATGCATAATTAATACTTTTCTTAAAGGCGATGACAAAAGCTGGGCGGCTGTGTAATTCTGTTGCAATCAAAAATCTTATAGTAATAAATAAATGATTAAACATGTCATATCGTGTTGCTATCATTTTTCGACCACTATCTATCTGTTGCCATTCTTGTTTAACAAAGCGAAGTTCCTATTCGCTATCTCATGTTTATTATGTCAACATTCAGTCTTGTTGCAATTGTTCTACTTGAACAAAACATGAATTGAAACAAAACTTATCTTTGACACATACGTTTTGTTTCAATTCATGTTTGGAAGCACAAAATAATGTCAAGGCTGAAAGATACGCCTAGGTTTTGATTGCAACAAAAGATACGCAATCACCTCCAAGGTTGATTTAATTAGCAAATTGTATAAAAATGTACTATTTTAGTTTATTGCAGAAAATCATACAGTAACATAGCAGTCTTGTTTAATACGTCACTTCTATGTAGAGTATAGATAAACCAGTATAAAAATACACGCCCCTCCACCACGTTTTCTTGACGTTGACTCACAGCAAAGTAGTTAAAAATGATCCTTGTAATATAAGTGATAAAGAACAATTTACTTTGACTGACTGGAGTAGCGGGACGTGCATTTTAGGCTTGGACGATCTCTACACAGTGCTGTTTTTATATACAAAGTAGACAAACAAGCATACAACCCATTTGATGGGAAGCTCCTTTCATGCACTGTTTTCTTACGTTACTTGGACTTCAGACCCTGAGCCTCAACCGGGGTCATGCTAACCGCTAGATCCTTCTGTGCAAGATCGTTGTTCGCGGTCTGAGCGTCGAAGCCGTGGTAGGTTCCATACTCGCGGCACATAGTCATGTAGTGTTGCCATTTCTTGTCCTGTCCTAGGCAGAGCGGGTTGCCGATGATCACGCATTTGGCTTTAGCGCGAGTGATGGCGACGTTGAAACGCTGGAAAGAACGATCAATGTCAGAGCTGGCTAAAATCCAAGATGGCCGCCTTGTTATACCCAAATCCAATATGGCGGACCAAAGAATTAAATGAAATGAGGGTAGTTTTTGTTAATGTTTCATTCTAAATCAATATCACTTGATTTTGGCAGAATTTACTGAATTGTGGAAAATGGTATATAAATGACCTGTCTTATCTCAATCAATTAATATTTTTCTTATAATCTCTCACAAGCCTCTCATATTTCATCTTAATCTTGTCCCAGGCACTATAGCGTCCCGTAATTAGAGGCACAAGTAAGTACCAGTTGCCCTGACGTTATATAAGTAATCTACTATAGATGCAAAGGCCTGTTTTTTATCTTTCACATACCTTCTCATCAACCAAAAAGCCCAACTGGTACTTGGCATCATAGTCCAAAAGATTGGCGTTAGCGCGTACAGTCGATATGATGATGACGCGTTTCTCCCTGCCTTGCCAAGCCTCCACGGTACCAACTTCAATGGCGCCAAAACCACGGCTCTTCACCCAGTTGTCGATCAGATGACGCTGCAAAATCCATTTAAATTATATTTCTGAAGAAACCCGTGGTGGTCCCGGCAAAGAATTGGACCTCTCCATCACTTAATCAGTACAGGAAAGCAACTGGAGAATGGGCAGCAGCATTTTCTATACTCTCAGCACACAAATAGCGAAATAAATAAATAATAGGCTCGACAGTCAATTAAGGGGGTACGATTTCCATACAAACTTAATTTACACAACTATGGGCAAACAAAGTATAAATGTACACTGAAATAGCTGTAATAGGCTTTTACAGTGGTACTTATTACCGGCCAGTTATATAAAGTTGGAGTGGTAGCCGTTGGTCGTGGCAGTCGGGGCTTCAGAAAAAGAACTTTCGACAAACTAAAAGCTTTGGTGTTAAACGACGGGCTGCTCAGCAAAGTGAGAGCAAATCTTCACCGTCGTTTAAATTTGTGCGTGCAAAGAGAAGGCGGACACATTGAAAACTTAAAAATTTAAAATGTAAGTACCTACGTATCTTTTTATGACCTACAACTAAGTACCTATCGCATCGCAATATTAGCAAAACCTGCCTCGCCTTTGAAGGAGGCCGCCCGCCTTTGACGACGGCCGCCGGCCGCGCGGGCCGAAAAGCGAGCAGACGGATAAAAGCCGGCGCCGCCGCCCCGCGTGCTCCGCGTGCCCGTCCGCATGGTGCCGCTTTGTGCGCTAGCTGCCAGGCACGGGCGCACATCGCGTACGTCGTTATAGCTCATACAAATAGGGTCGCATTTCACGTAATAAATGAACTTAATATGAATGAACTATACTTTACTCTCTCACTCAGTACTACTACTTACTACTACTTTATACAGGTTGCTTCATCGGTTTGCATTTTATTTCCTATTTAGTTTGTTGAAAAAATCCCCCGTCATCCCCTGAGGCCACAAAATTAAAATCCTGAAGGCTCTTTCACACGAACGTGGCATGCCGCACCTGAAAGTGTATAGATAGCGTGTTGGAGAAACAAATGCTTTTGGGTATAGTAGGTATTAGGTATACAAAGTATGTGAAAAACTAAACATATTAATTTTTCCTTAATTTATTGTCGTGTGAATTTCAACGCCGTCCATCGCTCCTAATTATGTATTTGTCACACGTAAAGATGTATTTATTATAAACAAAAAATCGGTTGTCTGTAAAGTCGGTTTACTGACGATAGTTGAACGTGACAGCGTCACACAGGCGTTCACGCGGACGCATCGCTCACTCAAGTAAGAGAGAGACAGATGTCGAACGCTGCCGAACGCGGAGGCCGATTGTGCCTCTCTGTCGCTCGTTCCGCGCTCTCGCTTGCACTTCAAGCCGCCGCATGAGTCATGTATTTTCGTGCGTGCAGCCGGCTCCATCGAATTAACATTCTGTCTCTACTCTATTAAGATTTAATGGTTACTCACAATATTACCTAAAATACACATACCAATACATTATACATACCCATACTAAATCATGTATTATGTAATCATAATGCCGATAAATAACATATACCATTGTATACCTTGATTTATATATAATAATTATAATTAAACAATACCATATATATAAACATAAAAAACCAAATAGCTATAATATTAATTATTAAATTATTAATTATAATGGAACCATATAGCTGATATAACACTTGTATACATTTTTTTTATAAATACATACTTAGAATACAATATGTATAGCACCAAGATAGGGAACAAACATCTATGTTAACCACACAAATCTTTGTTCTCCGTGGGGATCGAACCCATGACCTACTGTGCAGAAGGCAGAACATTGTACAGACTTGTAATATAAGTGTTAGTTTGTTTATTCACGCTCATCAAAATCTGATGTTTGATGGTATTACTCAGTTTTTATTTGCAGGCTCCAACGCACTTTCAACATATACCTACTTGCCTTTTTGGTTAGTTTGGTTTAGCAAAAAATGGTTAAGTATTCCATACTTGGCTTTAAGTTATATAACAATAAGATATTTATACACCTAGAGAGCTGTGGATTTTGTACTACCATCATACCTTGTCACATTCCAGATCCGGAGTTGCGGATTTAAATAGCCGTTTGCCAACTGCATTTTAAATAAATAGTTGAAGCTATATATTAATCAAGTAATTTAGAAGATATATTATTTATTTAATACTATCTTTATGTTTTTAAAATTTAAATTTTACATTGCGCTCTAATTAGACTTTTTAAACTTCTTACCGTTGTAATGGGCTTCCAACCTACTTGCTGAATAAAAAGTTGGAATTTGGTTCAACGACCTCCTTGCAGTTAGAAAGACTTTAGAAAGTTGGAACATGGTTGAATAAAATAGAACTTGTTTTTTTTATAATTTGACAGCTGTCAGTAGAACTTTGTCGCTCGTTTCGCACTCTCGCTTGCACTTCCAGCTTTAAATGGAACGCCTCAGAGCGAGGTAACGCCGCATGAGTCATGTTTTTTCGTGCGTGCAGCCGGGTCCATCGAATTATAAGACGTTGTCATGTCAAAAGAAAACAACTATTTAAAATCTATTCACGCATGTTCTGGTATAGGCATATCGAGTTGTCGACAAAATCTTGAGACAAGCATCTATTCTGACATAATTTATTCTGAGGTTCTGGTAAAATAGAAGGTTCGAACGTTTGAGTTCTGGCAGTGAATGGCATTTTATTTACAGCCACCTCTAGTCACCTGCATTAGCTTGATATATGCTTAAAATAACTCTTTCAGTGAATACCTTAAATATTTAAGGTATTCACTGAAAGAGTTATTTTAAGCATATATCAAGCAATGCAGGTGACTCTATAGAGTTCCTCCAAGGTGAATACAAAGATGACGGCTGACAGAGAGAGAGGAAGAAAAGAACATATTGTTTATGCCGATCCCACATAGGAGAAACTTAACATATCTTACTGATAAGTAGGTACGAGTACTTAAGCATATAAATACAAAACCATTTTCACATCTAGTTTGTGTGTCGGATGATTTAATGGGCAACTCATAAAATAATTCTAGCACTTACCATAAAACGCCCCACTACCTCTAAAATAACGTATTAATGTACTTGTGATGCACGTTTACGCCAGATGTACTTACCACAAACGATTGTTTACAAAATTAACTGCGATCGAAATTTACTAGAAAACTAGGTCACGAATTTATTAGTTTGAAGAACCCCGACCTGCATTGCAATTAGATTTAAGAGCGTTGTTATACAATAATAGAACTGTGGTTATAATTTCAGAAATAACGTGGTAATAATTTTATCTTCACACACACCCTCATACTCATACATACACAACACATACTCTGCAGCGTTTTACTGCATACCTAAATACCAATAGCATTTTTATTTAAACGTCATCAGTTTTATTTTGTGGGGTTCTTAACTGTTGGCGATTTTTATTATTTATATTTCTTGCACTAAAAATGTAAATTCGATATTAGCCGTTAGTAATTTAAGAATTTACATAGTATAGTAAAAACTGAGGATTTTGTTCTAAAATAAAATAAATAAGAACACTAAACGTGTGTTGTGTTTCCAAATTCTGTTAAAACACTTGCATGGTTGAAGTTTCTTAGATTAGTCAGAAAAATGTATATCCAGAGAGTAAAATTCTGAGCCCTCACCCACCGAATTTCCGCAATATAACTGCTTAATAATGCTAATGCGCTTCCATCAGAATCACGCGTTGCTTAGATCAGTCATCTAGACAACATTTTAAACGATCAATGTACGTAGGTAGGTAATACTGAGGTAGAAGAAGGTCTTAGCCGGTTTTGGGGATAGGACATCTCTACTGAAACGGGGCAACGAGACATCACTAGCCGGGATATAGAAATATAGCGTCGAAATGCGTGGATTATTGTTTTCCATGTTATAAAGATAAACGGAGTTCTAGCTGTATTCCATTGGATAGTTAGTATTAGAAAACTGGCACACAATTTCCAATAAACTATGCCAATAAAATTAATTAGAGCATCCTTTATTTCCCTCAATAATACTAGCCTCTGCCGATATAATCTAGAAAATAATTCAATATTTATGTTATGGTTGGTTTAAGTTAGTGATCCGGGTTCTTGGCACTCAGATTGTTCAAATACAAATACAATTAATTCATTTCAGTAAACTTAATATATGGTACATTTCATGGATTTGAGACTCTCAATACCTGTATTAGAGAGTCTCGCTCTTCTATAGTAGATTCTATGATGACTAAGTGTACTAAGTTTGGCCCAATAACGTCATATGAAAACTGTTTGTTTGGGCCTTGTAAGCAGTGCAATTTAAAACACAATTCTTTAATTCACAATAATAATCGCACTACGATGACGGCTGCGGTTATTGAGGCGAGCGTTCCTCCGCCACCGCCGCCGCCAGCGCCGGGAGCGGGGACCGCCCGTGATGGCACTCACAATAATCAGTTCATTCAAGTTAGCAATGTTCATACCTGACACGCTTGTTATTATCAAGGACATAAACCTTCCGCCATTGAAATGGCAACTGGGACGCATTGTGAAGACGATACCTGGTAAAGACGGAATCTCGAGAGTCGCCGACATCCAGACATCATCAGGCATAGTGAGACGAGCATACACAAAAATTTGCCCACTAATTGAAGATGAATGAAGTTATTGTAAGCTGATGCTTTCAAGGCCGCGGGCATGTTGGAGATAGACATTAAAAACCTACCCAGTAATCGCGTCATGAACTGCCAATTAGAACACAACACGGTGAAACGCTGTCAAATATTCGCTGTCAAATCTCAAATCTGACAGCGATATTTGACAGCGTTTCACTGATCGCTACCGCCAGCGAACTAGATGTGTTCGGGCCATTAGTATGCAAAGAACGGAGAATATTTCGTCTGACATGATACGTGATACCTTTTTTGAGGTCCTCTTTGATCACGTTTACCACAGACTATATTTTAATATGAACGTGATTTAGGCCACACGTCGATCAAATCGTGATCATGTTTTTGTCGAAAATGGCAAATGTTTTTCGAATGTTTCAAGGGCTTGCCTTGTGCCATTTTACTGGCCTCATAGAGTCTGTTTTTTCAGATTTCTGTAGACAATTACTCATGCTCATTTCTCGACTTTTTTCTGAATCATCTTTAGTATTTGACAGAAGTTGTTTTAACAATGTACAGTTTTGAAGAGATTTCCTCTGTTTCGCTGCCCCTGGAGATAATGAGGCGTACACGTGACAAATACATTAAAATACACAGCGTCTTCCAAGTACTTTTATTGCGTCAAATAACTTTATTATTTCAAAAATCAAGATGTCGGAAAGTTATTGCGCAAGATTAGCCCCAAAATCGTTATTTTTTTTTATGTATAGGAGAGGTATATGGCCAGCAGTTGGCTTCCTAGACGTGGTTTTTATAAGCCTGAGCCAAGCTATTGATACCAAATGACGTCAAATGACTAGATATACCCACCCATCTTACAGCCGTCACTGTTAATAGCACAGGAGCTTTACCGTATCTGTTCACCCCTAAAGACATTTGGTTAAAAAATCCTTGCATTTGAGTCGTAAAAAAACGGTTGTTAAACAGTTAAACGTCTTGTTTACGTATCTCAGCTTGACCCATATTGGAGCACATATAGGGTACATTTCAATTTCCTTTTTAATATTTCATGGCGCCGGAGTTATGGGGCTCTTACGTGGATTTCGGTGAACGGGATATTGGAAGCGGAATGATTTGAAAACTTGAGACTCTTGGAAACTTGGGTGACAATGATTAGAATGAGTGAAGGGTTTGTAACTTGTTCTCTTCGTATGCATTGCATGAAACAAAATTATGCAATAAATTCCTCTGAAAAATAATTAAAGAAACTTTTGCCCGTAGCACTTTTCCAGCTTAAAAATAGACACTTTTGCCTATAGATAGACAAGTTCCACTTCAGATCGCTCATGTTTTGGTATTCGGCACCAGTGGTATGCCCTATTTATGGTCCCACTGTTCTAGTTTGGAGGCCTTTAGCTTTGAAGCAATGTTTAAATAGTTTTAGGGTGTTATTTGCTGAATAGAGCTAGCGATTTGTAAGACAGGGCTTTGAATTTAGGTCAATGTTGTTTTTTTTTTGTTTTTTTTTTATACAAGTAAGTTAGCAAACAAGCATACGGCCCACCTGATGGAAAGCGGTTACCGTAGCCTATGGACGCTTGCAACACCAGAGGCATCACTCGCGCGTTGCTGACCCTTTAAATATTTTAAAACGCCCTTCTTGAAAAGCCCCATGCTGTAATTAATAGGGAAAGTCTCGGCAAGAAGAGTATTCCACAACCTTAGAGTGCGCGGGAGGAAGTTCCTCTGGAACCGGACGGTGCGCGACCATGCCGGCTCCAAGGTATGTGGATGAGCCCTCTCCCTATGGCGAGCCGTCCGATGACAAAATGAAGATGTGAGCATCATTATAAAAACTCCACCTACAGAATAGACGAGTTAGAAACTTGAGCACTTGCAATGAGATTATAGTCAGATTTTTATGAAATTCCGGAGGTCAGTTGCTTATACTAAAAATTAAACCGAAAAAGCAATTTAGGGCTACAGTATTTTGATATAAACACTTTTAAACTAGTGAATGTCCTCTGTTTTGATGGAGTTAAGGTTCAAAATGGTTATAGCAATTCCAACAATGCAACCTGCCCTACTAATTCACAGAATATGATAAGATTAGGTGCTTTAACGAAACTGATAGATAACAGTATCTACCAGATATGAAATCATGCAGTGACGAGTTACCTGTTAGCAAAAACAGACATAAAGACAAAAGAACTAAAATACAGTGAAATATTTATCAAAAATACAAAATACATAACTTAACCACAGGCCGTACTAGGTCTCCAAGCTGAGTTTTTAATTTAACTGATCTAATGACCTGATCTGAACCTTTATATAATTCTATGATTCGACCTCGCCTCCACTGAAGAGGAGGTGAATTCTCATCTACGATGAGTACTAAGTCGCCCAGCTTAATATTATTTACATGTTTGAACCATTTATTACGTATCTGTAAGGTATGAAGATACTCAATGTGCCAACGTGACCATATTGTTTGATACATTTTTTGAATGACTTGAAACCTTGATAGTCGTGACATTTTTGTATTTTCCCAATGACTTTCAGGTAAGGCTACTAATGGTTGACCAATGATGAAGTGACCAGGTGTGAGTATTTCCAAATCACATGGGTCATCTGACATAGGCACAAGCGGGCGTGAGTTGAGAATCGCTTCGATTTTAGTGAAAATAGTTGACAGTTCTTCAAAAGTTAATATGGTATCCCTTACCTCCCGTTTCAGTAGATTTTTGGCGCTCTTGACTGCCGCTTCAAACAGGCCTCCCATGTGAGGTGAAGCAGGAGGATTGAACTCCCATCTGATATTCTGCTTTCTGAGCTCCTCTTGAAGAATGATTTCATTATCCAACAGGAATTGATTGACCTCCTTGAGATAGTTATTAGCTCCAATAAAATTTGTACCTCGATCTGACCTGATGAGTGATGGCAGTCCTCGTCGACTGACAAACCTCGTGAACGCCGCGATGAAAGCTTCCACGTTCAATGATGACACAACCTCCAAATGTACTGCTTTGGTCCCTAAACATACAAAGACACATAGATAAGCCTTGACTGAACGAGCGTTTCTTAACAAACTACTCTTTACTGTTTTATGGTTTAGCATAATTTTGTATCCGAGCGTACAATATTATTTTGAACGTGGTTTGACAAGTTAAAAAGCCGAACTTACAATTTTTTTTTATAATTTGTATTGAAAAATATTGAAAAAAATATATTTTGTTTAGTATTTGTTTTCCTTTTGAATTGATCCATTAGATCCATTTACCTAGTTGAAGTTGGTAAAGTAAAAAAAAAGTATCACTTGAATAATTCCGATGTATGATGCCAAACGCGTGGTTGCCCGTTTAAAATTTTGTTGGTTAATCGAGCTGATAAAGCGAAACCGTCGATCTAATTAAAGTGTTTAAATATAAAATGATTATAATCACGTGTATCGGTGTGTTGACTGTGGTGGCTCGAACTTTAGCAGAAGCAAACGGAGAAGTAGCGTGTTGTCCACCAGATAAATTTTTGTCTTTTTCACAAGTAGAAGGAAAAGCAGTATGTTTTGAGATAGGGAGTAATGATTCTTCACCTACGACTCCTAACTGTGAGTCCGGGTTTTATAAGACACTAGCTGACACCCGCGACTTCGTCCGCGTGGTTAGTTTAAAGTCATAGTTTGAGTTCGTTTAAAAGAAACTATTTTATGGTGGAAAGCGGACAACTATTGATATGTTTTCACTGTTTTTTGCTTATATTTTGAGAGTTATTTTTCGTGAATTTGCCTTAGTGGCTAAGTTGGGTTATGTATGCGTTGGTTTTACATGACCAAGTTCTGGTTACCTTAGTTTTGAGTTTGCATTCAAAACTATATAAAGTGTGTTTGAAAGATGGTAACTGCTGTTGTAGCCGATTTTTTTCAGCTGTGTTTAGTTTTGGTATGATAGGTGCTTCCCGCGATTTTGTCTTGGTGGTTATCATCGGTTTTTTTGTAAACATTTGTGTGTATTAAAACCTGGTGACAAATGCTGCGGTAGCTGAATTTTTTTAAATGTTTTTTTGCGTATTTTGTAAAGCTCTTTTTCGTGATTTTGTTTAAGTGGCTAATTTGGGCTATCGTATTCGTTGGTGTATAATTGAATCTTGTTTTTTTAGTTTGATATGATCAAATCCAAGTTACCATCGTTTTGAGCTTGTACTTTAGAGTGTGTTTGAATTTGAAGGTGAGTGCTGTTGCAGCCGTTTTTTTTCAGCGGTGTTTAGTTTAAGTATTATAGATGATTCCCGCGATTTTGTCTTGGTGGTTATCATCGGTTTTTTAGTAAACATTTGTGTGTATTAAAACCTGGTGACAAATGCTGCGGTAGCTGAAAATTTTTTAATGTTTTTTTTTCCGTATTTTGTAAAGCTATTTTTTGTGATTTTATGTTATATTAGTGGCTTATTTGGGGTTTCGTATGCATGTTGGTGTATAATCGAATCTGAATTTTTAATTTGACATGACCAACTGCTGGTTACCATAGTTTTGAGCATGTACTTTAGAGTGTCTTTGAATTTGAAGGCGAGTGCTGTTGTAGCCGATTTCTTTCAGAGGTGTTAAGTTTAAGTATGATAGATAATTCCCGCAATTTTGTCTAAGAGGTTATCTTTGGTTTTATTGTAAACCTTTGTGTGTATTCAAACCTGATGACAGATGCTGCGGAAGCTGAAAATGTTTTAATGTTTTTTTTGCGTATTTTGTAAAGCTCGTTTTCGTGATTTGTTTTAGTGGCTAATTTGGGCTATCATATTCGTTGGTGTATGATCGAATCTGGTTTTTTTAGTTTGACATGATCAAATGCAAGTTACCATAGTTTTGAGCTTGTACTTTAGAGTGTATTTGAATTTGAAGGCGAGTTCTGTTGTAGCAGTTTTTTTTTCAGCGGTGTTTAGTTTAAGTATGATAGATAATTCCCGCAATTTTGTCTTGGTGGTTATCATCGGTTTTTTTGTAAACATTTGTGTGTATTAAAACCTGGTGACAAATGCTGCGGTAGCTGAAAATTTTTTAATGTTTTTTTTTGCGTATTTTGTATTTTTTGTGATTTTATGTTATATTAGTGGCTAATTTGGGGTTTCGTATGCGTGTTGGTGTATAATCGAATCATTTTTTTTAATTTGACGTGACCAACTGCTGGTTACCATAGTTTTGAGCATGTACTTTAGAGTTTATTTGAATTTGAAGGCGAGTGCTGTTGTAGCCGATCTTTTTCAGCGGTGTTTAGCTTAAGTATGATAGATAATTCCCGCAATTTTGTCTAAGTGGTTATCTTTGGTTTTATTGTAAACCTTTGTGTGTATTCAAACCTGGTGACAGATGCTGCGGTAGCTGAAATTTTTTTAATGTTTTTTTTTGCGTATTTTGTAAAGCTCGTTTTCGTGATTTGTTTTAGTGGCTAATTTGGGCTATCGTATTCGTTGGTGTATGATCGAATCTGGTTTTTTTAGTTTGACATGATCAAATGCAAGTTACCATAGTTTTGAGCTTGTACTTTAGAGTGTATTTGAATTTGAAGGCGAGTTCTGTTGTAGCTGTTTTTTTTCAGTGGTGTTTAGTTTAAGTATGATAGATGATTTCCGCAATTTTGTCTTGGTGGTTATCATCGGTTTTTTTGTAAACATTTGTGTGTATTAAAACCTGGTGACAAATGCTGCGGTAGCAGAAAATTTTTTAACGTTTTTTTTGCGTATTTTGTAAAGCTATTTTTTGTGATTTTATGTTATATTAGTGGCTAAATTTGGGTTTCGTATGCGTGTTGGTGTATAATCGAATCATTTTTTTTAATTTGACGTGACCAACTGCTGGTTACCATAGTTTTGAGCATGTACTTTAGAGTTTATTTGAATTTGAAGGCGAGTGCTGTTGTAGCCGATCTTTTTCAGCGGTGTTTAGCTTAAGTATGATAGATGATTCCCGCAATTTTGTCTAAGTGATTATCATTGTTTTTTTTTAAACCTTTGTGTGTATTCAAACTTGGTGACAGATGCTGCGGTAGCTGAAAATTTTTTAATGGTTTTTTTTTGCGTATTTTGTAAAGCAATTTTTTGTGATTTTATGTTGTATTAGTGGCTAATTTAGGGTTTCGTATGCGTGTTGGTGTATAATCGAATCAGATTTTTTTAATTTGACATGACCAGCTGGTTACCATAGTTTTGAGCATGTACTTTAGAGTAGGTTTGAATGTGAAGGCGAGTGTTGTTGTTTTCGTTTTTGAAGCGGTGTTTAGTTTCGGTATGATAGGTGTTTTCCGCGATTTTGTCTTAGTGGTCACGTTGGGTTTTATGATTGTAAACTTTTGTGTGTATTGAAATTTGGTGACAGATGCTGCGGTAGCTGAATTTTTTTTACTGTTTTTTTGTGTATTTTGTAAAGCATTTTTTGTGATTTTTCTTTAATTTATTTTTCCCTTTTTTCTTCTTTTAGGGTTTTTTTTTCCTATTTTCTTTCTTAGTGCACCTTTGCTCTATAAGAGGAACACATTTTCCAAGTTTCATGCTTCTAGGACTAATGACTTAGGCTGTGTGTTGATTTTTCTTTAAACCATTTATCCCCTTTTTCTCCTCTTAGGGAAAGAATTTTCCAATTTCCTTTCTTAGTACACCTCTACGCTATAAGAGGAACATACCCTCCAAGTTTCATGCTTCTTGGACTAATGGTTTAGGCTGTGTGTTGATTTTTCTTTAAACCATTTATCCCCTTTTTCTCCTTTTCGGGAAATAATTTTCCAATTTCCTTTCTTAGTACACCTCTACGCTATAAGAGGAACATACCCTCCAAGTTTCATGCTTCTAGGACTAACGGTTTAGGCTGTGCGTTGATTGTCAGTCAGTCAGTCAGTCAGTCAGTCAGTCAGTCAGTCAGTCAGTAACGTAAGAGTTTTATATATTTAGAAGATTAGTGGCTAAATTTGGGTTTCGTATGCGTGTTGGTGTATAATCGAATCATTTTTTTTAATTTGACGTGACCAACTGCTGGTTACCATAGTTTTGAGCATGTACTTTAGAGTTTATTTGAATTTGAAGGCGAGTGCTGTTGTAGCCGATCTTTTTCAGCGGTGTTTAGCTTAAGTATGATAGATGATTCCCGCAATTTTGTCTAAGTGATTATCATTGTTTTTTTTTAAACCTTTGTGTGTATTCAAACTTGGTGACAGATGCTGCGGTAGCTGAAAATTTTTTAATGGTTTTTTTTTGCGTATTTTGTAAAGCAATTTTTTGTGATTTTATGTTGTATTAGTGGCTAATTTAGGGTTTCGTATGCGTGTTGGTGTATAATCGAATCAGATTTTTTTAATTTGACATGACCAGCTGGTTACCATAGTTTTGAGCATGTACTTTAGAGTAGGTTTGAATGTGAAGGCGAGTGTTGTTGTTTTCGTTTTTGAAGCGGTGTTTAGTTTCGGTATGATAGGTGTTTTCCGCGATTTTGTCTTAGTGGTCACGTTGGGTTTTATGATTGTAAACTTTTGTGTGTATTGAAATTTGGTGACAGATGCTGCGGTAGCTGAATTTTTTTTACTGTTTTTTTGTGTATTTTGTAAAGCATTTTTTGTGATTTTTCTTTAATTTATTTTTCCCTTTTTTCTTCTTTTAGGGTTTTTTTTTCCTATTTTCTTTCTTAGTGCACCTTTGCTCTATAAGAGGAACACATTTTCCAAGTTTCATGCTTCTAGGACTAATGACTTAGGCTGTGTGTTGATTTTTCTTTAAACCATTTATCCCCTTTTTCTCCTCTTAGGGAAAGAATTTTCCAATTTCCTTTCTTAGTACACCTCTACGCTATAAGAGGAACATACCCTCCAAGTTTCATGCTTCTTGGACTAATGGTTTAGGCTGTGTGTTGATTTTTCTTTAAACCATTTATCCCCTTTTTCTCCTTTTCGGGAAATAATTTTCCAATTTCCTTTCTTAGTACACCTCTACGCTATAAGAGGAACATACCCTCCAAGTTTCATGCTTCTAGGACTAACGGTTTAGGCTGTGCGTTGATTGTCAGTCAGTCAGTCAGTCAGTCAGTCAGTCAGTCAGTCAGTCAGTCAGTCAGTCAGTAACGTAAGAGTTTTATATATTTAGATTTCGTGAAAATTGTTGGTGCAGTTTCCGAGATCCTAAATATATATATACTAGCTGACACCCGCGACTTCGTCCGCGTGGTTAGTATAAAGTCATAGTTTGAGTTCGTTTAAAAGAAACTATTTTATGGTGGAAAGCGGACAACTATTGATATGTTTTCACTGTTTTTTGCTTATATTTTGAGAGTTATTTTTCGTGAATTTGCCTTAGTGGCTAAGTTGGGTTATGTATGCGTTGGTTTTACATGACCAAGTTCTGGTTACCTTAGTTTTGAGTTTGCATTCAAAACTATATAAAGTGTGTTCGAAAGATGGTAACTGCTGTTGTAGCCGATTTTTTTCAGCTGTGTTTAGATTTGGTATGATAGGTGCTTCCCGCGATTTTGTCTTGGTGGTTATCATCGGTTTTTTTGTAAACATTTGTGTGTATTAAAACCTGGTGACAAATGCTGCGGTAGCTGATTTTTTTAAATGTTTTTTTGCATATTTTGTAAAGCTCTTTTTCGTGATTTTGTTTTAGTGGCTAATTTGGGCTATCGTATTCGTTGGTGTATAATTGAATCTTGTTTTTTTAGTTTGACATGATCAAATGCAAGTTGCCATCGTTTTGAGCTTGTACTTTAGAGTGTATTTGAATTTGAAGGTGAGTGCTGTTGTAGCCGTTTTTTTTCAGCGGTATTTAGTTTAAGTATGATAGATGATTCCCGCGATTTTGTCTTGGTGGTTATCATCGGTTTTTTTGTAAACATTTGTGTGTATTAAACCCTGGTGACAAATGCTGCGGTAGCTGAAAATTTTTTAATGTTTTTTTTTGCGTATTTTGTAAAGCTATTTTTTGTGATTTTATGTTATATTATATTAGTGGCTTATTTGGGGTTTCGTATGCATGTTGGTGTATAATCGAATCTGAATTTTTAATTTGACATGACCAACTGCTGGTTACCATAGTTTTGAGCATGTACTTTAGAGAGTCTTTGAATTTGAAGGCGAGTGCTGTTGTAGCCGATTTTTTTCAGCGGTGTTTAGTTTAAGTATGATAGATGATTCCCGCAATTTTGTCTTGGTGGTTATCATCGGTTTTTTTGTAAACATTTGTGTGTATTAAAACCTGGTGACAAATGCTGCGGTAGCAGAAAATTTTTTAACGTTTTTTTTTGCGTATTTTGTAAAGCTATTTTTTGTGATTTTATGTTATATTAGTGGCTAATTTTGGGTTTCGTATGCGTGTTGGTGTATAATCGAATCAATTTTTTTAATTTGACTTGACCAACTGCTGGTTACCATAGTTTTGAGCATGTACTTTAGAGTTTATTTGAATTTGAAGGCGAGTGCTGTTGTAGCCGATTTTTTCCAGCGGTGTTTAGCTTAAGTATAATAGATGATTCCCGCAATGTGTATTCAAATCTGGTGACAGATGCTGCGGTAGCTGAAAATTTTTTAATGGTTTTTTTTGCGTATTTTGTAAAGCAATTTTTTGTGATTTTATGTTGTATTAGTGGCTAATTTAAAGTTTCGTATGCGTGTTGGTGTATAATCGAATCAGATTTTTTTAATTTGACATGACCAGCTGGTTACCATAGTTTTGAGCATGTTCTTTAGCCATTTTTTGAAGCGGTGCGGTGTTTAGTTTCGGTTTGATAGGTGTTTTCCGCGATTTTGTCTTAGTGGTTACGGTGGGGTTTATATAAACTTTTGTGTGTATTCAAACCTGGTGACAGATGCTGTGGTAGCTGAAATTTTTTTAATGTTTTTTTTTGCGTATTTTGTAAAGCTCGTTTTCGTGATTTGTTTTAGTGGCTAATTTGGGCTATCGTATTCGTTGGTGTATGATCGAATCTGGTTTTTTTAGTTTGACATGATCAAATGCAAGTTACCATAGTTTTGAGCTTGTACTTTAGAGTGTATTTGAATTTGAAGGCGAGTTCTGTTGTAGCTGTTTTTTTTCAGCGGTGTTTAGTTTAAGTATGATAGATGATTCCCGCAATTTTGTCTTGGTGGTTATCATCGGTTTTTTTGTAAACATTTGTGTGTATTAAAACCTGGTGACAAATGCTGCGGTAGCAGAAATGTTTTTAACGTTTTTTTTTGCGTATTTTGTAAAGCTATTTTTTGTGATTTTATGTTATATATTAGTGGCTAATTTTGGGTTTCGTATGCGTGTTGGTGTATAATCGAATCAATTTTTTTAATTTGACTTGACCAACTGCTGGTTACCATAGTTTTGAGCATGTACTTTAGAGTTTATTTGAATTTGAAGGCGAGTGCTGTTGTAGCCGATTTTTTTCAGCGGTGTTTAGCTTAAGTATGATAGATGATTCCCGCAATTTCGTCTAAGTGATTATCATTGTTTTTTTTGTAAACCTTTGTGTGTATTCAAACCTGGTGACAGATGCTGCGGTAGTTGAAATTTTTTTAATGATTTTTTGCGTATTTTGTAAAGCAATTTTTTGTGATTTTATGTTGTATTAGTGGCTAATTTAGAGTTTCGTATGCGTGTTGGTGTATAATCGAATCAGATTTTTTTAATTTGACATGACCAGCTGGTTACCATAGTTTTGAGCATGTTCTTTAGCCATTTTTTGAAGCGGTGCGGTGTTTAGTTTCGGTTTGATAGGTGTTTTCCGCGATTTTGTCTTAGTGGTTACGGTGGGGTTTATGTAAACTTTTGTGTGTATTCAAATTTGGTGACAGAAGCTGCGGTAGCAGATTTTTTTTAACTGTTTTTTTTGCGTATTTTGTAAAGCAATTTTTTGTGATTTTTCTTTAAACTATTTTTCCCTTTTTTCTTCTTTTAGGGAAATAATTTTCCTATTTTCTTTCTTAGTGCACCTTTGCTCTATAAGAGGAACACATCTTCAAAGTTTCATGCTTCTAGGACTAATGGTTTAGGCTGTGTGTTGATTTTTCTTTAAACCTTTTTTCCCCTTTTTCTCCTCTTCGGGAAAGAATTTTCCAATTTCCTTTCTTAGTACACCTCTACGTTATAAGAGGAACATACCCTCCAAGTTTCATGTTTCTAGGACTAACGGTTTAGGCTGTGCGTTGATTGTCAGTCAGTCAGTCAGTCAGTCAGTCAGTCAGTCAGTCAGTCAGTAACGAAAGAGTTTTATATATTTAGATACTAGCTGACACCCGCGACTTCGTCCGCGTGGTTAGTATAAAGTCATAGTTTGAGTTCGTTTAAAAGAAACTATTTTATGGTGGAAAGCGGACAACTATTGATATGTTTTCACTGTTTTTTGCTTATATTTTGAGAGTTATTTTTCGTGAATTTGCCTTAGTGGCTAAGTTGGGTTATGTATGCGTTGGTTTTACATGACCAAGTTCTGGTTACCTTAGTTTTGAGTTTGCATTCAAAACTATATAAAGTGTGTTCGAAAGATGGTAACTGCTGTTGTAGCCGATTTTTTTCAGCTGTGTTTAGATTTGGTATGATAGGTGCTTCCCGCGATTTTGTCTTGGTGGTTATCATCGGTTTTTTTGTAAACATTTGTGTGTATTAAAACCTGGTGACAAATGCTGCGGTAGCTGATTTTTTTTAAATGTTTTTTTGCATATTTTGTAAAGCTCTTTTTCGTGATTTTGTTTTAGTGGCTAATTTGGGCTATCGTATTCGTTGGTGTATAATTGAATCTTGTTTTTTTAGTTTGACATGATCAAATGCAAGTTGCCATCGTTTTGAGCTTGTACTTTAGAGTGTATTTGAATTTGAAGGTGAGTGCTGTTGTAGCCGTTTTTTTTCAGCGGTATTTAGTTTAAGTATGATAGATGATTCCCGCGATTTTGTCTTGGTGGTTATCATCGGTTTTTTTGTAAACATTTGTGTGTATTAAACCCTGGTGACAAATGCTGCGGTAGCTGAAAATTTTTTAATGTTTTTTTTTGCGTATTTTGTAAAGCTATTTTTTGTGATTTTATGTTATATTATATTAGTGGCTTATTTGGGGTTTCGTATGCATGTTGGTGTATAATCGAATCTGAATTTTTAATTTGACATGACCAACTGCTGGTTACCATAGTTTTGAGCATGTACTTTAGAGAGTCTTTGAATTTGAAGGCGAGTGCTGTTGTAGCCGATTTTTTTCAGCGGTGTTTAGTTTAAGTATGATAGATGATTCCCGCAATTTTGTCTTGGTGGTTATCATCGGTTTTTTTGTAAACATTTGTGTGTATTAAAACCTGGTGACAAATGCTGCGGTAGCAGAAAATTTTTTAACGTTTTTTTTTGCGTATTTTGTAAAGCTATTTTTTGTGATTTTATGTTATATTAGTGGCTAATTTTGGGTTTCGTATGCGTGTTGGTGTATAATCGAATCAATTTTTTTAATTTGACTTGACCAACTGCTGGTTACCATAGTTTTGAGCATGTACTTTAGAGTTTATTTGAATTTGAAGGCGAGTGCTGTTGTAGCCGATTTTTTCCAGCGGTGTTTAGCTTAAGTATAATAGATGATTCCCGCAATGTGTATTCAAATCTGGTGACAGATGCTGCGGTAGCTGAAAATTTTTTAATGGTTTTTTTTGCGTATTTTGTAAAGCAATTTTTTGTGATTTTATGTTGTATTAGTGGCTAATTTAAAGTTTCGTATGCGTGTTGGTGTATAATCGAATCAGATTTTTTTAATTTGACATGACCAGCTGGTTACCATAGTTTTGAGCATGTTCTTTAGCCATTTTTTGAAGCGGTGCGGTGTTTAGTTTCGGTTTGATAGGTGTTTTCCGCGATTTTGTCTTAGTGGTTACGGTGGGGTTTATATAAACTTTTGTGTGTATTCAAACCTGGTGACAGATGCTGTGGTAGCTGAAATTTTTTTAATGTTTTTTTTTGCGTATTTTGTAAAGCTCGTTTTCGTGATTTGTTTTAGTGGCTAATTTGGGCTATCGTATTCGTTGGTGTATGATCGAATCTGGTTTTTTTAGTTTGACATGATCAAATGCAAGTTACCATAGTTTTGAGCTTGTACTTTAGAGTGTATTTGAATTTGAAGGCGAGTTCTGTTGTAGCTGTTTTTTTTCAGCGGTGTTTAGTTTAAGTATGATAGATGATTCCCGCAATTTTGTCTTGGTGGTTATCATCGGTTTTTTTGTAAACATTTGTGTGTATTAAAACCTGGTGACAAATGCTGCGGTAGCAGAAATGTTTTTAACGTTTTTTTTTGCGTATTTTGTAAAGCTATTTTTTGTGATTTTATGTTATATATTAGTGGCTAATTTTGGGTTTCGTATGCGTGTTGGTGTATAATCGAATCAATTTTTTTAATTTGACTTGACCAACTGCTGGTTACCATAGTTTTGAGCATGTACTTTAGAGTTTATTTGAATTTGAAGGCGAGTGCTGTTGTAGCCGATTTTTTTCAGCGGTGTTTAGCTTAAGTATGATAGATGATTCCCGCAATTTCGTCTAAGTGATTATCATTGTTTTTTTTGTAAACCTTTGTGTGTATTCAAACCTGGTGACAGATGCTGCGGTAGTTGAAATTTTTTTAATGATTTTTTGCGTATTTTGTAAAGCAATTTTTTGTGATTTTATGTTGTATTAGTGGCTAATTTAGAGTTTCGTATGCGTGTTGGTGTATAATCGAATCAGATTTTTTTAATTTGACATGACCAGCTGGTTACCATAGTTTTGAGCATGTTCTTTAGCCATTTTTTGAAGCGGTGCGGTGTTTAGTTTCGGTTTGATAGGTGTTTTCCGCGATTTTGTCTTAGTGGTTACGGTGGGGTTTATGTAAACTTTTGTGTGTATTCAAATTTGGTGACAGAAGCTGCGGTAGCAGATTTTTTTTAACTGTTTTTTTTGCGTATTTTGTAAAGCAATTTTTTGTGATTTTTCTTTAAACTATTTTTCCCTTTTTTCTTCTTTTAGGGAAATAATTTTCCTATTTTCTTTCTTAGTGCACCTTTGCTCTATAAGAGGAACACATCTTCAAAGTTTCATGCTTCTAGGACTAATGGTTTAGGCTGTGTGTTGATTTTTCTTTAAACCTTTTTTCCCCTTTTTCTCCTCTTCGGGAAAGAATTTTCCAATTTCCTTTCTTAGTACACCTCTACGTTATAAGAGGAACATACCCTCCAAGTTTCATGTTTCTAGGACTAACGGTTTAGGCTGTGCGTTGATTGTCAGTCAGTCAGTCAGTCAGTCAGTCAGTCAGTCAGTCAGTCAGTAACGAAAGAGTTTTATATATTTAGATTAGTGGCTAATTTTGGGTTTCGTATGCGTGTTGGTGTATAATCGAATCAATTTTTTTAATTTGACTTGACCAACTGCTGGTTACCATAGTTTTGAGCATGTACTTTAGAGTTTATTTGAATTTGAAGGCGAGTGCTGTTGTAGCCGATTTTTTTCAGCGGTGTTTAGCTTAAGTATGATAGATGATTCCCGCAATTTCGTCTAAGTGATTATCATTGTTTTTTTTGTAAACCTTTGTGTGTATTCAAACCTGGTGACAGATGCTGCGGTAGTTGAAATTTTTTTAATGATTTTTTGCGTATTTTGTAAAGCAATTTTTTGTGATTTTATGTTGTATTAGTGGCTAATTTAGAGTTTCGTATGCGTGTTGGTGTATAATCGAATCAGATTTTTTTAATTTGACATGACCAGCTGGTTACCATAGTTTTGAGCATGTTCTTTAGCCATTTTTTGAAGCGGTGCGGTGTTTAGTTTCGGTTTGATAGGTGTTTTCCGCGATTTTGTCTTAGTGGTTACGGTGGGGTTTATGTAAACTTTTGTGTGTATTCAAATTTGGTGACAGAAGCTGCGGTAGCAGATTTTTTTTAACTGTTTTTTTTGCGTATTTTGTAAAGCAATTTTTTGTGATTTTTCTTTAAACTATTTTTCCCTTTTTTCTTCTTTTAGGGAAATAATTTTCCTATTTTCTTTCTTAGTGCACCTTTGCTCTATAAGAGGAACACATCTTCAAAGTTTCATGCTTCTAGGACTAATGGTTTAGGCTGTGTGTTGATTTTTCTTTAAACCTTTTTTCCCCTTTTTCTCCTCTTCGGGAAAGAATTTTCCAATTTCCTTTCTTAGTACACCTCTACGTTATAAGAGGAACATACCCTCCAAGTTTCATGTTTCTAGGACTAACGGTTTAGGCTGTGCGTTGATTGTCAGTCAGTCAGTCAGTCAGTCAGTCAGTCAGTCAGTCAGTCAGTAACGAAAGAGTTTTATATATTTAGACTAGCTGACACCCGCGACTTCGTCCGCGTGGTTAGTATAAAGTCATAGTTTGAGTTCGTTTAAAAGAAACTATTTTATGGTGGAAAGCGGACAACTATTGATATGTTTTCACTGTTTTTTGCTTATATTTTGAGAGTTATTTTTCGTGAATTTGCCTTAGTGGCTAAGTTGGGTTATGTATGCGTTGGTTTTACATGACCAAGTTCTGGTTACCTTAGTTTTGAGTTTGCATTCAAAACTATATAAAGTGTGTTCGAAAGATGGTAACTGCTGTTGTAGCCGATTTTTTTCAGCTGTGTATTAAAACCTGGTGACAAATGCTGCGGTAGCTGAATTTTTTTTAATGTTTTTTTGCGTATTTTGTAAAGCTCTTTTTCGTGATTTTGTTAAAGTGGCTAATTTGGGCTATCGTATTCGTTGGTGTATAATTGAATCTTGATTTTTTAGTTTGATATGATCAAATGCAAGTTACCATCGTTTTGAGCTTGTACTTTAGAGTGTATTTGAATTTGAAGGTGAGTGCTGTTGCAGCCGTTTTTTTTCATGTTTTTTTTTGCTTTTTTTTGTAAAGCTATTTTTTGTGATTTTTTGTTATATTAGTGGCTTATTTGGGGTTTCTTTTGCATGTTGGTGTATAATCGAATCTGAAATTTTAATTTGACATGACCAACTGCTGGTTACCATAGTTTTGAGCATGTACTTTAAGAGTGTATTTGAATTTGAAGGCGAGTTCTGTTGTAGCTGTTTTTTTTCAGCGGTGTTTAGTTTGAGTATGATAGATGATTCCCGCAATTTTGTCTTGGTGGTTATCATCAGTTTTTTTGTAAACATTAGTGTGTATTAAAACCTGGTGACAAATGCTGCGGTAGCAGAAACATTTTTAACGTTTTTTTTTTGCGTATTTTGTAAAGCTATTTTTTGTGATTTTATGTTATATTAGTGGCTAATTTTGGGTTTCGTATGCGTGTTGGTGTATAATCGAATCAATTTTTTTAATTTGACTTGACCAACTGCTGGTTACCATAGTTTTGAGCATGTACTTTAGAGTGTATTTGAATTTGAAGGCGAGTGCTGTTGTAGCCAATTTTTTTCAGCGGTGTTTATTTTAAGTATGATAGATGATTCCCGCGATTTTGTCTTGGTGGTTATCATCGGTTTTTTAGTAAACATTTGTGTGTATTAAAACCTGGTGACAAATGCTGCGGTAGCTGAAATTTTTTTAATGTTTTTTTTTGCGTATTTTGTAAAGCTATTTTTTGTGATTTTATGTTATATTAGTGGCTTATTTGGGGTTTCGTATACATGTTGGTGTATAATCGAATCTGAATTTTTAATTTGACATGACCAACTGCTGGTTACCATAGTTTTGAGCATGTACTTTAGAGTGTATTTGAATTTGAAGGCGAGTGCTGTTGTAGCCGTTTTTTTTCAGCGGTGTTTAGCTTAAGTATGATAGATGATTCCCGCAATTTTGTCTAAGTGATTATTATTGTTTTTTTTTGTAAACCTTTGTGTGTATTCAAACCTGGTGACAGATGCTGCGGTAGCTGAAAATTTTTTAATGGTTTTTTTTGCGTATTTTGTAAAGCAATTTTTTGTGATTTTATGTTGTATTAGTGGCTAATTTAGGGTTTCGTATGCGTGTTGGTGTATAATCGAATCAGATTTTTTTAATTTGACATGACCAGCTGGTTACCATAGTTTTGAGCATGTTTTTTAGCCATTTTTTGAAGCGGTGCGGTGTTTAGTTTCGGTATGATAGGTGCTTTCCGCGATTTTGTCTTAGTGGTCACGGTGGGGTTTATGTAAACTTTTGTGTGTATTCAAATTTGGTGACAGAAGCTGCGGTAGCAGATTTTTTTTTACTGTTTTTTTGCGTATTTTGTAAAGCAATTTTTTGTGATTTTTCTTTAAACTATTTTTCCCTTTTTTCTTCTTTTAGGGAAATAATTTTCCTATTTTTCTTTCTTAATGCACCTTTGCTCTATAAGAAGAACACATCTTCCAAGTTTCATGCTTCTAGGACTAATGGTTTAGGCTGTGTGTTGATTTTTCTTTAAACCTTTTTTCCCCTTTTTCTCCTCTTCGGGAAAGAATTTTCCAATTTCCTTTCTTAGTACACCTCTACGCTATAAGAGGAACATACCCTCCAAGTTTCATGCTTCTAGGACTAACGGTTTAGGCTGTGCGTTGATTGTCAGTCAGTCAGTGAGTCAGTCAGTCAGTCAGTAACGAAAGAGTTTTATATATTTAGATTAGTGGCTAATTTTGGGTTTCGTATGCGTGTTGGTGTATAATCGAATCAATTTTTTTAATTTGACATGACCAGCTGGTTACCATAGTTTTGAGCATGTTTTTTAGCCATTTTTTGAAGCGGTGCGGTGTTTAGTTTCGGTATGATAGGTGCTTTCCGCGATTTTGTCTTAGTGGTCACGGTGGGGTTTATGTAAACTTTTGTGTGTATTCAAATTTGGTGACAGAAGCTGCGGTAGCAGATTTTTTTTTACTGTTTTTTTGCGTATTTTGTAAAGCAATTTTTTGTGATTTTTCTTTAAACTATTTTTCCCTTTTTTCTTCTTTTAGGGAAATAATTTTCCTATTTTTCTTTCTTAATGCACCTTTGCTCTATAAGAAGAACACATCTTCCAAGTTTCATGCTTCTAGGACTAATGGTTTAGGCTGTGTGTTGATTTTTCTTTAAACCTTTTTTCCCCTTTTTCTCCTCTTCGGGAAAGAATTTTCCAATTTCCTTTCTTAGTACACCTCTACGCTATAAGAGGAACATACCCTCCAAGTTTCATGCTTCTAGGACTAACGGTTTAGGCTGTGCGTTGATTGTCAGTCAGTCAGTGAGTCAGTCAGTCAGTCAGTAACGAAAGAGTTTTATATATTTAGATTAGTGGCTAATTTTGGATTTCGTATGCGTGTTGGTGTATAATCGAATAAATTTTTTTTATTTGACGTGACCAACTGCTGGTTACCATAGTTTTGAGCATGTACTTTAGAGTTTATTTGAATTTGAAGGCGAGTGCTGTTGTAGCCGTTTTTTTTCAGCGGTGTTTAGCTTAAGTATGATAGATGATTCCCGCAATTTTGTCTAAGTGATTATTATTGTTTTTTTTTGTAAACCTTTGTGTGTATTCAAACCTGGTGACAGATGCTGCGGTAGCTGAAAATTTTTTAATGGTTTTTTTTGCGTATTTTGTAAAGCAATTTTTTGTGATTTTATGTTGTATTAGTGGCTAATTTAGGGTTTCGTATGCGTGTTGGTGTATAATCGAATCAGATTTTTTTAATTTGACATGACCAGCTGGTTACCATAGTTTTGAGCATGTTCTTTAGCCATTTTTTGAAGCGGTGCGGTGTTTAGTTTCGGTATGATAGGTGCTTTCCGCGATTTTGTCTTAGTGGTCACGGTGGGGTTTATGTAAACTTTTGTGTGTATTCAAATTTGGTGACAGAAGCTGCGGTAGCAGATTTTTTTTTACTGTTTTTTTGCGTATTTTGTAAAGCAATTTTTTGTGATTTTTCTTTAAACTATTTTTCCCTTTTTTCTTCTTTTAGGGAAATAATTTTCCTATTTTTCTTTCTTAATGCACCTTTGCTCTATAAGAAGAACACATCTTCCAAGTTTCATGCTTCTAGGACTAATGGTTTAGGCTGTGTGTTGATTTTTCTTTAAACCTTTTTTCCCCTTTTTCTCCTCTTCGGGAAATAATTTTCCGATTTCCTTTCTTAGTACACCTCTACGTTATAAGAGGAATATACCCTCCAAGTTTCATGCTTCTAGGACTAACGGTTTAGGCTGTGCGTTGATTGTCAGTCAGTCAGTCAGTCAGTCAGTCAGTCAGTCAGTCAGTCAGTAACGAAAGAGTTTTATATATTTAGATTAGTGGCTAATTTTGGATTTCGTATGCGTGTTGGTGTATAATCGAATAAATTTTTTTTATTTGACGTGACCAACTGCTGGTTACCATAGTTTTGAGCATGTACTTTAGAGTTTATTTGAATTTGAAGGCGAGTGCTGTTGTAGCCGTTTTTTTTCAGCGGTGTTTAGCTTAAGTATGATAGATGATTCCCGCAATTTTGTCTAAGTGATTATTATTGTTTTTTTTTGTAAACCTTTGTGTGTATTCAAACCTGGTGACAGATGCTGCGGTAGCTGAAAATTTTTTAATGGTTTTTTTTGCGTATTTTGTAAAGCAATTTTTTGTGATTTTATGTTGTATTAGTGGCTAATTTAGGGTTTCGTATGCGTGTTGGTGTATAATCGAATCAGATTTTTTTAATTTGACATGACCAGCTGGTTACCATAGTTTTGAGCATGTTCTTTAGCCATTTTTTGAAGCGGTGCGGTGTTTAGTTTCGGTATGATAGGTGCTTTCCGCGATTTTGTCTTAGTGGTCACGGTGGGGTTTATGTAAACTTTTGTGTGTATTCAAATTTGGTGACAGAAGCTGCGGTAGCAGATTTTTTTTTACTGTTTTTTTGCGTATTTTGTAAAGCAATTTTTTGTGATTTTTCTTTAAACTATTTTTCCCTTTTTTCTTCTTTTAGGGAAATAATTTTCCTATTTTTCTTTCTTAATGCACCTTTGCTCTATAAGAAGAACACATCTTCCAAGTTTCATGCTTCTAGGACTAATGGTTTAGGCTGTGTGTTGATTTTTCTTTAAACCTTTTTTCCCCTTTTTCTCCTCTTCGGGAAATAATTTTCCGATTTCCTTTCTTAGTACACCTCTACGTTATAAGAGGAATATACCCTCCAAGTTTCATGCTTCTAGGACTAACGGTTTAGGCTGTGCGTTGATTGTCAGTCAGTCAGTCAGTCAGTCAGTCAGTCAGTCAGTCAGTCAGTAACGAAAGAGTTTTATATATTTAGATTAGTGGCTAATTTGGGGTTTCGTATGCGTGTTGGTGTATAATCGAATCATTTTTTTTAATTTGACGTGACCAACTGCTGGTTACCATAGTTTTGAGCATGTACTTTAGAGTTTATTTGAATTTGAAGGCGAGTGCTGTTGTAGCCGATCTTTTTCAGCGGTGTTTAGCTTAAGTATGATAGATAATTCCCGCAATTTTGTCTAAGTGGTTATCTTTGGTTTTATTGTAAACCTTTGTGTGTATTCAAACCTGGTGACAGATGCTGCGGTAGCTGAAATTTTTTTAATGTTTTTTTTTGCGTATTTTGTAAAGCTCGTTTTCGTGATTTGTTTTAGTGGCTAATTTGGGCTATCGTATTCGTTGGTGTATGATCGAATCTGGTTTTTTTAGTTTGACATGATCAAATGCAAGTTACCATAGTTTTGAGCTTGTACTTTAGAGTGTATTTGAATTTGAAGGCGAGTTCTGTTGTAGCTGTTTTTTTTCAGTGGTGTTTAGTTTAAGTATGATAGATGATTTCCGCAATTTTGTCTTGGTGGTTATCATCGGTTTTTTTGTAAACATTTGTGTGTATTAAAACCTGGTGACAAATGCTGCGGTAGCAGAAAATTTTTCAACGTTTTTTTTGCGTATTTTGTAAAGCTATTTTTTGTGATTTTATGTTATATTAGTGGCTAAATTTGGGTTTCGTATGCGTGTTGGTGTATAATCGAATCATTTTTTTTAATTTGACGTGACCAACTGCTGGTTACCATAGTTTTGAGCATGTACTTTAGAGTTTATTTGAATTTGAAGGCGAGTGCTGTTGTAGCCGATCTTTTTCAGCGGTGTTTAGCTTAAGTATGATAGATGATTCCCGCAATTTTGTCTAAGTGATTATCATTGTTTTTTTTTAAACCTTTGTGTGTATTCAAACTTGGTGACAGATGCTGCGGTAGCTGAAAATTTTTTAATGGTTTTTTTTTGCGTATTTTGTAAAGCAATTTTTTGTGATTTTATGTTGTATTAGTGGCTAATTTAGGGTTTCGTATGCGTGTTGGTGTATAATCGAATCAGATTTTTTTAATTTGACATGACCAGCTGGTTACCATAGTTTTGAGCATGTACTTTAGAGTAGGTTTGAATGTGAAGGCGAGTGTTGTTGTTTTCGTTTTTGAAGCGGTGTTTAGTTTCGGTATGATAGGTGTTTTCCGCGATTTTGTCTTAGTGGTCACGTTGGGTTTTATGATTGTAAACTTTTGTGTGTATTGAAATTTGGTGACAGATGCTGCGGTAGCTGAATTTTTTTTACTGTTTTTTTGTGTATTTTGTAAAGCATTTTTTGTGATTTTTCTTTAATTTATTTTTCCCTTTTTTCTTCTTTTAGGGTTTTTTTTTCCTATTTTCTTTCTTAGTGCACCTTTGCTCTATAAGAGGAACACATTTTCCAAGTTTCATGCTTCTAGGACTAATGACTTAGGCTGTGTGTTGATTTTTCTTTAAACCATTTATCCCCTTTTTCTCCTCTTAGGGAAAGAATTTTCCAATTTCCTTTCTTAGTACACCTCTACGCTATAAGAGGAACATACCCTCCAAGTTTCATGCTTCTTGGATTAATGGTTTAGGCTGTGTGTTGATTTTTCTTTAAACCATTTATCCCCTTTTTCTCCTTTTCGGGAAATAATTTTCCAATTTCCTTTCTTAGTACACCTCTACGCTATAAGAGGAACATACCCTCCAAGTTTCATGCTTCTAGGACTAACGGTTTAGGCTGTGCGTTGATTGTCAGTCAGTCAGTCAGTCAGTCAGTCAGTCAGTCAGTCAGTCAGTAACGTAAGAGTTTTATATATTTAGATTATACAGCAAATTCATTTTCAATAATGACGGCACAGTTAACATTAATTGCGATAAAATCTTTAACTACCTACTAGGTATTTCCTTGAGCACTGGTGGTCTAGTGGTAGTGGCCCCGCCTTCCGATCCGAAGGTCGTGGGTTCAAATCCACTCGTGTACCAATGAGTTTTTCTGTCGAAAAATTTATGTGCACTATGCCAGTACTCTCAAAACGGTGAAGGAAAACATCGTGAGGAAACCGGCGTGTTGTAGAACATATAAAAGTTCGAGCAACACGTGTCAAGGGTCACGCAAAAAGGGCCCACCAGTGGCCTACTTGCGGAAAAACCTGCCCGCACATCAAGTGCGCATGATAAAAACTTGCCGAAAAAAACTAGGTATTTCCTTAGTTGAAACGATAAGGATATCAAGCAAACAAAGAAGAAAGATATGAAATGGATTTTCAGCAAAATATGATAGGTACTTGCTAAGCACTGTAGGTACATAACTAGATATCTTACTAATTTATATAAAACTCCTTGGTGCGTTTTAATTACATGACATTATCTACATATCTATCTAGTCAAGAACCGGTAGCACCATGAATAAACATAAGCTTCTATGAAAATAAATTAACTCATCATTTTCAATTGCATTTTGCTAATTTCTTCTTATATTTATAGATATTGTATTTACTTCTTATTATATTGTTATGTACAAAATGACACTTTCTAAACTAAAGTAGGCACAGTGCCACCAATTTACCTATCTAGTCTTAGTTTAGATAGGTATATTAAGTATTGTTGTCACTATTTTTGTATGTGTTGCAAAAAAGTATTTTCATTCATTCATTCATTTCATTCATTCAAATCATCATCCCTACAAAACTCGCGTTTATTCTGAACGATAATTCCACAGCAAACAAAGTTTTCCATGATCTTTGGTTCTAATAAAATTATCATCTAAGGTTTCTATTAGCGCGGCATCACCTAAGTTGGATAGAGCCGCCATGTTTGTGCTATATTGAACTCCTAATGGAAATATTGATATACTCAAATTGAATGTTAATTGAAATATGTTTCATAGTCTTGGGAATGTGAGATTAGATTGTAATTCTTTTGCACTTCATATAGTATGTTACGTGAAAATTTATGCTTGAAGTATCCATAAGTACAATAAAGTTATATTTATTTATCGTCTATCCTATTCCTTTAGTATTACTATATTCTATTTTTATTTCTCTTTCTTTAGTGTGTTTTTATTTACTGCTGGATGTGTTGTGTTGTGTGTTTTCTTTGTCTGAGAGCTGTTATCACAAATATTTAAATTTATATTTTTCCAGGATCGCGATGTCTGGAAGGAATGGGGGAGGCCTTTGCCCAGCAGTGGGACCCGGAGGGCACATAATAATCATAAATATTTTTCATGAGCGTAGCCGTGGGCGATAGCTACAGATAAATAGATACCCTCACAGATAAATTCGTGGAACTTGATCAGGAGGTAGTCAGAGGCACTATAAAATATATTCCACATCTTGCACTAGTATATTATATATTCATTACAGGACCCGATTCTAACCCAATAAACTTTGTACATAGGTGTAGGTAGATTTTAATCCCAAAAACTGACAGATTCAATAGAACTTTGATACTAGTAGGGCTCTTTGTGAAGGGCTCGTCCGGGGAAGTACCACCACCATGCCTATTTCTGCCGTGAAGCAGCATTGCTGTGTTTCTGTTTGAAGGGTGTGGGTGCCGGTGAAATTACTATTGCTGCAATGTAGGTGTAGGTTGATGATGATGATGAGTGTGAAGTCAGAGTGTGGAATAAAGCTATGCTACTTTTAGCTAGCCTGTATCACTGCGCGAAATCTGCTTTGTTCTGTCCGTTATTTTATATGTATTAGGTACATATACATAAAATAAGTACATTACTCACATGGCACGGAGCGGATTAAGTGTTTAGAATCTTAGAACCGGCATTATTAGAAGTATATGACGACTTACTGACTGAATGGGTTTCAAAATAAGTAAAACAACATTGTACTACTGGAAATTGTCGTAGGCCTAGAACACTACATATTTTATTTAAATTATATGTTGACCCTTAAAATATTTATATAATAATATTTTAATGTGTAAACTTAATAATAAATTAACGTTACTAACTTATTCCTAAATAAAATTACTTACATATTAAATCAATTCGAATGTCAGAGCCTCTTAATTGAAACAATTATATTTCTAGCATAAACTGATACATGAACATAAAGATAATAAAATCCAAATGTTTACAACTGGATAGACGAAGGAAGTGCATTAAACAGTTTAAATGAATGAAGAGCGGATAGGAGAGGAGCAAGCACTGGGTCGTGAAAGTCGTGGGTTCAAATCCCAGTACATTTCTCTCAATAAATAAATTCTAAATTTCATGAATTTGGTCCCCAGGCAAGTTAATGCACTAAAGTGCACGACCGGCTTCGAACCCACGATTCTAAGATAATAATTAGAGATTACCGAATAATATTTTAAATGAGATCCTTTTCAGAATATCGCTATACGAGCAGAGTTTGTACTGGACAGTGCTTTTCACACTCGTGGAGTTGGGACATCCGAATCTCATCAATTTGGCCGTGGACTTCATACTCAGCAACCCTAGACATTACTGCGCTGATTTAGTTGTAAAAGTAAGGCTATGTTTATACTCATTTTATAAAGACGAAGCCATCAGTCGAATAACTGTCTAACTCGTAGATTCGTTTTCTGTCATTTTGGGAAGTCGCAAAACTTTCATTTTCTATTTTTTTCTGGTGTCATTTTGAGTTCTGTACCTGAAGTTGGAGTTTTGCTACCACATTTCGTTACCAAATGTTGTTTTCGTTTCGCCTATTTGTCTCTCTCTATTGTATGGAGAAAATATGAGACGGCAAAAATACGTTACGTAGTTAGAGTTGTTGTCACATCTTTTCTCCATACAATAGACAGAGATATGCACTGGGACTTCAGGACTGGGCCAGGCCACAAGCCCGGGGCCCGAGGCAACCATTTTACATTTTTGACGTGACAACGTCTTATAATATGATGGAGCCGGCTGCACGCACGTACAAACATGACTCATGCGGCGTTACCTCGTGCTGAGGCGTTTTATTTAAGGCTTGAAGTGCAAGCGAGAGCGCGGAACGACGCGACAAAGTGAGTCCGAGTCCGAGTCCGAGAGAGGCAGATGTCGAACGTTCTCTCTAATGGTATGAACGAACTATCTGATCTAATTTTACATTTAGGAGGCAAGAGCTTGGACCTAGCGAGAGCTTGGGCTTCCTATTCTACAGTTGCCCGTGCGGCAAATGTTATGGACAAATGTTTTGCCGTTGAACCCAACTTCTAGTCGCACAGAACCTGAAACTGAAGCCTTAGACTGACCAAGGCCACGAATTTTACGCGTTGTTTGTGAGCGATGAAGTCCCAAACGTTCAACGGCTCGGTCAGTGATAAAATGAGCTTGACTCCCGGAATCGATCAACGCTCGGAACGATTGGAACTGACCCGAGGAGTCTCGAATGTCAATTTGAGCCGTTGAAAGAAGCACAGTGCCACTTTCTCCTAGATTAGCGAGCACGCTATCCACCTGAGGGAGTGTATTAGGGCTAGATGCTGCAGGTTTCGTGGAATCTTCATCAACTGTTGATGATCGGTGGAGAAGTGTATGATGCCGTTGACTGCACTCTCGACACCGGAAAATCGATTTGCAATCTCGAAGGTTGTGTGAAGGACGTAGGCAATTGAAACACCAACGATGAGACATAGCATACTCTACCCTTTCGTCAGTCGATTTTTTCAAAAACTCTTCGCATTGGGTAACTGTATGAGATTGGTCACAGAAAGAACATTTCGGAGTTGCAATAGCAGAGGGCAGCGTGACGGGAACATGAGCAGTAGGCTCAGCGGTACGCTTCCCTGTATCGTTCTTGGTAACAACGAAAGCTGATGCCTTTTTTGAGTGGACACTAGGTACAGATGTGTGGGCTGAATCTCGAGACGAAAGAGCACGGTCGTGAGAAGAGAAATTAATGTCTCTTACGAGAGCTTCGCATTTAGAATGCAAGAATTCTTTAAGATCGAGATAACGAGGTAGCTCGACAGATGGATGCGACTGTTCGTACTCGTATCTTGTCTTCGAGTCTAATTTTGAAAGAAGAAGATAGCATAAGACGAAGTCCCAATGCTCAACAGGAAGCAGAAGTCCTTTCAGAACGGTTAGGTTTTCATGAAACATATCTAAAACCCGACGAAAATCATGAGGTGAATTCGGTTTGAGAGTAACAGTTAACATTTCTTTCCAACACGTAAACGCCAACTCACGCTTATCTCGATAACAGGCGACAAGGGTTTTGAATGCTTCCTGATAAAATGACCCTTGCACAGGAAAGGTTTTAACTAGTCCCAACGCATCCCCAGACAAGCTTGATATCAAATAATGCATTCGTTCTGTATCCGTCAAGCTGTGATTGTCGTGAATGAGGATTATTCATTGGTTGAGGAATATGTTGCTTTTCTAAAGAAGAGGATGTTACTTCTGTTCTAGCAGCAATCAAGACGATTTTTTCTTACCCAGATTGAATTTCGGCAACTTCATGTTTCTCAGCTTGCGTCGTACGAGTAATTCAACTGACGACTATTTCCATTAGGTATGTTCCGTATATACATACCTACACCTACTGATCTTAGTAAAAATCTAGAATTCTACCTTGCACCTACTATCTTTCTTGAGTATTATCTTTTCTCGCTTACGATGAATTATGATTTACCAATCTTTTGTGATCTCAAAGTTAAAATTAAATGAAATTTATTACTTTGAAACTAAAATAACAAAAGTTTTTGTAACTTTCGTACCTATTATAATTGATGTTTCTATTCAACTAAAAGCTCCAATGAACCGTCCTATTCTACGTAATAAAGGTTACATTACGCGATCTGAACATCGTTAATATTATGTTTTCACGTGGAAAGAAAACAGTGATGTTGCTGGCAGCTCTTTGGCCCTTTGGCCATGGACCCTGTGTATAGGGTAAAGCAACATATTACCCTATACACAGATTTAGAGGATTTTTTAGGATGTCTAAATTGGTAGCCTAAGGTATGTCCAAATTTTAAATTAGTAGCACTAATTTGTTAGTTAGAAATAGACAACAGTCACCACCCATCCCACGTGAAAAGGAATGAGTATTTTCTAAATATAGGTACTCAGAACGTATAAACCGAACAAATTCCTGGAATACCCCAGTTTAGGGACATGATCAATTCACAAGTTCCACGTCACAATCATGAGTCATGCGCATAAACATATGACTCGATTGATGACGTGTATTATGAGAGCTGTTCGATCGTTAATGGCCAATGACTGATGGAAGATTGGCCAAACGGCTAGCTTCAGACCCGCCAAGTTATACTTGCCGGACTGTAGATAGAGGGGTATAAAATGATCAGGTTGATGCCAATAAACAGCTGTTTATTAGCATCAACATTTTATTGATCGAACAATGGTAATTGAATAATAACAAGATTATTTAAGTACGTACATGTATTTATCACCATTTATTACATAAGTTAGGTAACTAAATATAACTTTTTCCTATAAAAAGTAGTCTGGCTGAATCACATCACTTCGCTATGGATTTATTCTATATCATACTGTCTTGGACCTCTTGAACAGTCTGTTGGCTTTTGTACAAGTGTCGCAAAATAATCAAGCCCCGAGACGTTTTGAGGACAATAGTGCGACAAGATAAGTGGACGGAAGTCGTGAATACAACTAACGATACGTGTTCCACTTCGTTGAGAAGTTTAGATGCAACTTTGTATGCGCCATCAGAGTTCTCGCGTGTGTAATATCAGAGCAATTCTTTGATTGAATGCTTTAAGACATCTACTACATGAATATGGCTTTTCTCCAGTGTGTACTCGCATGTGTGATATCAAATTACTTTTTTGGTTAAATTCTTTATCACATCTACTACATGAATATGGCTTTTCTCCAGTGTGTACTCGCATGTGTGATATCAAATGACTTTTTTGACTGAATGCTTTATCACATCTTTTACATGAATATGGCTTTTCTCCAGTGTGTACTCGCATGTGTTTTGTCAAATAACTTTTTTGGTTAAATGCTTTAGCACATATACTACATGAATATGGTTTTTCTCCAGTGTGTACATGCATGTGTACTGCCAAATAACTTTTTTTATTAAATGCTTTATCACATCTACTACATGAATATGGCTTTTTTCTTGTATGTGATTTTAAATGTTTTACCAAATGATGCTTGGAGAAGAATTTTTTGTTGCAATTATCACAATACATAAACAAAATAGTGTCAGTTTGCTTGGTCTCCTCTTCAGACATAGTTTTAACTTATTTGAACTGTCAACATCTTCATCATTTTCTTCAGTGGCCATTAGTAAATCTTCATAGATTGTTCCTTGAGTTTCTTCTATTTTCGCATCCAGCTGTTCTTCCTTGACAGTGGCCACAGTACTTGTAATGTTTGAACGATCAATAACAGACAAGTGCTGTTTTGAACTGTCAACAACTTCATAATTTTCTTTAGTTGCCATTGGTAATTCCTCATAGAATGTTTCTTCAGTTTCTTCTATTTTTACATCCAGTTGTTCTTCCTCGACAGTGGCTTCAGTACAATAGTCAGTAGCAGACAAGTACTGTGTTGGAGCCATCGATAAAGTTGGTGTTGCCAGAGACAAAATACAAATTCTATACTGTCTAGTGCAGTTGACTGTACCTCTGACTACCCTGTTAACATCCTTAAGAATAACCTATTGTTGATTTTTGGTACTAAAGAACCTGAAAGGATATCAACTCTCTCTGCTGAGGATCGAAGTTATGAAAGTATTTCGGCTTAAATTCCAGTTAATAATAAGTCAAAATAAATATTTATTGAACACACCATAAAAATAAGTTGCGTCTAGCGTTACATACATAAAATCAAGCCTCTTTCCCACAGAAGTAGGCAGAGATTACGGATTTCCACTTGCTACCACTCTCTTTCGCTTAATTCTCTCTCGTCACAGCCATTTTTCTCCGAAACCAGAAGAGCTAGATTGATGAAACTTGGTGAGTAGATGTATTTTGTGAACCGCATTAAGGTTTTTACACAAAAATAGAAAAAAAACTATAAATTTTTGGGGTCCCCATACTTGAAACTGAAACTCAAAATTTTTTTTTCATCAAACCCATACGTGTGGGGTATCTTTGGATAGGTCTTTAAAAATGATGTTGAGGTTTCTAACATCGTTTTTCTCTAAACTGAATAGTTTGCGCGAGAGACACTTCCAAAGTGGAAAAAAGTTGGTCCCCCCCCTCTAACTTCTAAAATAAGAGAATGATAAAAGTAAAAAAAATATATGTTGTACATTACTATGCAAACTTCCAACGATATTTGGTTTGAACGAGATCTAGTCAGTAGTTTTTTTTTTATACGTCATAAATCGTAAACCGCAATTTACCTTTCGACGAACAAAGATGTGTTCTCTATTTGGTTGTTATGCTTAGAATACAAAATAACACCCAGATAGACCCTTGGTGATGTTGGTGTCTATGGGCGATGGTGACCGCTTACCATCAGGTGGGCCGTAAGCTCGTTTGTCTAACTTTTACATAAAAAAAAAAAATAGAGAACAAACATTTACATTCCCCACGTAAATATTTGTTCTCGGTGGGGATCGAACTCACGGCCTCGAAAGGCATGGTCACTACACTAGTAACTGAGCCGTGACGCTGTCAACGTGTGTTGGCAAGTAAAGACATCAACAAAAAAACATTATGAAAAAAAAGTTTTATTTGTGTTTTTGCTTCGAAATTTCGGCAGTCTCTTTACCACTAGGTAGGTTGGTCGGCAGTTAGTACTGCACACTGCTATCAATACCCCGACCAAGTAAAGTCATCATCATTATCAGCCTGAAGAAGTCCACTGCTGGACATAGGCCTCGCCTACACATTTCCAGGAAGAACGATTCGGAGCCCTTTCCATTCATCGACTTCCCGCGATCTTAACAATGTCGTCGGTCCATCTGGTGGGTGGGCGCCCTACCAACATACACAATTATACATGTAAACTGTTTGTCATAAACTTAAGGTGAAGTTCATAACAAGGTGTCAAAGAAGTAAACACCATTTAAACTCGTCACAGAAAAATTACAGCCATGACAACGTCGTTGCCAGTTTTTAGCAAACATGTCTATGCACTAAATCTATTCAAATATGCATGGGGCTGGCCAGCCCGATAGCTAAATGTGACGGTACTAAACCTGATTATCCTAATTTTATACAGACGGACTAGCTACCGAAAGAATTCTGTATTATTTTTGACCATAAAAATGTGAGTAGTGCTATAGCTTTTCAGTGGTCATCAAATCAAATTTTTGTCATAATAATATTGACATATTTGAATTAACTTTCTCATACCCTCAGCCGCTGCAAAGTGATAGTTAACTTTCCGAAGACCCAGTGGCCCTATTTGGGTTTTGGAATTGATGAGGGTTGAGCCAATATCGCATGTGTCAATATACAATTCCTGCAAGCACGGTAGACTGCAGACGAGCATGATGATCCCAGATTGTGAAACACACCTTCCTATTTTATTGTGCCGCTCGTTCCTCGGGGGATCCATCCACAGTAGCCTTAACTTTTTCAAATTAGCTACAGATTTAAGACCTGCGTCAGAGACATTTCTGATGAGCACGGAAGCATTAAAATATGATTTGCAGATATCTACCCTTGAGACAATATTGATTTCTTGGAGTTGAAGGCAGTTTAAGCCAATGACCTCTAGGATTTCATCTGAACAGATGAATTTGAGGTCAAGGATGATGAGATTACTGAAGTTTGGCAGGATTTTTAGCCAGAATTGCAAGGGAATGCTGTTGTCAAGGTCTGATTTGCGGAACATAGACATATTAGGGTGGGTAAGAACAAGAAGCTGGTTTCGAGGGTCGCTGTATACAGGCTGGCAAGTTCTTTCTGAACAGAGGACATCAAATAACCTGGAAAAAGCAAATACATTAATATAGTTAGGTCTGAGTCGAGCCTCAAGCACAGATTTTTGACACTTTTCAATGGAGAACTGTCATAAAATCTATGCTTGAGGCTCGACTCAAACTCAAGCGCTGTTTCGGAATACGGGCCTTAGAATACAATACAACACCCAGACAGTGAACAAACATCTGCGCTCACCACACAAATATTTGTTCTCGGTGGGGATCGAACCCACGACCTGCGGCGCAGAAAGCAGAGCTACTACCAACTGAGCTGAGAGGCCAGTCAGTGATGAATGATTACAGATGTTTTGGTCTGTGACTGGATGCTCTATGGGTGGTAGAAGGCACTTTCTACGTACCTAACTAGCAATAAAACCGTAATTCTGAACTCAGTAAAATTTTCATTCCACAGATCAAAAGCACTATAACTTAGGTTAAATTGTCTAAGCTATAACTGTATCAAATTATGCCAAGAAATTTCGTCAGTCTGAAAGCTAATAAAAGCAACCGATAAAAAATAGTCTACGGGCGTTGACTGCCAATGAACTTAACTAGGTTCCAACAAGAAGGTTAGCTGATCCGGCGACTCGAAGGCGTCGAATCCATACAACACAGCAGTGCTGTCCTCTTACACGCACGATTGCTAGCCGTTGGGTTTTAAACATAATAGTAAGTAATAACACTAGGTACTAAAAAACTATATTTTGTAGTACTTTCGGGCAATTATTGTTTATGATTGATTCGAAATCAGAATCACTTTGGGATCCGGCTGCCATAGGTCTCATTTTTTAATCACGTCGATATGCCCTGACGATCGGCTCCTGTATTATTAGGTTTTGAAACCCGACAGCTAGAAATCGTGTGTGTGTTACTGGCCTAAAGGAGTGGACGTGGCATATCGAAAAAATCTTACATTTCCGAAAAAAAAGGTCCTAGAAGTAGAAAAAGTTTGGTACACATCCAAAGACAATCATCTATGTTAGTTAAATTACAAATGTGTGTGCAAGTCTGCTAACCCACACATTAATACCTTTCCTAGGTTTAAATGTGTGAGTCAAGTATGCCTGTGCATTTATATTTTTCTAGCAATTGGATTCTTCTGATTATTTTTAAGTACCTACTTACCCGCTTTAGTGCAAGCAGTCAGCTGGCTGTAAAATCCTTTGTGACCAGTCAGAATCCTTTGTTACCACTGCCCATAAAATAAATTGAAAAATTGTGGACAATTCACACAACACAATTTAGGCCTAAATTAAGAACAGTATTATGGGAACCAAATAGCTGATATATTACTAAGAAACTTTTTTTTTGTAAATACATACTTAGAATATAGTATATCACCCAGACAGTGAACAAACATCTGCATTCACCACACAAATATTTGTTCTTGGTGGGGATTGAACCCAGGGCCTAGGGTGTAGAAGGCGAGTTACTATTAATTGAGGTGAAAGGGGTCCATTGTATGATTATAGGTAAGTTATTGCAAAACTACCTACTTGCATATACCGCACAGGCTGTAGTCTCATCTCTTCCACATGCTGCCAAACATTGAGCGAGCTCATTAGAGATTTGGTAGATTGGTTTAGCGCAACCACTCGGTTACTGTACTCCGGCTTCAAATCAAACTTGCTCTGAGAACCACTTTCTAGCAGGAGGACTTTGAGGGTTGAAAGTAGAGAATCTTTGGCTGTAAATTAATATGAAGAAAAAACCAGTAGGTAAGTGAATTACTAGGCCTTGGTCAAACTTAAAAGCTGTAAAAATCAATAATTTTGTACCCGCAGAAGTAATACATCTTATTCTAATCAGGTCCTTGTTTGTTTGGCAAGAAACTGTATGAGATAAGAAGGAACAACTAAACCTAGCCTTGTAGTCAGTGTTAGACCTCTATGAGCTCCGATGGTAATAAAATAACGAAAAGAAGATAGAGATAATGAAAGGAAGCATAAGCACTGCACATACCCATGGCACAAGCAAGAGTACATCCAACCATTCCTCCACCGGCGATGATAACATCGTAGTTCCCTTGAAACTTTTCATTCTCTACAGTGCTCACTCTCCGAACTCCCAGAATGGTCCTTGCATTGTTGATAGTGTTTGTTTTAACAATTCTTGAAATGTTTTTGGTCAAAAACATTGTTGCTGTGGGGAAAAGAGCCTATTAGCTGTCTTCGGGTGTGAGGTTGCTTTTACCTGTTGTTGGGTTAAAGAAACAAATAAATCTCAAGATTAACGTAACCTGACAGAGTTAGGCCATAAGTACAAACTTTACAGACTTACAATTCCACGCAAAACACACAGCAAAAGTTAACAAAACAAACAATTATTATTTTAAAAATAAACAAAATGTACAACCAAGAGAATCTATGTCTTCGTCAACATATTTGACTCCAGACAAGTCTATCAGGGTAAATAAAGTTCTAGATCCGTTTGATCAACTGCTAAGCTCAACATCTACTAACCAGGACGCTGCTGTAACCCAAAGTAATTATGTGTGTGACATACCAAAAACGTAAGTATTTTTTACTTTCAACACATTTTGCACTGTTTATACTGTTCACAATACTGATGCACGAATACATTCAGCGAAATAAAGCTGTATTCAACCAAGTACAATCAGCGCTTAAGCAACCACCCCAATCACCTGGCATCACAGGAATATTTTCTCTATTTTTCATTATTATAATTGTATTTAAATAATAATACAGTTAAAATGAAATGTTATGAGAAAAAAATTATAGGAGAATGTGTAACTTTTTATTAGATTTGATTTGTAAAAAAGTTGCATAATAATAAAACACTTCGACAAAGATTTTCACATTTTCTCTTAAATTAAGTAATTCATTTATTTTAACAAAATTTGCCTGATCCTATTTTATAACTTCTGTCAACTTTGAATATTAATATGAAAGTGTGAAAATGTGCTTTGTTTGTTTATTTATTTCGTATTTGAATTTATTTTTAGCTTGTTAGAATGGCCGGCCAATTTAAAACAAAATAATAAACTCGTTTGGAGAAACATAAACGGGAAACATAAGAGGGAAAAGTTTTTGAAATATCTTATAACAGATTTTTCCTTAGATGGGTTTTTTTTATACAATGTAGTGATGAAACAAGTATATGGCCCGCCTGATGTCAAGCGCTAACCATCGCCTATAACAAAACAATGCATTGCTTCGTAGGTCACGGACGTGAGGGACGTGCCCTACAATGCACTGCTCTGCTAACATCAACTTGAGGCACACAGATGTTAAAGTTTACGTCATAATACACTGTTCAGAAGCGTTAGTATGCAATGGATGGTGCTCGTTAGTTTAGGTATTCTACCCTTATACGAGTGTAGGTTTACCTTTCGACATTAGAAGGTGGCGTAGAAAGGGGTGCAGTAGTGTTATTTCGCTGATGCATTCGATTTTGCTGCCGATTCTAAACAAACTAGTTTCAGGTTTTGGGTTATTTCATTAACACGTTGTATGTGGCATACCAGCCAGGCTCCAAATCGTCTGACCAGATTGAGACGCGCGAGAAACTTTACTAAACTAGTCCAGTTTCCAAATTGAAGCGGAATTAAAACCTCACTTGGTAGCTAAACTATGGCTGTTCCAAATTCTAAACCACTCGCTGATATCAGTCAATAAAGAGGTGATGTTACTATTGACTGCTTCCGGGTAGTATCATTATGATCATCAGTCTGAAGGCCATGCTGGACCTACATTATTTTTCAAGATAGATGATTTTGAGCACTCTCCATCCACTGACTTCTTGCGATCATTTCATAGAGGAATACTACGGGGGGGGGAAGATCATTTCAACATGGTCAGTCCATGGTGTAACATATTTTTTTAAACAAATATTATCTCAGGTGCCTAAGTTAAAAGTTCGTGCTTGGTTCAGTCAGAAGTAGCAATAAAATTCATTATTTGGAAAAGTTATATTTATTCGAGTACATAACTACATCTTAATATAAATGGATAATATAACTATTTTTCCGCAAGATAAATATGATTCAAGTGGATTTAAGACACGTGCACTCGCGTCTTTTAAGCGCTATCACATTAATTCGAAGCCTGTGGTATAATAATGTTCGCATATAAAAATATTTGCTTTCTATAACAGCGGTAATAAAATATCGTCTATATTGAGAGTGACCTGTTAACTTTAGTACACAAAGCAATTAAAATGTAAAAAGCTAGGAAGTTATTCGACAACCCTATCATAGCTTCGCTCAAATAAAAATACATTTAAAAATACTTACTATTCTGTAAATAGCAAAATAAAATTTGTCTAATAAATACAATCAAAATAAGATTGTTTAACTTCAGTAGAGTTGTCGAAAAATGGCACTAATATGTACTTTATGTGTCCATAAAAAACGTGTAAATATGGAAGTATTCTATCAGACTTACCTATTACTTATACAGGAATAACTATTGGTAAATATGGAAACACAATACATTTTATATTTAAGGAAGAAGATAAAATGTAGACAACAAATAAATAAGAAATAACAAAGAGATAAATGCATCGAGTTTACGCAAACCATTGTTTTAGACCATTAGTTTAAGGCTCGAACACACCTAGTTCGCTGGCGGTAGCGATCAGTGAAACGCTGTCAAATATCGCTGTCAAATTTGAGATTTGACAGCGTTTCATTGATCGCGTTCGCCAGCGAACTCTCAATTTTATATTTCATACAAATCATATGAGGGTCATATTTTCTTTATCAATAAGTTTCTGAAAAAAAGGAAAACATACGAGCACGTGTATAGCAGATCTGGATTTTATGAGAAAAAAGCAGCCAAGTGCGAGTCGGACTCGCCCATGAAGGGTTCCGTAGCATCAAGTAACATAATATACAGAAAATAAACAGGAGACAGGTTCTTGTAGTTTGTCGAAAGGTAAATTGCGGTTTACGATTTAAGACGTATAAAAAAAAAACTACTGGCTAGATCTCGTTCAAACCAAATATCGTTGAAAGTTTGCATAGTAATGTACAACATATATTTTTTTTAGTTTTATCATTCCCTTATTTTAAGCCCGTTAAACAAGATTACAAATAACGCTGTAAACCCCCCACCTTCGCATAGTACACATATTTAGATACACCTTGTATAGCTATGTGTGAATTTCCAATTTATAGTGTAGTATATTATTGTCCTAACATTTTTTACAATTTTTACTATTGACATTGTATTTAAATTTGACCAAAACTGTTTAGTTATACGTTATTTATTATCATTTTTCTGTCTATCTATTTACCTATGTCTCTAATTATTGTAATTGGTGTCATGTGGTGTCATGTCAACCGTTATAATAAAAGTAAAACAATAAATACAAAATACAAATACAAATGAAAACCCATTGTGTTCTGTGGGCGTTAGTGTACTATTTTCTAAAAAAATAACTTACCTCCGATAATGAAACATGAATGAAGTGAAGACGACCACAACACAAAAAGCACACTCTTGTTTTCTATACGTCCGTTAGCAAAATGTCATACCAAATTTCGATAAGTCTTGCACGTAAAGCTATCAAATTTACCGAAATTTGATACGACATTTTACGAACGGGCGTTTATAAAACTTGCCCTAAATAAATAAAAGACATAAAACCATCTTTGCAAACTACATATTTTTCAACCCTAAGAAAAACCTCCACCTACTACTTTTCACATGAAATGTTGTAACTTCACTTTGCAAGACCATTTACCACAAATTGTTATATTTTCACGCTGACCTTAATAATGTAGGTATCTAAGTACCTGTACGTAGTAATTTAGCAGTTTTTAAGGAAATCAAGGAGGTTCTAATTCTAATTTGAGTTGGAGGAATAAGGTCTGCACTGACATCCCGCGATGGAGTGTATTGTGCATTGTCCCCCTGCCAAACCTCACCCAAGCCAGTCCAACTCCTTAAAATAGTGGAGTAGGAACTTGGGTTGATGTCAAAAATGTTCCAGTGGACTGGATGGTGACACAGATGTGGATGTGGACAAGACTAAATCAGTTCCCTGAGCGCTGTGTTGGACCTCGCTTCTTCTGTTGCGGAGCGGTTAAGGAGCCTTTAAAAAAATACCGGAAAAAAATGCCTATAATTACGCCCACAAAAACATTGTTCTTAAATAAATAGAAGAAGAGCTTCGTAGTGAAATGCCTGGCCAGTAGTGTTGTTAGTTTATTCTGTGCTAAAACGTAGAACTAATAGATTTCGATAATTGCAATTCGAATTGAGTCTCCCACGGCGCGGCAATCGATCCAGAAATATATCGAGAGCTTGATTAATCGAATCAATATTTAGTTGCTCTGCATTCGCATATTGAGGTGAAAGCATCAGATTTAAAATGGTTTAAAACTAGTAAAAACTGTCAAAAGATAACTTGTTTTTTATTATTACCATCTCTTATGTTATGACTGGGTAGATGACAAACTGAAACTGGATTAATTTTAAATGGCAACTGGCAAATTAATCATTATCATCACCACATAAGTCCACTGCTGGACAACCCACGAAAGGAGCCTCTCTGAGGCGCACTTAAAATCCTTAACCACACTTGGTTCTAAAGAACTAAACACGAAAAGAACTAGAAAAAATCCACTGCTGGACAAGGCTCTGTTTTATTTGAGAAGATTAGCGTAACCTTGGTAATCATCATCATCATCATCAGCCTGAAGAAGTCCACTGCTGGATATAGGCCTCCCCTATACATTTCCAGGAAGAACGATTCTGAGCCCTTTCCATTCACCGACTTCCTGCGATCTTAACAATGTCGTCAGTCCATCTGGTGTGTGGACCTTGGTAATAATATATAAAAAAACAAAAGTTTAATCGTTAAATCAAATTATAATTTATAGATTATTCAAACAACCTTTGACAATGACTTTCCCCGTTTAAACTAAATTCCAAACATAGCAATGAAAATAGAAACAGTAAAAAGAAGCAGAAGAGGGATAAGATGGCGTCGTGATGTGTAGTTGTATTGTTTGCCGTGTAATAAAGTAAAACAGAGTTGTAGCTATAATCTCTGATTAAATGTCTTTGAATAACCGGCATCGTAATAACGGGGTGTACTATATAACTGGATGTACATTATCGCCTCCCGTCAGGTAACAATATTTCTATGAGTTTGAAGAGTCTAAAGTAACTTTAGTATATTATATTGTACCTAACAAGAATCATAAAATAACTACATAGAAACCAAGCCGTAAGTTGGCTGTTCTTGCATCGCGTGGAACTGGCACCTAGACTCACCTAGCTATAACGCGTTTCAAAGTGATTCTTGTGATACTACTGAAGGTCTTTTGAGATATAAATATTTTTATTTGTCTGCATTTAACAGGATTTTATCTTACGTATACATTTGTAATGAATCTTATTTAATTTTAAAAAGTTGTTAAATTTGAGGTTTAAATAATTTAGGTTATACGAGTGTGTTCTATGCATTTATAGTACAGTCGACTGCAGTAAGATTACTGTAGGATAGTATATTTTGAAGTGATTTTAGAGTAGCCGACTGTACCCGTCGAAACTTAAGATATCTCTTCTAGCGATAAGACCGCAATATTGTCCAAGAACCCAGTTCGAATTTATTAGTTGTTAAATGTTTTTCGAAATAAAAGGTTAAGACTGAACTTTTTGTTTATTTTATTATCCTGTGGTAGATAAAATGCTAGTGCTCTCAAACGGTGAAGGAAAACATCGTGAGGAAACCCGCGGCTTAGTCAGCTCCGCACGTATTGACCATGTCTTTCCTGTGGATAAGTCGACTAAGCTGTCAGGATGGTATGGCAAGCCTATTCCATTTAAAATCCTGTCCCAGGCACTATACAGGGTTATTTATTCATTATTAGCTGCTCAGGAATTATAATTTGTACAGAACTTAAATAATTATAAGTTTAAAAAACTAGAGAAACCGACTTCATTGCCAAACGGCTAAACCGATTTTAATGAAATTTGTTTGGGACAACCTGGACGTAAGAATAACCTTCCAAATAAAAAAATAATTTTCAAAATCGGTTCATAAATGACGGAGGCATGCAGTTACAAACATAAAAAAAATGGCAACACCGATTTTAATAAAATTAAAATGGGACCAATCTGGAAGCAGTACCTTTCAGATAAAAAAATATTTTTTCAAATCGGCTCACAAATGACGAAGTTATGCGGTAACAAACATAAAAAAAAAATACAACCGAATTGAGAACCTCCTCCTTTTTTGATGGGAAGTTGGTTAAAAATATAATAGAGATTATGCTTATTGGGAACTCCATATGGCTTTGTTTAATACAATTACATAATGGGACCAGCATATGACCCACCTGATGTTAAATGGTAACAATCGCCTATAACACAGCATTGCCTGGTAGGACACGCACGTCAGGAATAGATGTTCAGCCTCACGTGCCAGTAATTTCACCCACACCCTTCAAACTGAAACACAGCAATGCTGCTTCACGGCGATTCCATTCGCCAAGCGAATCCGCACGTATTTGTCGCATGACAAATGAAACCGGGCACATGTCGTAGTCAGGTCTTCGCTTTATGTTCTGGGCCGCGTCCTTCGCCAATACGTCCGCTCTTTCGTTTCCTATCAATCCTGCGTGTGCCTTTACCCAGAACAGTGACACCTCCTTGCCCAGATTTTTGCTAGCTCTAAGGTTTTTGCGAACTTTGGTTGCCAAGGGTTGAGTGGAGCTCAAGTTGGTAATGGCCTCAAGTGAGGATCTTGAGTCACTATAAATCCCGAATGTTGCCTCTGGGCTTTTGAGGATTTCCTCCGTAGCCTTATAGATGGCTAGCAGTTCTGCCTGATACACCGTGCAGTAAGGAGACAGTTTGAACTTTCGGGACTTGGTTTCAGCCTCACCGCGCCATACGGATAGGGCTGCTCCCACTTTGTCCTCGATTTTACTGCCGTCTAACTGCTTGGTCACTGTGGAAGTTGACTTCTTCTTGGTCCATCAGGCATTTGAACTGCAAGCACATGTGTTCTGCTGGGTGCGGCGTGCTGGCGAATGGCACCATCTGCTCCACTTCCCTGTCTCCTAATGCTAGCCGGGGCACCCCTCTCTTTGCCTCATACAGGGCGGCTGCCTCCTGTATTCTCAGGTCAAGGGGGAGTATTCCGGCCAGCACTAGTGCCGAGTTTAGTGAAACGGTTCGATATGCCTTGCACAGCTTCTGGGCGAATGGTCTGATGGTCTGATGATGGTGGTGTCTTCAAAAGAAGTGGAGAAGGAAGATGGCCGCAGATGATGGCGGTGATTGGGGTTCTGTAGGGGGTTTGTACACACCCCTACGATTTTTCAAAATTCCCTTCGTAAAACCTCTTTCTGCAAATAGACTTTTTGAACAGGATAGAAGTCTATTTTAACGAAAATTTTGATGAGGTTTGTTTGCCGTGGTCTTTATACGTAAATAGAGATCTCGCTATCCCGGATTCATCCAGGAATTACAAAAACACGTGGACACGTGGTGTTCTGGAAAAGTCAATCTCTCCGGACTTCTCCGTCAGAAAATTCCAGAAATTTGCAGGAGTGTTGGAGATGATGTTCTCCTTTGTTTTCTGGTCCAAAAAAGGGGGGTCAAAGATCTTTCTAGGGAGCTGGGGGCCAAAAACAGAAATCGCCACGTGCGAAAAATAGTCCCCCACTCACCGTTTCGACAATTATTGTCAAATTTCAAAAATTTAAATGGCGTTTTTATCGTCTTTTAGAGGCGCACAAATAGACGTATTGCACGTCGTGCTATGTGCGCTTTTTGACAAAAATTTTCAACACAATAACCGCTAAAACTCACGATTTTGTGGTCCAAAAAATCCCAAAATTTCACAAAAGTTGCGCCACAACACAAAATACTAAATGACTACAAAAAATTGGTAGGTCACCGCTGCAAATCGTGCAGCGCACGGCGTTTTATGTTTTTTCACGTGGAAAAAATGGTTCTCCACTCACAGATCACTGAGTTTAATAGAGAAACCTAGAATTCATTGCGCCTCAAAGAAGTAGGCTTTTAGCTCAGCTGGCGCACATTTTTGAACTGTTTAAAAATCCCACACAAGTTTAGAGTAAAACAAATATTGACTTAAAAATATTATTATTCCAACCTAAACTAATACAATTCAGTTAAGCTTTATGGTTTAATGTCGCCAGCGACAATAATAAAAAACTAAGCTCCCTAGAACAGCTCACGTAACCCAACAGCTCTCCCCTTAATGACCCCATGCAATTTGTTGGAAAATATTAAAAAGCGTTTCAACAACATTAGACCTGTAGCCACTTTACAGACGCTATTTCTGGGTGTTATATTGTATTCTATGTATGTATTTACAAAATATATACATATACTAGCTGCCTGTCCCGGCTTCGCACGGGTGGACATTTATTTTTGAAACACATAAATATAACCTGTGTTACTCAAGGTGAACCTACGTCCAGCAGTGGACTGATATCAATTGATGATGATGATGAAAGAACATTCTATAACGTTTAGGAGCACTATTTTCTAAAACATTTTGTCCAAATCTAGAATTCAGAACCGTTTGCATGGGTATATTTGAGTATTCTAGATAATTCTGGATTACTAACGTGTGGGTGCGAGCATTCCGGATGCTAACCGACTTTAAATTTGATTATTCCAGATCATAAAAATCCCTAAGCGATAGAAAGGGATAGACATATATAAGTCCCTACGTGATAGAAAGGGATAGACATAGATTTCGAAACTTTTGCCCGTTATAAATTAATAACACCTAAATATTGAATATAAACTATCCTATATTTTAAGTCCGACCATATTTTAGGCAGTTGCAAAATTTTATCGAAATCCGTTCAGTAGTTTCGGAGTTTATCGCGTTCCAAATTGTGACACGAAAGATTTATGTATATAGATTATTATTAGCTATCTAGTACCTACCCGTAGTACAAGCTCTGCTTAGTTTGGGACTAGATAGTGTTGTGTGGGTTGTCCACAATATTTATTTATTTATTTGTTATCGGAAAGTGCATGAATATTATCTGCTATAACAACAAAGTTTATAGAGCTAGAACATGCATTTAGAACCCAACATGCATTTAGAAAGGGCCGCTCGGTGAATACGAATCTGCTGACACTCGCTAACGACACCTCATACCAACAAGATTCTAACACTCAAGTAGATGTCGTATATCTAGATTTCCAAAAAGCCTTTGATCATGTGGAAAATATTCTCTTGAATAAACTAAGTATATTCGGATTTACTGCTTTTGAGACTGTTTGCGGTCTATCTTAGTGATCGGAGACAATTCGTGAGGGGTAGGTACTAAGACTCCACACCATAATTATCATACCAGATCGGGAATCGGTCAGGGGTCATCTTTGGGTCCATTACTATTTAGGTTGATGGTAGACGATTTAGTTAGAGCGCTTAAAAATACGAAGTGCCTGCTTTACGCAGATGACTAAAAACTGTATTATCCAATAAGATTTAGAGAAGACAGCCACGTACTGCAACGGGACTTAGATGCTGTACAGGCCTGGAGTTGGGAAAACAGGCTAAACCTAAACGTCTTTATGTGAATAAATTGAAATTGAATTAAAATCGGTCCTGGGGAGCTGAGCTGAACTGACAATCTGTTCAATCTGCTATATGATTATATATTTTATATGACTAGGTTTAAGGTCCATTTCGGAATGTTAGAGCCGCTTACAAACACACGCAGGAATGACCCCAGTCGGTCTCGAACACGGTGGCATGACACCCGGCGGCTTACAACACGGTGGAATGACACCGTCGGGCCTACAACACGGTGGCATGACGCCTGCACATTACGCTCACGGAGGAATGACACCCGCGGGTCTCGATAAGAAGAATTACCGAATACTTCTCTGCACTCGATTTTTTAGAAGGGAATGCTAAAATATGCGCTTAAAAATTATGAGGATTAATTTACAGGCCGTAGAACGAACATTCATGAATACAACTGATAAAAGTTTAAAAAAAAAGGGATATGGCTGGTTGTTAAATTATATTTTTAACTTGTAAAACTAACCTGGGTGCAGCACTTGCTCCGTCATGCCTATGGTTCTAAAAAACACTTCTTCGAACCCTGAAACAATAAACGGAAATTTGGAAAATATTTCTAGAAGGTCGAATTTTTTTACGTTAATAATAACAAGTTGGTATACACACAGTGTAGATCATCACACCACACCCTAGCTGTTTATGATGTTTGAAAGAGGGTTGGGATTGGATCGGTAGCGTAAATGGCGAAAATTATAAAATCGATAAGCAGCGCGGATGAAATCTATTTGAATTATAGAAGAAGGAAGACATTGTTCATTTTAACTTTTAAATTTCAAAAATAAAACCTCTGGTTCTATTATAATAAAATCAGTATCGGCCGTGCCACGGGATTCCAAGCGCCTGAGATTCATATCCACAAACCTCACGTATTAATTCGTAAGACTGAAATTATTTCCTCTCTATCGCACCAATAGAATATAAAGTATGAAAGAGAAGGTTGCACTCTATGTACAAAGGGATTGTACTCTACATCCCCGCCGTATGTACCTTACCTAAGTATAGCAACGCTACTGTAGAGTATGGTGCCATTCTAATAGACGGACGCTTTACGAATCGCAATGATTTTCAAAATGTACCTCCCCATAGCTTGGTAGGTTGCCAATAACCTACAAGTATTAACGTTTATAGATAGGTACCAGATAAATATATTTTACCATAATATAGGTAAATAACTAGTAAATATTCGTACGTCAGACTGTTTTAACCTAATCGTTAGGCACGTCGCTCGCTCGTCTTCTTTTAACAAAACGGTCCTGTTTGATACGATACTAACAAGGAACGCGCATATCTTGCTGCAACCATTTTTAGACCACTATCTGTTGCCATAATAGTTTAACTAAGCGAAGTTCATATTCGTTATCTCATATAATTTATTAAGTCAAAGTTCCTTGTCAGAAGTGGATTTTGTTTCTCTTCGTTTTTATTACAATCGAAGCTCAAAATTATGATTATTTATTATTAGGACATCCAACAAAGGAAACACGTGAATAACAAATAATTAACAAAACGTCTTAAAACTATGTGTCCCTCCAATTAGAGGATGCCACAGCATGCACTAAAAATATTGACTCATCTAAGTCATCTAACACGACAAAGTAGGTATTATGCAAATAAGTTACCTACATAGAAAGAAACATAAAAACTAAATGAAATATCAATTACAAGACATTAACTTAAAAATTATGTCAAAACTGACATAATTTTGATTACAACAAAAGATACGCAATCACCCCACTGTTGCTAATCTACAAGCTTAACAACCTAACCAACTTGTACTTACGGTGTGTACCTAGGTACACAATCTACTGAGCTTAAACCAAATAAAATTAATCTAATCATATCATCAATGCGTTTACACTCATAAAGCAAATAAGCCCCACAATTGATAAATGGTAGAAACTGACAGGTTTCTAGAAAAGGGACAAGCTAATCTATTTCGGAGCACACCGCCTAGGCACACTGTGGAATGATGTCACCTTCAAATAAGTTCACTGTCATCAGAATCATCACTAGTAGTGCCCGGAGGAGATGCTCTTTGAGGTGAGCCATACACAGGTGCTGCAGGCTGGGTGGGTGTGCTCGGGGTAGGTGGCCCACTCATCACTTGGCTCGGCTGCATCATAAGTAACCTTTGTTGGCCTCCCGGTTGTTGTTGAATTATATAGTTGCCAGCTGGGGCACCAGCACCACTGAAATTGCAGATTTGTATAGGTACTTGCTACTAGGTATTCAACCTTAGAATATAAGTATTTTTAAACAACATACCCATGAGATGTAACAGGTGTATGCGGCTCTTGTAAATACAGGGGCTGCTGGTAGGAGGGTGCACCACCGGGAGGTGATAAGCCATCTTGAGCAGGGTTCATCATTCCAACCTAAACAATCATTTCAAACAAATGTCACGCACGCACCGCACTGAACTACAAGTGCTTAGTAGGTATGCACGCTACGGTATCTCGACTTGTCACACAATCGTATAGAATATCTAGACAGTAACATATTCCGGAATACGCAGTTTCTACTGAGCTTGAATTTAGCTAACAATCTTTTGACGGTACTATCAGATAACACATTCTCTAGCATCGGCGGCCTGCGCCAGCTTGACCTCAGCTCGAATGCCGTCAAGGCTAACTTCAAGGAGCTGTTTCATAATCTACCCAACTTGAGGCATTTGAATTTTGCAAATATAAGCTTAAAGTCGGTGCCTTATCTACCTTTGATGAACTTAACTATTCTCAATTTGACATCAAATTACATTAGCAGAATAGGCTGTTAGTCTAGGTATGCTAATATTTTATAGAGGAAAGATTTGCATGTTTGTAATGAATAAACTCAAAAACTACTGTGTCGATTTCAAAAATGTATTTCACCATTGGAAAGCTACATTAATGTTCAAAACTGTTGATACAAGACGACCAATAGGAGATCCAGACGGACAAAGATGTGACAGTACAGATGAGATCAAATAAAGTTAGGTTAACATGATATTGAGTATGGACATTAATTATTTAGTTAATAGGTTTTTTTATATGCAAATGATAGACAAACGGGCTTACGGCCCACCTGATGGTAAACGGTCACCGTCGCCCATAGACACCAACAACACCAAGGGTGCTGTCGTTGCGTTGCCTACCCTGAAGGAACTTTCTACATTTTTCTTGAACCTATTCATGTTATAGCTGAGGGGAAAGACCTCTGGCGGTAGCTCATTCCACAATTTCTGGGTTACAGTAAATTCAATTAAATTAAATTTGTTTTATTCAGTTGTCAAAGATCCATACTTACAGCTAAATAAAAATAAAGTAAACAGTGCTGATGAGATCAGATATCAATGAATAATGACAGAGGTATCCCTGTGACTTGAGCGTAGAAACAACAAACTCATGCGTCTAAGAATTTCAATGTTCACTTCCTCTCTTTGAAATACTTATTCCTTTCTCATCGAGTGCAAGTAAGTAAATGGAAAATCTATTGGTTCCGTCGATATTATAACGATTTCATACTTAAATACTACATCTTTTTTCCTTGACTCTAAATGGTATACATGGTAAATTAAAAAAAAGTATGAATAAACATTTGATAACTGCATGAGTCGATCTTAAGACGAGATATTTTCTTTGTTCTTGACAGTGGACTTCTTATGGTATCTAATATTGTCCTTGTCGCTGTTTGTCGTTATGAAGAGACAGCAGTAAATGAATGATTTGGTTAATTTTAATTATAATAATATTGTATGTGCATTCATGTTATGTTTTATGTGTGTGTGTGACGGGCTGTGACGGACAAGATGAGGAGAAATAGGTTAGGATGGTATAGGCATGTCATATGGATGGTGGGTATAGAAGAAGAGGTAGACCAAAGAGCAAAGAGAAGATGGTTGGACAGTGTGAAAGATGAGAGTAAGTGTCACCGCACACGGCCAACCACCAAACTCCGCCACCGGCATATATGGATGGTGGTTATAGAAGAAGAGGTAGACCAAAGAGCAAAGAGAAGATGGTTGGACAGTGTGAAAGATGAGATTAAGTGTCGCCGCACACGGGCAACCACAAAACGCCGCCACCGGCATATATCCTGTAGTTTTCATACATTTTATATGAACTCGCCGCACACGTTTGACGCCGGTAGTCGCCACACGCTACAGATGCCGCCAAACTAATGTCATTTTGACGTGACAACGTCTTATAATTCGATGGAGCTGGCTGCACGCACGAAAAAACATGACTCATGCGGGTAGTACTTCCCCGGACGAGCCCTTCACAAAGAGCTCTACTACTACTAATAATGTCTAAAGTCCGATTGGTTATTGTTTAACTAAAAGAAACACAAATATTTTTACTTTGAGGCGCACTCAAAGTCCTTTCATCACACTGGTTTAAAAGAACCAATGAAAGGATAAGAAGAAGATGGTGTTTAAGGTGACAGCCTTCACAACACAGTTGGTAGTCGTCTTCGGTGATGGAGAGCGTGGGTTCGATCCCGGTGAGTCAACTAATCTATAGAGACAGACAACCTCACGCTGTACCTTAGTATATACGTAGGTGTATAGTTATAGCGTATGTAAATAGTGTAGGAGGTGCCTAAAGGTCCAAAGGTCAACAGAAGCCTACCACAATCTCTGTCTGGCTCTGTTTCTGAATCTTTGGTCCAACCACAAACTCTGTCTGGCTCTGGCTCTAAAAAGTTTTATTAGATATTTTTATAAGATGGAATTTGAAACCAACTAAAGAAGACAACAATATATTTTGTAATTAATATAGTTTCCTTTATGTACTATTTGATGAACTCAGGTTTTTATTTAAATATGTCTGTGCACTCCTCTGTATCTTTCTTCAGACTGAGCCTTGGATTAAAGATCAAGCAAAATAAAAAAGTATAAGTTTTGTTTATTTAGTTGCTAGATGGCGCTGCATTAAATCACCGCTTCATGTACCTAATCAGTAATCACATTAGAATATTCCAGCGCTACTGCAAACTGTACAAAAGAAGACATTGTATTGTACAAATAATAAATATGAAATAAATTGATAGAATTATAGCAGTTTAGAAGCTTAATATAATAGCGTGTTGTGTTGTGTTCGTACAACATAATACGATCGCCATCAGTGATCATCAACACTTGCCGACAGAGTGACGACAAATCCTCTGTGAAATTAAGTTTATTCCACTCGATCTACTGTTACTGTAAACCTTTGTGTTGTTAGATGTTACAGTGACAAAGTGAAACATGGGAATTTTTGGGAATTCTTCACCATTTGATCAAGATGTCGGTAAGTAGTACCTATCTAGTAGATTATCATGCAAATATAAATTGTGTGAAGTAAAGCAGCTTCCAAGTAGGTGTGCATCACGTTAGGCTCTGCATGAGTATGATGCGAGGCACCAGGCACCAGTCACCAGGCAGCAGGCATGCATGCTTGCCGGCAGCTGGCAACTGGCAGCACGGCTCTCATTACATCCTGAGGACACGGATGAACCGTGGAGTTCTAGCATCAGTGTTTGGGTTCAGGCCCAAACATTCATGCTAGTAAAATAAGCTGGGGTTACACTGATAAGGGTTGCTAGCTAAACTTGACAAAACTAGGGCAATGCAAGCTAAGCTAAGCACAGTTGGTGTATGTTGTGTTAGCGCGTACAATGTACCAATTATCTTAGTGGAATAAAATAAATGAATTTGAATGAGTCATACCCATTTGTTAAACAAGTAGTTAGCTAACTACTACTTAGGTCCGTATTCTGAAACAGTGCTTGAGTTTGAGTCGAGCCTCAAGCATAGATTTTATGACAGTTCTCCATTGAAAAGTGTCTAAAATCTGTGCTTGAGGCTCGACTCAGACCTAAGCACTGTTTCGGAATACGGGCCTTAGTGCTGTATAAAAGGGTAGAGTTAGTCGAGGTACTGTTGTCTACAATTCCTCATTGTAGGCATGAGGATTGTGTTGTGTACTTGTACTAGGTACTGTTAGGTGCACTGGCACATATTGGAGTCCTAACCCCCCCGCCCCAGCCCCGTTGAGCCCCATTGAGCCCAGTTGAGCCCCGTTTAGCCCCATTGAGCCCGTTGTGCCCCGTTGTGCCCCATTGTGCCCCATTGTGGCCAACATGATCTATTGCATTTTTTTTGAAGTGATGCCTTTGCGTGAAGCATGCATATTTTGAAATTATTTTGTAAGTAAATGAATTTAAAAATGTTTATACCTAAAGCATGAACCATTCAAGTAAATAACACAAGATTTGAAAAATGTGTGTTCTAAAAACTTTTTGGATTTTAGGGAAATTTTGACCTTTAGCTACTATAAATAAACGTACACATTTGTATGTTTTCAGTATTTCCAGCATAAGTATTATGTTTGACCAAAACAATGTTGTTAAATAACATAGAGTGTCTGTTGCAGAGTAAGTTAGGTACTACATGCCAGAATACACAATGTGTATTAATTTTTTTAACTTCTTTTTTATCATTATGTCATAATGATAAAAAAGAAGTTAAAAAAATTGACATAATGTACAGATGTAATAAGACATAAAACATTAAAACACAGAACGGACAGCTGAGGACAGGCTGAAAAGGTAGGTACATAACTATACCATTATCAAACGGAAACTAGGTTCCAGCCAATCGCGTCCCATGCTAAATGAAAGACCAAAAGATGAAAATAAATAGGAAAAAAAGCGTAACGTACGCAGGTTTATTACTAAAATAATGATCAGTTGATTATGCCGTTATTCAACGATTCACTACTAAACAACGCCATCTCAAATATTTGTTCTCGGTAGGGATCAAACCCACGACCTACGGCGCAGAAGGTAGAGCCAACCAACCAACTGAGCTTAAAGCTCTAAGCGATTGCATGGAAATTGATTATTATATGATATTTTTAAGCTATGATTGTTGAGAAGAAAGTGTCTCCTCGTGGCCACCAACCTACTCCAATCAATCATGTTTTTAGTTATACCTACTAAGATATAGGTAGGAATTCAGGCTTCGGGCTACGTGACTTGCGGCATGTAGGTATTCTTTCGGCTCAACTTTCAACGCTGTGTCTAATTTCAATTATAGGTAGGTAGAGAAAAGCGCTTTGCAAGTGCTTTATGGTAGATTGTTGTCAGCGATTTGGCTTTTGTTACATGAAGACTGCTAGGTAATATAAAAGAACCTTTAACAAGAGTTTTTTTCATGATGAATAAAAAACATACTACATAGGTAATTTAATTATGGATGCAGTTATTGTTTTCTTATAAATCGAGCGCCATGACTCCTTTCACGACTTTTTCCTCTCTCGTGGTTTCGGACTTGGCCATCACCGCGCATCTCAAAAAACCACCCTTTTTATATCTCTTTCAGGGCTGATTTATCCAGCTACGGAATAAAACTATTCGTCAAATCAAAGATGTTTGTCCTTGTTTTTGATAAGCCTAAATGTGAAATGGATATATTTTTATCTGACTCATAATTCATAAAATATTTAGATTGAAAAAATTTGCTTACTCACAAACGCGTTAGTATGTTCTTAAATCTGTCGGTCAAGGTTAAGATATGGCTGAACCCGGGATTCATAGTTTTTACTGCCAACCTAAGCATTTTTGATTTTATGAAGGTAATTTATTTTTTGTTTATTGGCTTTCTATTATCTCTTGGCGGAAGGTATTACTTTGACTAAACTAATACTTTTAAATGATAGAAATAGAATAACTTAGATGAGAATTATTCTTGATTCGACCGATTCGATTCGATATGGGTGGGTCTCAGAGTAACGCTATCGGCCAGATAAATATATTTCCGCCTCTAATACTGTAGACCTGTCAAACAAAAAAAAAATTTTACACACACACATATAGGGGAGGCCTATGTCTAGCAGTGGACTTCTACAGGCTGATGATGATGATATTTTTATGTGACGGAAAGCATTACATAAAGATAGTAAATCCTGAGTTGGGGTCAAAAACATCATGATTTTTTGTTATCGTATTCGCTTCCAAAGTCATGGCCCCATAATACGTCATCCAGCTGTATTTTATAAACATTTGTTATAAAATTTGCGATAAAATAATCATGAGGTTATCTCTTTCATATCTCTAGACTTAGGTCTTGAAAACAACATAAAAAACACACTTCATCTAATCTAATTAAATTGATATTGATATTTGAAGTGTCATTGCTTCTAATTTCAAAAAGAAAGTTATTTACAAATCATAAAAAAGTATTTTCTTAAACATGCGCGGAAATATTGTCATTACTTTTGAATATAGAACACGCGAAGTATAATATTTACGTAGACTGAAAAACCAATAAACATTTTAATAGGAAAGATGTCTAGTGGTATCAGAAAATAATAGTTTCAAGTTTTGTAAATAAACGTAGATACTCTACCACACCCGCACTACGTAAATAATACTACGTAAATTAACTACAATTTACGTAGTATTGCTACTACTTAGCTGGCATAGAAAATATATTTAAATATTATATTAGAATTGAATTTCTATGTGAACTACCTTTTCTGATGAAAAAAGTATTCAATACATTGATTTCGTTTGAAAATATGAGACATAACTAAGTAAATAGTGCGACTAAAAGTCGTGGTCTAGTTAGATTCATAGAAGCTCATGCAACCACGCAATTATTATAGGTACTTACTACCTAACTGGTAACCTGATCTAGACTTACAGCACAATCAGTGTTGATGGAGCTCAGTTTCTATATTTTATAAATAACAACGTTTATTCTATATTTTACATATAAGACGATTTCTTACAAAATACACAAAAAAGACCGGAAGACGAAACGTAGAGCGCGCCCACCCACCAGATGGACTGACGATCGCAGGAAGTCGGTGGATGGAAAGGGCTCAGAGTCGTTCTTCCTGGAAATGTGTAAGGGAGGCCTATGTCCAGCAGTGGATTTCTACAGGTTGATGATTACACAAGAAAGGTTGAACTATCTGCAGACCGACATACGACGGACAGCCATTTAGGCCCAATATTTGCTAAGCCTGTACAATGCATGGTAAACAAATAGTTTAAAATACTTTTATTAAATAAAAACTTGGAAAGTATGGAACAATTTCACTATGCAAACCAAATGTTTTAACTACGTGTCAATAAAAAAAGCCCCATAACCTTAGATATAGCGTAGAAATACATACCCAAAACGTTAAATTCACACGCCACAGTTCTATACTATACTCCCCAATATATTATAATATGTTCTTACCTCATTATCCCAAAAAAACTACCATACACATAATAAACAAATATTGTGGTTCGTGATACATAAAATACATATGGTTGTAAATTGTATTTTGTTGATCTTATAGTTATAAGATTACTATGATCAAAACGATCATAGTAGTCTTGTTTTCAATAGTTTTGCCAAAAATACAATTGTTTTGTTTTTTGAAAAAATCTCTCTCAAAATCTGATTTTGCTTTTTGTCTAAGCATTGTATTCAGCATGATGTAAGGTTTAAGGAATGGTTTTTGATCAAAAGCTAAAACTCTATGTATTTTTAAAAGGCGAAGCCCGTTTAATAAACATTCTTTTAAATGAACGTAATGAATTACATATTTATATTTATTGTGCAAATTCGCAACAAGTTTTTTGTTTTTACCAGTAGGCGTAACATATTTTTCAGGCGCAAATGGTAAATCAGAATGTTCATTGTGGATATCTATCGGATATTCTAAATCAACCTCAAGTATATAACCGCGATCATTGTTATCTGATATTGCTGCGATGTTTTTTATATCCATTATTTCATCGTCATTCAAGAAACAAAAGTTTTTGGCTGGAAGAGGCTTCATCATGGCAAACCCATATAAGTTCACACAATCTAGATAGATCAGAAATAGGCATGCTGGTTCATTCCTGAGCTATGGTAAAGGTCCCTATTACTTCTTTTTAACCGACTTCCAATCAAAAAGGAGGAGGTTCTCAATTCGGTTGTATTTTTAACCGACTTCCAATCAAAAAGGAGGAGGTTCTCAATTACCGCATAACTTCGTCATTAAGGAGCCGATTTGAAAAATTATTTTTTTATCTGAAAGGTACTGCTTCCAGATTGGTCCCATTTTAATTTTATTAAAATCAGTGTTGCCATTTTTTTTTTATCATTTTTTTTATGTTTGTAACTGCATGCCTCCGTCATTTATGAACCGATTTAGAAAATTATTTTTTTTATTTTACGGAAAGGAAAAGGAAGGAGAAAGGGAAGGAAGGACTGTTTATTTTTTAGGAAGGGTATTCTTACGTCCAGATTGTCCCAAACAAATTTCATTAAAATCGGTTTAGCCGTTTTGCAATGAAGTCGGTTTCTCAAGCTTTTTAAACTTATAATTATGAGGAAAAATGTTGCCCATTACTGGTAGAAACTCACTGCCAATGCTGTGTCTGCATGTTCAGCGGTGACATGCTCCATGAGTGCGGTGTCCGTAAAGCCCATTCTGTTGCAGAATGGACAAGCATACGCCTGTGGCTGTTCCAATGTCAGTGCCTCACCTCCGTAGTATAAATCTATAAGTAAACAAATTTTGCCAAATTTTATAGTAAAAAATATATGTTGTACATTACTATGCAAACTTTCAACGATATTTGGTTTGAACGAGATCTAGCCAGTAGTTTTTTTTATACGTCATAAATCGTAAACCGAAATTTACTTTTCGACGAACTACAAGAACCTTTATATTATGTTACTTGATGCTACGGAACCCTTCATGGGCGAGTCCGACTTGCACTTGGCAGCTTTTGTATTGCAATCGAAGCTCAAAATAATGTCTAACCTGACGGATGCGACTAGATTTAGACACAATCACCCCACAGGTCACCATTTGGCCCACGAACGTCAATTGCAAGAGATTTTACATGATGTAGATATAAGTTGTGCTATGTTTATCTTCATAGAATCATCAGTCTGAAAAAGTCCACTGCTGGACGTAAATTCTCCTACATTTTCAGGAATAATGATTCTGAGCCCTCTTCGTCCCCCTACTTTCCGCGATCTTAACCGGCCGATCGGGTGGGTGGTCTTCCTACGTCTCGTCTTCTGGTTCGTGGTCACCAGTCGAGAACCTTTCCCTAACAGCTATCGGTTCGAGCTTTGCCACTTCAACTTACTAATTCTACGAGCTATATCGTTGACCTTTGTTCTTTGAGCTCTAACACCTGACCAATGCTACTTCAACTTAATTCTACGAGATAATGTCATTGACCTTTGTTCTTTTGGGAATCTTCTCATTTCAGGTATACCTAACTTACTTCTTGTATATTCCGCAACCAATACGACAAGTGGTTGAAAGACTCCAGATTAGTGATGTCGTACATAAGGATGATACCCATCGCGCCTCGGTAGTAAGCGGTTGTCAAAGTCCTGAAGCGTTCCTGGCCTGCTGTATCCCAGATTTGTAGCTTGATCGGCACCCCATCGAGGTTTATGATCTTCTGTTTGAAATCTATACCTGGAAATGCAGAATAACGCTGGTAAGTTACATTTTTTATAAGTCAAAGCTCATGTACTTAGTCTTCTCGAATTGGTTAATGTATAAAAAACATCGAATAGCTTAAGATAAACAATATTGTAAATGTGAGTCTAAGATTAAATAAATAAACATAAACATAATAGGTAATCAAAAATAAAAAAAAAACATGTTCATACACGAACCCCAAAGCTTACAGTAACAGGCATATTAATACAAAAACATAGCTTTTTTTTGTCCAATATATTTTCAGTTAGTTGTTAAAATCCTTTTGCGTGATTACAACGTGATACATACAGGATATGTACTCGTTGCGGTATTTAATTCCGTGTGTGGAATATTAATCAGTACAGTATCTGTCACTTCTCTATGCATTCGAGATAACTAATTGTGACAACTGTTTTTCTTTTGTATCACAAAAAAAAATATGCAGTTATTGTTCAATACAAAACATTAAATAGTAAGAAATAGGAGAACTAAGTAGTATTTTAGTTATTTTATTAGCAACACTAGAATTAGTTTTTTTTATAATGGCCACTTCCGGTGGCCATTTTTACTTCATCCTTACATTTTTCTGAGCACAACATTGTTTTCTATAAAACTAAAATAAATGACCTAAAATTCATTTGCATATTATTTAACAGTTATTGTTTTCTTATAAATCGAGGACATGGCTCCTTTCACGACTTTTCCTTAACTCTCGTGCATGGTTTCGGTCTTAGCCATCACCGCCTTTCTCAAAAAAACACCCTGTATAGGTGCTGAGCATTAAGTTCAGCACCTTATTATGCCACCACGTTGCTTGTTTCTGTATAAAATGAACATTATACATTATATATGTTATACTGTTTGTACATTATAAAGTCGAAAACGGGTTTCGCGATTGGTCAACTCACCCGGAAGCAATCACCAAGTTGGAACAGCCTGAGATATAAATCAAGGATATGATTTAGTTTTTATAGCTAAGCAATGAAAGTGCAATCTACATTCTGGTCTAATTTCCGCTAAATTACACAATATTATTGTAATATGTAAATGCCTTTGTACCTGAATTTTTTTCTTGCCCCTTAGGTACAAAGGCCCCACTTTTACGTTTTCCGTGTTTTTCTCCTTTTATTTTCTTTAAGTTGTTTTTTCTAAAAGGTCTCTTGCAGGCATACGATATCATATTAAATATGTTTAAAAAGATGTAGGTAAATTATTATTATTGATTAATTTATTTTTATACTTAAATAAATCTTATGGCTTTGTTATAGGCGATGGTTACCACTTAACACCAGGTGGGCCATATGCTTGTTCCATCAGCAAGTTACATTAAAAAAATATATATATATATATATATCTTTAAAAAAAAGATTATACCCGTCAAATAAGTGAGAACCGATTTTTTCCTTCTAATATCGTCAGTTTCGCGTGGTTCTACCAATTTTGTATTACATAATAGAGGTTATTTTAATGAATAAATTACTTTTTTGTGCATGTTACTATTACTATGTAATATTATTGCAACTGTACCTACATGATTTTATGAGTCAACTTCACTATTAATATACTATTAGAACTTTAATGTTTTTTATTTATGTATATTTAGTAACCTTTTAAATCATGAGATAAATATATCAAATAAAAAAAACTTTTACCTAAATATAGATTATTCGCTCCGCTAAGGTTAAGTTTATGATGATGATGAAAAGGATAGGTGACCAAAGACCCTGAACACAAGCATACAACTAATAAATACTCCTAAAACTTTTTATCAGTTCAATACTGCACGCAAGTTTAAACTATATTGACCTAGAGGAGCTATAGGAAGTAACCGTTTGTAACCTTTTCCTCAACTTGAAGACGTACAAGGTAGCTATACATTGCCTATTTGTCTCTCTCTATTGTATGGAGAAAAGATGAGAAGGCAAAAATATGTAACGTAGAAACGATAGCAACGAGTTGTTGTCTCATCAATTTTCCATACAAAAGAGAGAGATGTGCTCACACGAAAACAACATTTGGTAGACGAAATGTGGTAGTAAAATACCGATTTCGGGTACTGATTAAATTTGATTTGTTTGTGGTCGTGCAGAGGAGACGTGTCGTATCCTGGAATCGGTGTTCGTGTGGTCGATCGACGTATGGACCACATCCTGCGCGGCCAGCAAGCCAGCGCGCACGGCCAGCAAGCCAGCGCCCACGGGCGGCGCGCACGTGCTGGCCGGCGCCGCGCTGGCGCAGGTCGCGTCTCTGCCCTGGCGCCAGCACCAGTGGTTCTCGCACTATGCTGCACGACGTATGATGCAGGTCTGATAACTATAAGCCTCGGCCTACCTCCATGTTGCTTTACCCTATACACAGGGTCCATGTGATACTGACTTACACCTAACAACTATGTATGTACCTAAACTAAACCATGTTTATGCAATAAATGTAAATAAAAAATAAAAAAATTACAAAGTCATTTTTTTTTATTCAGCTGTATCATAACTTAAAAACGTCTTAAAGCTAGGTGAGTCTTGGTGCCGCTTCTGTCAAGAGCTTTGATGGTCCCGGAGCATGTGCCTACAACATACAAGCTGAAGGCCACTATTTCTGCTTTGCCCGATACAGTTGCTACTCAGACTAAAGCTGCTATTGGTGAAAAAGAAGGAAAACTTGACTTCAAGGTACATACCTATAAATATTACTCTATTAGGACGTAATAGCAACTTGAGTCACAAAGCTGTGCTTGTGCAAAATCGTGAAGCATATCATCAGATAATGCTATCATAAAAAAACTATTTGGGACCTTAACATCAAGGACTCAAGTTTTAAAGTTGTAAGTAGTTATGTATCATGATTCTTTGAAAGCCTACGTGATACGATTTTCAAATTGTGATGAAAATGATAGGAACAAAACGTGGCTTTAACAAACTTACTGCCCTAAATGAATAGAACCAACGTTAAATAAAACCTCGTAGCCAGAAATAATGTTAGTTAATTTAGAAGTGTCACAAAGTAACATTGCTTTACTTTATAAAAAATATATTCATATAAAAAATTTATATAACTTGAGAAACCGACTTCATGGTATATTCTAGATTTTAAAGTAATCCTTTCAGTTTTATCAGAAATGCCTTTTAAAAGCCTTTGACTACGCACTAGAGTTTGTAACGAAAATCTTGTAATATATAGTGTATTAGCCCTTAAGGCACCGCCTTCTCGTTATTCAATCAAATCCTGTCCATCCATAGGTTGTCTGGAAGAGATCGCTCATAGCGATAAGACCACCCATTATGCTTCGCTATAGTTTTAGTTTTTCGCTATGTGTTGTGTAATGTCCTATTCTTGTGGTGTACAATAAAGTGTTATCTATCTATCTTGTTAAGTATGTCGTTTTTACTCTTCTAACAAGTTTCAAAAGATTATTTTTCTTCGTTTCGTAAATACTCCTTTGTGTCAGTTTATCTTTTTACTTAAATTTATGAATATGAATGTGTAATTTATGTATAACATCAAAAACTTTTATAGTTGAAATTCCTTGGATTTTTATGTATTTAATTAATTTTAAATTAAATTGCCTGCATTTATCCAATTTATTCGCCAAGTTTGTTCTCGAGCTAACCTGCCGCAATATGGACCAGTCTTTATGTCCAGCAGTGAACTTAATGAGCCTAAAATTTAGGCTCATTAAGTTCACTGCTGGACATATACACTTTGACTTTGACTTTGACTAGGAATATTGAAAAAATAATACTTCTGGGTAAATAACTTTTACAAGACATATTTTCAAAATAAAATTGGTACCTAAATTTTATTTTGCTAAAATAAAATATTCAAGGATTAATAAAGTTTATGGATGCCTTGTCGTTTTATGCAATATCTTTCCAACAGACATACATTTGTGATTTTATAATAACATCAAACATTTTAGTACCGACGTCAATCATTATCATCATCTTTTTACCACACACACAATACTTTCATACATAAAGATTACTTTATGAATTACTAGCTGCCTGTCCCGGCTTTGCACGGGTGGACATTTATTTTTTAAACACAATATACATATAGCTTATGTTACTCAGGGTAAATGTAGCATTCCAATGAAATCGGCACCGTAGCTTTTTAGTTTATTCATCACAAAAATAGAAATCTTTCCTCGTTATGAAATTATATAGCTTAGATTTATAATATTAGTATATACTAGCAACCGCCTGCGGCTTCGCTCGCCCCGTTCTCAAAAAAAATTGAGGTCCGGTTAATGTACGGCCAGTTAAAACGAATCCACTTTTTTCCACTTTAAAATTATTAAGGCCCATGTACACTGAAGCAGAAATATATTTCGATTATAACTTTTTTTATATAGCGATGGATAATAATTGCTTAATATAGCGTCTCGGTCAGATATCGTAACCTTCGCCTGTTTTCTTATAGGTTTCTCAAGAAATAGACTCACAAATTCTGAAAACCACACTAAAATGCGTTGGAATCCTTATTTATCTATTAGCATAGTAGTGAAGCTCTTCTCATTTCTCTTGTAAATTTTTGTTTATCTTATTCTCAACTCTACATATAAAGAGTCTAGGAAGCTCATTATTCATTTTATAGCTTTGTACTTTAGTTAGATTAACAACATCAAAGTACATAATCCCAAATTCTCAGCTAACCTATTATTTAATAGGGTGCTATGTACTAATATTATTTGAATTTGCCGCGCGATTTTTCCGCCTGCTTTGACAGGTTCTAATAAACTTCGTATAAATCAATAAGTTTCTGAAAAAAAGGAAAACATACGAGCACGTATATAGCAGATCTGGATTTTATGAGACAAAATGGTTACTCTAGACTAGAGGCATTATCCAGGGAGGAAATAGAGGACTACGCTCCCCACTACTTATTATACTCTTTGGGACTACGTTTGTATGGAGAGTCGCCTGTGTGATTCCCTCTTAACCCCTATTTCACTGACTTCGAGATTATCTTTTATACAAAAGATGGCCTACCCACCATCCTCGCGCGTCTTTCCTCAGAATCAAAGTAAGCAAAGTATTAGGTAATCTATCTCATCGTTTATTCGGGAAAAAGTAACAAATATAAGTAGGTAATTGACATTTATTATTGCTATGCAAATAAATAAATTCGCATCTAAATCCTATAGTTGGAATTATACATATACCTACTGATGACCTTAGCTCAATCCCAATTTAATAACTCAAGCATTAAATAAATATAAATAAAATACATTATTGTAGACTACACAACACTATCTAGCCCCAAATTAAGCAGAGCTTGTACTATGGGAACCAGATAGCTGCTAAGTAGCTCTGATTAGGTGTTATTTGCATTCGGAGTATGTATTAAAAAAACAAAGGATTTTATTAGCTACCTAGTTTCTATTGTACAAGCTCTGCTTAGTTGGGGCTGACTAGTGTTTTGTGGATTACGCAACTATATTATGTAACTTTTATGTTTTTTTTATGTAACTAGCTGATGGAACAAGCATATGGCCCACCTGATGTTAAGTGGTAGGTTAACTACCCATAGATTTCTATGTGTTATCCTGCTTAAAATGTTATTGTAAAGGTCTAAAATAATAATAACAAATTAGGTTAGTGTGAGTCAACACTTCTCATACATTTACCCGATTCACTCAATGTTTCAATAGTGAAGACGTGTCATTGGATCTCAGTTTACCAACTACGAACTAGTTTGCGGGGAAGATGTCTTCAAATTCTTTTTTGTTTTCAAAGGGGTAGTGACTTTGGGCGTAAGGCATGGAACCGGATTCAAACCAGCAATCGAATACTTCATGCACTCTCTTTAGGGGTGGATGCCCAGGGCGAGATGAAGGTATCTCTAAGTGATCAATGCTTTCTCTGTGCAGATCCGTTATTTTTTGGCCCGTTAGAGACTCCAGTTCAGCAATGCTGCCAATACACACAATTTCTTGCTTGTCACTCGACATCCACAGTGGAATAGGCGTTCCCCAATATCTGTTACGGCTTATAGCCCAATCGCGGGCATTCTTTAGCCAATTTCCGAATCTTTTCTCTTTTACATATTCAGGAACCCAATATGTTGATTCACTTGATTTAAGCAGGTTTTGACTCATTTGTTCAACCCGAACGAACCAAGAGGGAACAGCTTTGTATATTAGCGGAGTGTCAGATCGCCAACAGAATGGGTAACTATGCTGCACTTGGCTAACAGATAGCAATCTATTCCGAGCCTTCAGTTCAGATATGATATTTTTATCAGCATCTTTTACAAACTGTCCCAGGAATTCTTTTACGGGCGCAACAAATCGGCCACCACAGGAGCTCTTTCTGTGTGCGTTGCCGTGCGTCGTCGTCGGCTGTGCGTGATGATCTGCCGAACCACGCACCGTAGGAAGGCAGCATAACAAGTCAAGGATAAGTCGCATGTGACGTTCTTGAAACTTTAAAATTACGAGTTTAAGTTAAATATCTTATCTTCTTGAAGAAACAAAAACCTTTATATTATGTTAATTGATGCTACGGAACCCTTCATGGGCGAGTCCGACTCGCACTTGGCTGCTTTTTATTTTCTAGCTTTAGTAAGTAGGTATATTATGATTTAAAACCATTTCCGGGTTGATAGCAGCTCCACAGTTTCTTTATGAAATTACAAATTAGCGGTGGTATAAGTTGCCGCATCAAAAGTTTCTCACTTCCGGTTCATACTCCATCAAAACTCAATTAGAATAGTGTCATCTCTTTCCTTTCTCCCAATAACCCAATTGAAAGAGAGATAGAACTAAAATTTCATAATTGTTTATTAATTTTATAGTGTTTACTACACTTAAGGAAATCACAAAGATTTTTATAATGTCCCAAAAGTTAAGAGCCGAGCGGGATTTGAACCCGCGACCTTCCCCTCGGTACGTGTGCCGAACAGTCCCTAAGAGTTAAAATTTCATAGTTTATCCAAACTGTTCTCACGACAATATACAGCTCAGATAATTACAGCTCGGTCAAACCGGAAGGGTTTCCGATGGGAAGGGGAAGTTTTAGATTTATGTGTTTGTTTGTTTAAAACTGTGACGTGTTTAGAGTTTGTTTAGCTGTTGGTAATACTTGAAAATTGCGTTTTGTGTGTCTTCTTCTTATACTTGTAGAGAAAACATACATTTTTGATTTTCATATTGTTTTTGATTTTCTTTTTGTGTAAGTATTGTATTTTATATGAAATGGGTCAATGTATTTTTGTACATATATCGTGCCTGAAATAAACGACTCTTATTTATTATTTAAAAGTAGAGTAGAATCCCAATAATGGAATCTTCGATCTGATTATTCTAAGGTTATGATAATAATTTTCAAAGGATAATGGTACAATAAATTATTCTCCGGTTCTGAGATTTATTATTTCAACACAAACAGAAGGCTCAACAAATTCTGAAAGCTGTTTCGTACTGATAAGACAATGTCAATAGCGCCTATCTCGAAATAACTTACAGAGACGAACGCCAAAACTTATTTATTTTGACTACGTACCTACCTGGTATTTTTATATTAAGTCAATTTATATAGTTGGTATTTTGATACCATCCAAATTATATCGAAAAAACTTCAATATTGTATTTTAACTGACTAATAAATTTAAGGTCCCCTTTATGTGTAAAGTAATACGACCCAGGTATAGAACTATCTTCGATTCTGTTGACAGCTACTTAAGGTGAATATAGCCGTGCGATACACCATTAGAAGCGGCCTGCGAAGCCCTACACATAGGACTAGCACCAGGGTTCACCCGTCATACAGAAACTTAGAAAAAGTGGTATTTCTACTAACTTTGCCACCGTTTTAGCGAGAAAACAGTCGTTTTTTCGCTAAAACTTATCGCCACTGCGCATAGCCCGGCTGGTACATCACTGCCCCACCTCCTGGAACGCATCTGAAACAGAAAAACACTGAAAATTAGAAAAAATAAAGACTACCTCATTTGGCGGAGTCGCTGCCAAGCTTCGTTCAGCTCCTGTAGAACAAACGAATGATTAAACATTGGAAAAATTAATTAGGGTAAAAATAAAAAAAAAAAACTTATTGGATAAAAAAAAATAAAAAACATTTGAAAATTTTTAAATATTTCAAAGATTTTTATTGTGTCCCTTCCCCTTGGTACGGGGCTGCGCTGACCACTGCGCGCTCAGCTGACCGCTCGGATCCTGATCACACTTGACGAATAACTCTTAGGGATTGGAAATTTTATTTCTTTTTTATTGTTTTCTTGTGGTGGCAAGAAAAGTTTGTCTAATATCCATCAATATACTATCATTGCATATGCAAAAACAACAAAGTCAGCGCAAAGTAATGCCTAAGCATTACACATCAGTCATCGTAGCCGAAATTGGCTATGTTTCATCAATAGAAGTACGGTTGTAGGAAACAAATATTGCACATCGGCTAATTTCGGCTTCATAGAGCGTAGTGTGCGTCAGAAAGAGATATCGCTCTACGAAAGCAGAAAAGCCTTACTACTATAACTTACATCCTTCCTCTTCACAATGGTCTCCCTTTCAGGATGTCCCTCGAGCACGAGTCTCTCCGCGAGTTGGTTGACCTCGGTGACGCGGTACTCCTGCGCCGCCATGTCCTTCTGGAACTCGTCGAACTTGCGCTGGAGAACCTCCACGTGCTCCAGGTCAGAGCCGAACTCATCCGCGGAGACAAACGTTTCCTGCGAAAATAAGAACAAAATTGTAATTTTACGCAAAATCTAGATTTTCTTTTCGTGTCACTAGTTATATTCAGCCAAAGTGGAAAAAGGGATGTTAAGTGCGCCTCCAGTGGTCGTGGGTTCAAATCCAAACGTGTACCAATGAGTTATTCTGCCCAAAAAGTTATGTACACTATGCCAGTGCTCTCAAACGGTGAGGAAACCTGCATGCCGTAGAACCTAAAAAGTTCGAAAATATGTGTCAAGTGCAAGAAAGGAGCCTCTTTAACACGCACTCAAAATCTTATCACCACGCTTGGTTCGAAAGAATCAGTGACACGATAAGAAGGAGTGCGCCTCAAAGAGTAGGAAAACCCGACATGTCATAGAACCTAAAAAGGTTCTATGACATGCCGCGTTTTCCTTCCTCGTTTAATAGTACAGCTCTTTAGTCACGACTGGACTTGAACACGCAACCTAAGCATCAGAAGGCGAGGTCCGTACCTATAGACCTATCAACCTACCAGTGAACCTTGTAATAAAGTTCATATGAGAAACACTGATCAAAGCTGTTCCCAAAGTCAGCTCTTATTTAAGTCTCACCTTATCATGAATCCAGAACATGACTTCATCGCAATGTCTCAAGAACTGGACCAGCACTAAAGCTTGCTGCAGCTTCATGCCCTTCTCAGCGAGTCTGTCCATTGCTCGAAGAGTTTAGTGTGCGTTGAAAACGTACACTAATGACACACCAATAGCACGACAACCCCATGCGGAGCTGGGGCGAGCCGCCAGTATACAATAAATGTGGATAAAATTAATTTTAAACCAACTTTTTATGCAGTTTTTGTCCTTTTGTTGTCCTTCTAATTGAAACTAAAACAATATTTCTTTCCACAGATTTGGAGTATATGGGTGGCAAAAGTGAAGGGTAAGGCCAGGAAGGTCGGTACCGGCTTCAATGGTACTGGAGGAGGCCCGGCAGGGGCAGACCTCACGGAGGAGGATAAGAGAATCCTCCAGTGACTACTTGATATAAAAATATGGTCCTGTTTTATCTGATTCCACACCGCTGTCTGTCAATTATATGTATAATGCATGTTGTTTGGTTTTATTAGTTACTATGATTTAATATTTGATGTATGACCTATTTGTTTCCACCAGCCTAATGCTCCTGTATTGATTAAAAAAATATTAATGGGTGAAAGTGAGAGTTTATTATTCTTTATCGTATTATACGTGCTTCATGGAGGAAATCTATGTCGTGCTCCTCTTCCTCGACTCCATCATCTTGTTCAAGCACTACCTATGTCTTCATCCCTAGTTTGGTCACAGATGAGGAGGGACAGAGTTGACATAATTCGTAAAAGGGAAAAACGCCTACAGCATCACAGAGGCAAATTGTTGTAAGTTATTTTTAGTTAAGTCACAAAATTATAGCTAGGATCACATTTCAATTTGAAAGTTGAAGTTACGGAAAGTTAAACATACGAAATAAACTTTACGCTGTTTGTTTGATAACACAGTCATGTCTTTTTCCAACTGTTTGTAATTTCTTGTGTGTTGATCTAATAACGTACTGACCTGACTACACACACAGCCCATTGATATCCACTACTGGACAGAGTTTTGAATTTGGCGGGTATTGCCATAATCACTTGGCAGGGGATTGATGATCGGAGAAAAGGTATAGGTAGGTACTGCTGCCTTTCTTTTGGCGAAGTCCCAGTCAACTGCAACTAACTTATCTAAAAACTTTACTAGATGAGTCTTTCTGTTGAGTAGGTATTAAAATATGTGGTTAGTCTGTCCGTAGAAATCTATGAAACTTACATTTCGTCAAAGATAAGAGCCTAAATTTGATTGGCGGTCGGATTCGCCCAACGGTTTTGAATCGCGAATCGTAGAACAAATTCTACTTTTGGGAGCCTCCCCCATTTCGCTCATTGGCTGTCGGCATCTCAAACATAATACGCCCAAATTCCTTTCTAAACAATTTTTAAGCCACCACGGGTTCCGTAGTTTTTTAAATACCAAAATTTTTTTAAACTCGTGCACTCCAAATTCGTTCTGTTTTCTACTTTTTAAACAGATAGTTAGTAAAGTAAGGAAACTCGTGAAGTGGGAAGGAAAATCATGGTGCATTTATACCTAGACCTAATAGTACTTTAATTGGTAGGTAAAGCACCTACTCAGCTCACATACCTACCTACAACTCCAAAATAAATACAATCAATTTTATAATTATTAAACTTAAACCTATTGGTAGGTAGTTATGAAACCTGTGAAGTTCTAGGCTATTTGATCTAGTTCTTAGATTTTTAATGATTATTGATTTCATTCGTTTATATTTTATTTGACTAGGAAATACCTATCTATCTTGTCAAATGTCGTAGTTTGTGGATAGTTGCATGTAAACTAAAATCATGACTAAAGTTTTATCATCAATCTGAATATTCTCTCTTATTCTCACTCGATTTGGTGGTTTGGTATTTTTATAAACTTCTTTTAGGTTTGACATATTTTTTTTTTTTTTAATATAGATAGATAAGCATTTGCCTGCCGTCACACCTGATGGAAAGTGAGGATGCAGCCTAAGATGGAGCATGCTTAGCCAAAATCCACCTGTTCACTCTTGTCTTAATTTCAATTGGAGTGATAGTTTATCTTTTGTTGCAATCAAAACCTAGTCGTATCTGTCAGTTTTGACATTATTTTGAGCTTCGATTGCAATGAAAAATACCAATTATATCTTTGAAAAGAAACGATTGAAACAAGACTGACTGAATGTTGACATTATAAACATGAAATATGGAATAGGAACTAAAACTAGTATGTAGAAAAAAAACATAATAGGGATAATAATATTATTTAGGCACAGCGTCGGACTATCCTTATAGTCACAGCTCTTGCGACCTAAATGTAAGTTAGAGAGCACTGGTGGTCTAGTGGTAGTGGCCCCGCCTTCCGATCCGAAGGCCGTGGGTTACAATAGTTATTAATTTTTCCTGTAATTCTCTTTCTACATTTTATACATTAGTATTTCTACAGATGAAGCATTTCTGAAAATACAATCATGATTATTTTCTGTCTATTACTGGTTCCGGTCATTCGTGCTGGAAACTTGACGGTCAAACAGCTGAATATGATTCATTTTCCTCACCTCAAATTGTATTGCAGGTGTTTTTCCATTTCCAAACATGGAAACTGGGCAAGGAAAGAGTACTTCTTGACGACAGTAAGAAAATTGGTAAAAAAGAACCAATGGTCCTTGTTATTGGGCATAAGTTCAAGTTGGAAGTTTGGGAGAACATAGTAAAGATGATGGCACTTTCATTTTGAAACCAGTTCTAAATAAAGCAAAACTAATTTGCACATGTAACTCGCTTGAGGAATACCGTTAAACTGAATTCAATTGTTCAATGAAAATCAAGTTAAATATGAACATTATATTTTATTGGAACTGGTAGTACCTACGGTAACTTAGTGAGTCACTAACCCACAGTGCTTTGCCTACAGACTACGTCATGTCTGTTGCATCGCGGCTAATTCAGGGTCCATCTCAAATAAACTTGGTCCAAAAATATTGTGCTGACTCATTACAATAATAAGAAGAATGGAATTGTTATTAATTTTGATGATTATTTTTCCACAGCCCTTACTTAGTTTATCTGTTGCTCTACCAAGAAATCATTTCGTGTTTGTCAAAGACGAGTCCACTCATTCTTGATAGCTAAAATAAGACTGCAAGTAGCCTAATAACTTGATATTGAAAATATAAAGGGTTTTTTTCTGTTAGCGTTGGGGTATGGTGGATGCTTTGCAGAAATTATTTATGGATTGATAAAGTAATAAAGATTCATCGGCCATGATCGGCTTTCGTCGGCTGCACTCGGACTGTAAAATTTTACTACCCAGAATTAGCGACAATTGTCATTAATGATTGTCCAAGACGTGATTTGTTACAAGGCCCCAACCTTTCAATTTTTTTGATATCTTATTTGAAAAAAAATTGTTTTTATTTGGAAGGTTATTCTTACGTCCAGATTGTCCCAAACAAATTTCATTAAAATCGGTTTAGCCGTTTGGCAATGAAGTCGGTTTCTCTAGTTTTAAAACTTATAAATTATTAGTGCAATTATTAAAAAATAAATAAATATGGACTCCACACAACACCATCTAACCCCAAACTAAGCAGAACTTGTACTTTATGAATTTAAATGCTTTTTTTTAAATACATACAACACAAATTAACACCCAGACAGAGAACAAACATCTGAGTTCACTACTCAAGTTTGGTTCTTGGTGGGGATTGAACCCACACCCTCTAGCGCAGAGAGCAGAGCTATTACAAACTGAGCTAGAAAGGCTGTCAATTATTGGCACTGTCTAGCCCCAAACTAAACAAAGCTTGTAGATTATGGACCAGATATATATTATGTACATTATATACAAATACATAGGTTCTTTACATTACACTCGCTTATCTCACCCCATTCCCATTACTTTTTCAGGATAAAAAGTACCCTATGTATGTCTCTTGGTTCTACTTTCCACCAATTTCCAGCCAAATCAGTTCAGCCGTTCTTGAGTTATAAATAGTGGAAATAACATATTTTATAAATATAGATTACTCTATATTTGGAATTTTTACAACACACTTACTTGATAAGAGAATTCATCTTTCTGAGAGCATTGTATAACACCATCCAAGACCAGTACCCTTCCAAAGCTGGTGGTATCAAACACTTGGATATCCTGGTATTGAGACTTCTCAGAATGTAGCAAGAAATCTTTAAAATTATGACCTTTTTATTCAATTTCACAAATTTCACATAATTATCTAACATACCTCCTTGCTTGTGATACAAAAGATGCTAGGTAAACGGTACATAAAGTATGCTTAGCAAATGAAATCATTTTTGTACACAGTTTACTTTTATTCAAATATAATGTCGCACAGCCGGCTAGAACGCTCGAGCTGGCGAAAAGTTGCGTGGACTAATACTAGTGGTGGTCTCGTAGCAACTGACGGGCCGCGCATTCATTGTGCCACGGGCTCGCAGGCGCACGAATAACGGTCCGCAGCCGAGTAGTACCGAGCCGTACCGACTGCAGCCGAGCTGCGTTCAATCATAAACTTACGCATTGTTACAATGTGTCAAGTGTACGAAAGGAGCCTCTTCGAGGCGCACTTAAAACCCTTTCACCACACTTGGCTTCGAAAGAATCAGTGATACGATAAGAATAAACAATACGTGTTTTCTTGTTTTGTTGTATTTGGCTTTTAACAAGATAATAATTATATCACAATATAATTATTATCTTGTTAAAAGCCAAATAACTGTGTGCGAGAAAAAAGTACATTGACGGTGGTCTGATGGATTTTCTTAGGAAAATTCACGCTGGACTATTTCACGAGTTATACTTGGTTAAATTTGACATCTAAATCTGGGGGCAAAAAAAGATAACCGTCTCTGTCTACATCTTACCTATGGCACAGATAAGATAATACTATACTCCTATGGGAAAGATGTGTGTTTGCTGCTTTTGCGCAGTTATCAATAAATGTTCCTTTAAGTTCTTCTTTTTCTGATTTATTTTTGAGTTAGGCCAAGAGAAAGGCCAATTTTTTTTGTCTGGGCTATACTGGTGCCATCCTCGTATTAACACAACACGTCCCGACTTCGACACACTTTAACTGGTAACTGATTCATTAAGTTAATTAGATACCCTCTTAACCGTTTATAGCGTTCCGGGGACGCAGGTCTTTATGTCAAATTACCGACCTGCACTTACGACTTTATGTTAAAATAGCAACATACCATATCATCTGAAAGTCAAAATGCCTTAGGCCCCAAAATGCCTGAAATTTATCATGCCTGAATGTTTATAAGACTGATTAAAAAAATGAACGTCAATGTACAGTCGTGCAAAAAAAAACTTTATTTTCTTATTTAATAATAATTATATTTTTTTTATCTGTATCGTTTTCTTAGTGATATAACATTTTCCAAAAATGAAATTGGTGTAATGTTTTCCTCTCTTAGCTCCCTCAATTGTTTTTTATAATTGTAGTTAAAGCTTATTTCATTTCGCTTACGACGGGCACCTGAAAATAACGCATTTCTTACACGGGTGTCTTGGTATTTCGCCTCTCTCTTCAAGATATAGACAAAACGAATGTTGAGTGAGCGATGCGTCCGCGTGGACAGCTGTATGACGTTGTCACGTTCAACTATCGTCAGTAAACCGACTTTACAGACAACTGTTTTTTTTGTGTCACATTTATAAGATGGTAGATCTAGGTCTAAAAAAGTCTAGGACTTAAAAACAGTAGAAAACACGATAAAACTACATAATTCGGTTAATTAAGTAAACAGCAATTGCGTCATACATTTAGCATGCACACTGCAGTTGATCCGGGACTTTCTCCAAAAGTCTGATTTTCTCTTTTCACCGTAACACCGGTACATCACTTTCTTGAATGTAAATCGAAATAAAATTAAAGTGAAAACAATGTGTGGATTTTAACTGTTGATTAAAAATTGGAGCGAATGTTATCGCAAGTAATACATCTTTTACACTCTCTCTCTTATGCCCGTATTCAAAAACAGTGCTTGAGTCTGAGTCAAGCATTGATTCTTGTCGTTTTTAAATGGATAACTGACAACCAATCAGCACACTTAAAACAAAACACAGAAAATCTGTCATGACAGTACGCTCTACCCGTTAAGCCTTACGCAGATTCGTTTTCTGTCATTTTGGGAAGTCACATAGCTTTTTGATTTTAATTGTTTTTGAACCTCTTCAACGGGAACAAAGTTTTGGGTAAGCTTACACCACCCGTGATGGCCAGATAGTGGAAATGGCGTTGGTGTAAACTGTAGCTTTCTCTACCCCTATTCTACTATGGCTATACATTTCTATAGAGCTAATGGAATTGACCAAGTTCTAAAAGTACTATAGAACTAATGGGCCAGTTTTCGTTTTATTAGTTCTACCATGGAACTAAAAGGATAAAAAAGTATTAAAAGTTCTATGACGTCACAGTCCTATAGAACAAATGGGAGTTACCGTTAGTAAGGGCCGCATGCAGAAACAATGCTTGAGTCCGAATCGAGCCTCAAGCACAGTTCTTCATTGAACAGTGTCAGAAAATATAATGCTTGAGGCTCGGCTCAGACTCGAGCATTGCTTCTGCATACGGCCCTAAGTTTCGATTTGCGCTCACAATTTTACATCCACCATCCATCCATCCACAAATAATAAGTTGGTCGTAGATTTTTCCGCAATTAAGGTTGCGGTTCCGATCCCCACGCAAATAGAAATTACCAATGCATTGTTTTATTTTATGTAGGTTACACCTATTATATTATGCATAGGTAATTCAATACTGCTGAGAATTATAAGTGTAATAAAAATTTAACACTTAAAACGGGACCAAACTAGTATGTACTTATATTTTTTTAAATATATTTCATCCGTATCGTTAGGGTCAGTTTTAACAAAGGGTCGACCCACTATAAATCACATACATCCGAAAGGCCCAACACTTGGCCAAGATGGAAACTATTAGAAAATTGATGCTATTAAATATATGGAACTCCTAACATCCTTAGTTGTTGAGAACAAAAAAGGAAAAATTGTTGGCCATCTTGTACGATCGAATCTGTTGTCTAGAAGAGATCGCTCATAGCGATAAGACCGCCCAGTCACTACCAGTGGAGCGGACAATGGGGTCTATTGTGCCAGTGATGGTATCAGCAGGGTCGCTACTCGCACGCGCTTTGCCATGGCTATGGCAAACCATAGCGATCTGTGCTGTCATGTTCAAGAACCTACTCGAGATGCTGTTACAACCGGTAAAATAACAACTTTATTTGTTTAAAAATTTGCATTATAGCGTTTTGTATCTCTGACAGTTCGTGTTACAGCGTTTTTAAGCGAAGGCAGTGTCAAAATAATTTCAATGCATAATTTGGTATCGCTAACTTTTTTGTAGAAGATTTGGAGGCTCTGATCGACTGGCCTTTCAGCTCAGTTGGTAGTAGCTCTGTCTTCTTAGCAATTGGTTAGGTTCGATTATTCCCACCGAGAAAAAGAATTGGTCTGGTGAACACAGATTTTTGTTCTCTGTCTGGGTGTTATCTGCAATCTGGTTCCCATAGGCTGGCTCTTTACACGGACGCTGTGTTTTCCTTAGTTTATGACGGACGGAGCATCTCAATACAGCTCGTAGGAGTACTACATTAGAGCTCACTTTTTTATTTAACTAGCTGATAGAACAAGCATATGGCCCACCTGATGAGTGATAACCATCGCCTATAACAAAGCTTTGCCTCGTAGGTCGCGCACGTCAGGAACGTGCCCTACGATGCACTCCCCTGCGTCCATCAACTTGATCTTTATCGAAATAACCAAATACTTCCAATCTACTATAATAGGTACTACTACGGTCAAACGCCACGAATTACTTTTTTGTATGTACTTTCGGACAATTTTGTTTGTGTTCGACGCTCTCGACCATCTTGTTGATCTTGTCCTTCATCTGCCTCGTGATGGCGGTGAGTTGCTCCTCGATGGCGGTGAGTTGCTCGTGTAACACGCGCTGCTGCTCCCAACAGAAGAGTCGCTATGCAGGAATGCACTATCTTTTCACAGCGAACCTGGAAATAGTGAAATTACGAGAGGTTAAAAATAATAATAACTTACGATATAAATGTAGATAAAAGTTAACATAATCTTGTGACGAAGTGGTTTTTTTTACCTTGAGTGTTTGAAGTTCTCTTTGTGAATCTTGTGTATCTTTTACATTAAATTTTATGGTTTTGCAAGAATTTTTAATTACAATTTTGTGTTTTTTATTCCGCTTAAAATATGAGAGTGAATTTTTGCGTGTGTAAACACAATGCACACTATTTAAAAACCTAAGAATTTTTGTTAGATTGCAGAGAAAACAGGATTTCCTCGTTTCATTAAGGAAGAAGACGTTAATCACGATTTATGGCATATTGAAACCAAGGAAACAGACTTTGATCTATAAGCTCCCAAAAATTACAAAAGTTTATGAAATAAATTTAATTTGAAAAACGTATTATTTTCATCAGATTAAAAAAGTTGTCAATTATATTAATTTCCTCAGCGAACAACCACTGATTTATCAAACCACCAATTTGTCGTTCAATACTGCGTAATTTATAATTACTTGTGAAATTGACTGTCTAAAGTAGGCATTAGCGCAAAATCGTTTGATCTGAAATGTTCTCACAGGCACTTATTAGGCTATGCAAATGTTAGCGGTGGAATTTAGTAAGGTAGCTGGCATTTAGACTAGCAACTGGAAACACAAGTACCAAGTAGGTACCCGATGTTTAAGTAATTACTAGCAAACCTGGGTCGGGATTAGATAGTGACTCCTACGTAATAAGGCCATTACTATTATTGTTTGAATTTTATTGAATACATATTTGTTTTATATCAATCAATTATTTAACTTTTAATTACTTATTTTATTATTTAAATTTTTATTTGAATTTTAAAGAAAAACCACATTTGTAGAAAATGACAACCAATTGTACAAATCTATCTATTCATAATACCGTACGCTTTGACGATTTTATTATAAGTAAAGATGGGCGTCTATACGACAAACATATAACAGGCTTTTTTAGTTGAGCAGTTAAAACAAACTTACAATGACAACTGCCTTTCCTTAATTTTTTTTTATAATTAATGGAACGGTCTCGTGCGCCGAGGTGCGCGGTAGCACAGGAGCCCTGTCTGTGTGCGTTGCCGTGCGTCATCGTCGGCTGTGCGTGATGATCTGAAGAACCACGCACCGTAGGAAGGCAACATAAGTCGAGCTTGAAGCACAGATTTTTGACACTTTTCAATGGAGAACTGTCATAAAATGTATGCTTGAGGCTCGACTCAGACTCTAAGCGCTTTTTCGGAATACGGGCCGTCCTTTTGAACCAGTGCGGTGAAAGTAATTTATGTGCTCCTCAAAGAGGCTTCTTCCGTGCACTGAATAGTTTTACGAAGACCGACAACCGTTGGGGAATAAAGGTTCTCGAATGGCGACCACATCTTTCCTTATAGCTCAACGTGTTAATTACTCGGCACCTCGCCGTTTACGAGCACTGACTCTCACATATCGTAACTTGTTTGTTTCATGATAGTGGGGGTAGAAGTATGAAGTTCCTAATATGAGTTAGAAATAGTTTTAAAGATTAGATGATTGGTAGAAATTCAGTAATTTTAATGAAAATTGCTGTAGTTTGTATGGATAAAAGCTAATTAATACTCAGGCTTTACAATTTGATGAGCATAAATAATTTAAATAGATTGTTTTTTTTTCTAATCATTCATGCAGTTTAAAACGGTAGAAAAAATATTACGTTGGACACAATCTCAATTTATCTAGTTGAAGCTTTTTGGTTTTATTGGTAAAGTGAGATATAAAACCGAAAAGCTTCTTGTATCGTCTTTCTATATGAGACGTCAAGACGTTGAAAATATTGTCTGTAGAAGACAATTCCAATGCAATATTAATATTTCTCTCAAGCTAAAAGACACGATTATAATTCAATCGTGTGTATTTTATTTTATCTTTTATTCTCTTGTTTGAACTGATAAAGGCCTGCGCACACCTAGGTCGCTCGCTGGCGATAGCGATCAATGAAACGCTGTCAAATATCGCTGTCAAATTTATTTGACCAAGACGAATGAGTACTGAGGTGACGAATGATCGGGGAGAATGGAAGAAAAAGATATGATGTGCCGACCCCACCTAGTGGGATAAGGGCAGGCATATCGTTTTGAGGTTATCCTTACAAATGTTATAAATGCGAAAGTAACTCTGTCTGTCTCACTTTCACGCCAAAACTACTGAACCGAAAACGACAGTGTTATAGTGTTTACTACACTTAAGGAAATCACAAAGATTTTTATAATGTCCCAAAAGTTAAGAGCCGAGCGGGATTTGAACCCGCGACCTTCCCCTCGGTACGGGGCTGCGCTGACCACTGCGCCATCGGATCCTAATCACACTCGAAATCTTAGGGACTGTTCGGCACTAACGCGACCGTGGCTCCATCTACAGTTTTGACGTTATAGTGTAGTACCGAGGGGAAGGTCGCGGGTTCAAATCCCGCTCGGCTCTTAACTTTTGGGACATTATAAAAATCTTTGCGATTTCCTTAAGTGTAGTAAACACTATAAAAATTAATAAAAAATTATGAAAAACGCAAGGTGACATCTCTCGTCGATTCAACTGAATGCAACTTCGGTTATCGAGCAGGTTAGTTGACTAACGTCAAAACTGTAGATGGAGCCACGGTCGCGTTAGTGCCGAACAGTCCCTAAGAGTTATTCGTCGAGTGTGATTAGGATCCGATGGCGCAGTGGTCAGCGCAGCCCCGTACCGAGGGGAAGGTCGCGGGTTCAAATCCCGCTCGGCTCTTAACTTTTGGGACATTATAAAAATCATAACGAGAATACAGCTCGTATATCTCAGACAAAACACTTTGCTCACCCTTCATATTGTTTTGTTCGTTAGCTTTTTAAATACGTAGTAAATTGTCTGTTTTATTACTTAAAACGTTAAAATGATGTAGGTCGACGCAGAGCTAGACTTTTTATGAGTAATCTGCGGTATTTTTTGCAGCTTGAGTTTCTCGTGATCTCTCTCGCTTGAAATACTTTTTCCTTTTACATAAAATTCATTGCGTTGGTATCTCATGTCTAGCGTCCACTGTTTTAGATCGTAAAACAGCGCCTAATTATTTATCTTCTTCATTGTTAGTAAATTTTACTCATGATTCTTCAAACTTTTATTTTATTTGTCGTTTCGCCGACATTGATTCTATATTGAACCTTATTACGAGGCAGTAGTCATCCAATTTGATAAACTTGAAGGGCACCCGCATCTTGTATTATGTTTTTAGTACCAAGAACAAGGTCCGTTAATGTTATTTCGATAAAAATGTTGAATATTACGGTACAATAGTTAACGGTCCTCTTGCATGTTTCGAATGAAATTTTCTATTACTTTTAATGCATAATAAATACCAAAGGCACACTAACATTCCATGTTGTAGACGAAAAAACAAAAACTAAAAAACAAGTGACCTGCCAAGTGCCCTTATAAGAAATTACAGCGTTTCAGCTGATCGCCATCGCCTATCGTCCAACGGACATGCCACATGGAGGAAAAGTATACCTTGAATATTGTAGATGGAACATTTTACTGAAAGAAGACATACCTACCTAATTTGAATTTAAAAAATCTCGATTGCGCCTCGACTCCGACTCAAGCACTGCGCATTGAGTGGGAAAAAAAGCGTGGCATTGAATAACCCCTTCTGAAAACAGGCCCTACTACAGACTCATTTTTGTAATTCAAGTAGTAAATAATCATTTAATTTGACTTTAAGTTCATGAAAATTGATGAATTCCACGTTTTATTGGCTCGCGCACATCTAGGCGATAGCGATAAGTGCCTTAACAGATCGCTTAGATCGCCTTAACAGATCGCTTAGATGTGCCCAAGGCTTTACTGACATTAACAGGGCAAAATTGTATTTTCTATGTTAAACTACCTCTACTTTTTCTAGCTTGTCTATACGTTAGGTACCTACGTTGAGGGGATAACTAAGTAACTCTTGTCTTGTGTCCTATTTTTCCTGCCCGGTGGACATAGGCCTCCCCTACCATATTATTTCCAGGAAGAACGATTTTCATCCACCGACTTCCCGCGATCTTAACAATGTCGTTGGTCCATCTGTTGGGTGACGTCCCTACGTTTTGTCTGTGTTCACCACACAAATATTTTTTCTCGGTGGGGATCGAACCCACGCTCTCCAGCGCAGAAAGCAGAGCTACTACCAACTGAGCTAGCAGGGCGGTCAGGGCGTCAGTATAAGCATAATTATGTTTCTGTTCTAAGTATATCTTTCCCTGTATTATTATTAGTTCAGATTGTATCATAAAGTGTACTCATAATTAGTATGCTTGAACTGTTAATAAATAAAATTAATATATTACTTGAAATACACTTTTATTCCATCTGACCAATTTTTCCATGAAAAATAAACATTGAACCATAGATTTGGTTCTAAAATCTCATATTCATAACTCGGATATAATAATCTTTTAATTTGATCAGTTATAATATAAATAAACTTATAAAACCTGCATGCTTACTACCTATATATTACAATTTAAAGCTTTAGCATAATAAAAATAATTTCATACAATTAAATCATACCTAGTGACTATTTCTCATAAATACTCATTACTTGTATACTTTGTGATGTTGGCTTTCTTTGGTGCAACATTCACACCAAACTTCTTTGCTAAAGCTACCAACTTTTCATTATCATAACTCATTTCTTCTTTATAACATCTGAGCATAAGAGGCATAACGGTTTCCAAGATAAACTTAAAGTTTGTCTGAGCATAGCTGGAGTCGTTACCTAGCGACAAATTAAGGCGACAGTTGAATATAGCGTGAATACACTCGTCTAGTACATCCATCATGTCTTTAGTTACTAGTTTAAGACCCATCTTTTGCACGGTGATAACAGATTGAGCAAACCATATCGTACTACTGGATAGGTCCACCCATGTTTCATTAATTATATATTTAGCTAATATAAGGCCCAAATTTTCCATTTGTGTTAAGAATTTATTCACACCAGTCTTGGTATGCATGTTGACTGGTGTCCATCTATCCTCGGAAACCTTACTTTTCATTGATTCAACAATTCTTTCTTTGTATTCCCTCCGTGCTTTAATAATAGGTGTTCTCAAACAGCTGTTCAATTGAAATCTTAAATCGAGTCCAAATTCACAGAACAACATACACTGGTCTCTCAGACTTTGAACACAGTCTAAAACTAAATCTAAGGCGCATTGTGGAGTGAAAACCTGCTTAATAATTTGACTCATCAGTACCCTAAGTTGAAAGCTAGCCCAGACTATAAAAGCACTAATTTTATTCTTGGGAAATAGAGAGGTGAACTCGGTTAAGGCATCAGTCAGTGAACAGAAGAATACTTCGCCCACATGTTTAACGTAACTGTCTATAGAACCTTCTAGTTGGACCCCCTTGACGTGAACCTTGACCGTATGACTACAGATAGCCAGGTACATTTCACAAGCTTGACTGGTCATGTTAAACTTGTTGAGTATTAGTACAGAATGCCTCGTCGACTGCAAGCCGCCTCTAGGACTCCAGTTGTGGGTCACATCCAACTCTCTCAGTAATATCTCAATCAACACCTTTTGTTTCTGCTCAATTTTCTTTAAAATATCAGGCTTTTGTGGGTGGGTTCTATATTCTTCGGAGCTTAAACTTTTCTTAGTTGGAGTTGTTGTCTCATCTTTTCTCCATACAATAGACAGAGACAAATAAGCAATTAAAACAACATTTGGTAACGAAATGTTGTAAATGCATTGGGACTTCGGGCTCTGTAACCTAAAAAAATACCAATTTATAACTTTTAAGTCAAACTAAAACTAGAATTTCAAAGCTGGAGTTTTATAGAAAAAAGATAAAGTTTTAACAGCTATCGTATTGCAAAGGTGTTTTAATATTGTAGAATTTTTTCACCTCCAAAGCTTTGATAAAGGACAACACCCATTCGCCTAGCACTGGCGTGCTTTGCCACTGGCCTTGGCTGTCGCTCAGCCAAGAATAAAGGCATGAGAGCGAAGAGCGGAGACCAGCGCTCGCTGGTCCATTCTGCCCCTGCTGGACCACCCAGCGCGCTGTTGTCATCAATGAGTCGTCGCTCGAAGTGTCCAGCACAACCAGGATGAGCGATGTCGCCACGTCAGCGTCGGATTCTAAGTAATAAATATGATTTTTAAGCTCAGGTTAATCAAGAAAAAAACAGTGCAGTAACTCTTTAATAACTTACGCGGATCAGAAATGTAGGAATAAAACTTGTCGATGACCGCGGTGGCGATAGCGGTACGCGCTGCGTGGTCCACGGTGTTGACTACACGAAGGAGAAACTCTTCAATCGACTGCAGCATTTCCCATCGACGTTCTTCGTTTCCCGGTGAACGCGCTGTTGAAACATTTTTATTAAGATTGGGTGGCTCAGAAATATAACAGGTTGGTCATTGAGTTGAGACTGGCCAGTAGGGAGAAGTCAAGAGGGCAATTCCTCCAACAAAAATAATTTTGTATATTCAAAGATTTACATCACCATAATTTCATACATATTCGAAAATAAGTCATTGTCAAAATATTCTAGTAGGTAATCCCAAGTCATTCCTTTTCATATTCTTTGAGAATCTCCGAATCCAACAACGCGAGAGTTGAATACGACCATCCAGTTGAAGCTGTGCAGGTAATGTACAGTCGCGGTATGAAAATGGTCGTCACCTTAGAGTCTGTTTTCGCTTGCACCAGAGTAGAATCACAGAGTGGAGAGATCATGAACACATTTTGACATAATTTGTGACGTTAAAGCTGGGAACAAATTATCGGACGCGGCTGACGGACGCGGCTGATAGATATCTAGATAATGAATATACACTGAATTGTGCAAACTATCGGATGTAAGCCGCGGACTTAAGACCAGGAGCCTAATTCTCGGGCCATCTCGATCATTTTGCAATTTTATTTTATTGCTTCTTTGGTTCTGTGCGAACGGTACAGGAGCAGTTATCATCATCGTTTGAAATAAGAAGTCCACTGCTTTACATAGCAACAAGCCCCGACTCCAAGTCTACCCATATGTGTACAGAAAGCTCAGTTCGAAGCCTTCCGCATTCATAGACTTTCCTCGATTTTGATAATTTCATTATTCCGAGCTGTTATGGCGAATGTGTTCACAAATATATTATTCAAAAACTACAGAAATAATATTAACGTAATGTTGCTTTAGTATTTGGAGTATTGCGAAATGTAGAGATGGTAAGCCCACTTTGGCCCACACGTTCGAATTTGAATTAGGTATACACAGTTTGGGCGAAATTAGGCCAGTCAGAGAGAGTTTGTTGGTACTCGAGTTTTTACTGGTTATACCTACTTAAAATCTACATGAGTTAATCGGATAACCGATAGGTATCCTTCACAATGAAATGTACGAGTGAGAAAATTCGTGCATGCATGGGCTGCGGCGATTTGTCTCCTTTAATTCCATTACGAGAAGGACGAGTACATAAACCTATGCAAATGCAGGCTATTATAATGCCCTTTTATTTCGGTTTATAGAACTTTATTATTATCAACTCATACAGACTTCACAGTCCGCTATTTGGAAATACAAACATGTTTTCAAATTAGCGGAAGGTAATGCTAACTTATAAGTTGGTGAGATTGCTATCTATGGAAAGTATAACGTAGATAACAGTATTGGAAAAACACTGTGTACCTCTAAAAGTAACCAAAGATCATGGAAATTAAGGAACCTTTTGGAAAACCTTTTATGTAAATTGTTAAGGAGTTGAAAGAAAGTATGAAAGTATAAGCAAGTAGAAAAAAGTGAATACAGAGATGACGGCTGATAGAGAAGAATGGAAGAGGAAAACATGATGTGCCGACCTTACATAAAGTGGGATAATGGCAGGAAGAAGAAGAAGAAATGTTAAAGAGTTTAAACATTCTGGAAAATAGCTGATTCTTTAGCATTGTCGGTCAGTTCTTAAAATATTTGCAGACGTTCAAAATAACGGCCATTTTATAATGTATTTTTTTTATATTCACCTATATTGATTGATCTGCTGACTCTTATATGTAGGTTTCTACAGTACTAAAACCGTTATACAGAACAATGTATTCGTCCTTTCATTATGGGTCATTGCGATTCACCCTAATCCAAATAGCTAAAGAAATCTAGATTTTTCCGGCGCTTTGAGAACACAAAGCTAAGAGGCAAGCTTCAATCGATAGGCACTGCGTCATTGCCCGCTGCCCAGCCTGACGGACTAAATGCGTAGTTTGTCTAATCCTTTGATCTAGGATTAATAACAAAATGACGATTGCTTTCGTCTGGACCCTTAAAACAAACAAAGGGTTAAAGACACACGAATCTCCAAATTGAATTGAGCGCGTGTTTTTCTCTAGAAGAATCTTGCGTAATATAAGTATCTGATTTGTTTACGGTGTTTTCGGTAGTCTGGAAGTTAGTTTTTAATTTCGATTCTGTAATTCAGATCAGGAACCGAGAGTTGATCGACGAGCTGAAATCAAAGTGCACGTGCCTGGCATCCGAATCAAAAGTTCCATTTCCAATCCGTTCGCTCCTTTCGTCTCGTTTGCATTTCCAATTATGTAAGCGTTATTGCCACTTTAATGGAAGCCCTTGTGTTTTATGAGGAACCTATACTTAGGGGCTTATGGCAGACGCTGTTTTCATAATTTATTAGGACAGAGCAATAAAGCGTTTAAAAGCTTTTACAAGCGTGGGATATTGGCTGACGCAATCACAACTATAAGTTTCCATCCTTTATTTAAAAGCCTGCACATATTCATAAAATAAATTAAATTCGAACGTGGAAATTGCAAAAAGATTGATTCAAAAGCGCTCTCGACTGTGAATTATTGGAGGGTTGAAACGGTCAGGTTTGTGGATTGTGTTATTTGCGGTGAGGGGATGCGCGTAGGGATAGGGCGCAGCTAGGAGTTAGATCGAAGGCTCGGGGGCCGCGGTTTGCGCATGCCCAGCGCCGCCGCCCCACCGACGCCGCTGCCGGGAACCAGTCGCATCGCGCACCCGGCCCGACGCGCCATGTCGGCCGCCGTTGCAACCTGACCGAGCACCCAGCTCCAGCTACAAACAAACCAGCTGGAATATACCAAGCCCGATCGACTACCAACATCCGGGTAAGTCCGCAGTGGCTGTCGAGCTCTAACAGTGCGGTGTCCAAGGCTGGCGTGCTTCTCCCGAATCCGAGCTTCGATCCGAGTTGTAGGTGGCGCTAGTGAGCCCGGTGAGTCATCTCTGCGACACGTTTTCATGGCCGCCCCTTCGATCTCGCGTTCGTTTGGTATAGGTGCTGGAAGGTTTTGGAAGATCGGCTGCAGTGGATGTTACGTAAGTGCGGTGGGAGTGCATCGGGGCCGACACTTTCGATATACGGAGTGGGCACTCGGCTGTGGCCAATTACAGCACGCGAAGAGCGTTTTCAGGAAAACATTCACCATTTTGTTCGCGGACCTTGTGACGGCAGCCGTGTTTTTGTGCTCTCTTGAATTGTTCTAAATATGAGTCAGTTTGTTCTTGTGCGTTTTGAAAACACCTCGCGTTCTTTGGGATGATTTTATTATAAGTTTGCGTTTGTGAAAGTGATTATATACTGAAATAAGTTATTGTTTGGATAGTGCAGTTGAATCGAATTACATAACTGAATATTTTCACCACTGCAAGAAGGTATATTCTGATGTTTCATTAATTTAATTGATTTAGATAAGAGATAAATTCAGGACTGCAAAAATAAAAACAATACTATACTATTATAACCACGTGACGTTTGTGTTTAACAAATATCGTTATCTTTGAGTTTCCTTTGTACATCTTCTAAATGTGATCTAGCTACGAATGAATTGAAAAATTACAAAATCTTCGAGTATTATTAAGAGCAACTGAGTATTATTTGCGTTTTTACGAAAAAAAGATTAACTAAGTAAATTGTATCGCGACCCAATTCTATACTTTTTACAATTGTGCCATATTGCAAATAACGTTTCCGGCTATGCAGCTGTTCAACTAGCAATTATACCGAACAATGACATTCTAATTCCCGGTTTTAACAAGGGGTTGCAAAATTCTATACTTAGAGATTTAAGTCATAAGGCTTTTTCTTTTTATGCATGCAGGCACGGGAAGTTTGTCGACCGAGATGTGACTATGACTAATCTCACTCAATGACATTTGAATGCTTCAGATCATAGGCCCCTAGGACCAAATACAATTAGCCAGACAGCGTGCCGCTTGTGTTACTAGCTAATTTAATTTACCATAGAGCTACGAAAACTGATATAGATCTGGATAAGCAGTTGAAATAATTAATGTTACTTCATTTGGCAACGTTAAATTGTGTCACAAAATAAAACTATTACAAAGAATATTTATAAATAATATATATTTTTAACCTTTTAGAAAACATGCCCCAGGACTTTTACGTTTTTCGAATTTGAAATAAACTTCAGTCCTACTTGTAATGAAGTTTTTATGAGTGCTCTTTGCACTCTTGACCAGACTGATGATCTATCTCCATTATGTTTTGTTTAGACCGCTACAACATGAATTCTTTCAATATAGCTACGTTTGTTTTTATAAACGATTAAAAAAATTGCAAATCAAAGAAAAATACCGACTCCAAAATAATAGTTCAGTAGCTCAGTGCGAATCATAACATCTGGATGACAAGGCATTGAGGAAACTGGCCACGAACACGGCAAAAAGCTTACACTAAGCTTTAATATAAAGATCATACCATATAAAAAAGCAATACAAATATCAACGTCATTGTCAGGCTTTTGTCATTGCCAAAGTCATCAAGTAGCAGGGTTTGAAAAGTTGAAGCCAAGGATGTTTTGTGATACCTCTTCCCTGGTTGAAGCTATTTATATAGTGCCGGGCCGGCTATAGGCCCTTATTCACAGCTGAACAAGCAACTTCTATATTTTCACTATGTTTTTATTTACAATAAGTTTTTGAACAATGCAAAAAGTATGCATTTACTTCTCAAAAATCAACAATTAACTTACGAGTTAAAATCATTAATTGTAAAACTAAAAAAGATCTTAAAAGTAATTGTGTTCCAACGGAATTAATTATTGTAACTAACATTTTGTGCGAAAAGTCCATTGATTACTATCTAATCAAAATGAATCTACTATAAACATCAACAAGAACGCATTATAAACGCCGTTTAATAGGAAATGTGTTTATTTGAAGACAATAATAAAGTTAGTGCTATCGAACTATTCTATCGATAGAAACGGAACGTAGATAAACATAAACAACAACGGGATAGTCTGTGGAAGTTTTAGGAATGAACCTTCTTTCTGACATCTCTATTGTAAAAGTCTAACGTAAAAGTCTAACGGTGGCTAGAATACGCATTTTATCGCGGTTCGATATTATCCTTCGACAAATTTGGTGATATGACACTGCTTTCGCGACATTTCAAATCTCTATTTCGAGCGTAAATCTCTAAAAGTCTAGAATTGAGCTCCAGGGCTCAATTCTAGACCAGTGACTTTTTTGCCTTTTTTGTCACGGTAGATATTGTATATCACAAGAACTGACAAATTTACTAAAGAAACTGACACTTCTTGTAATATAATATCTACCGTGACAAAAAAGTTACTGGTCTAGAATTGAGCACCAGAGCGACAGCTTCACGCGCTCGCAGCTGCCAATGACATGCGACCTCTAATAATCGCTATTACAAAATAAATCCTGCAAACCCTGTGTTTTTTTGATTGATCTACCGTTAGTTTTCCAATCATCTTACAGTGGGCGCGCCCTGTACTTTACAGGCTACTTTAAGATCAATCAAATCTTAATTTTATAGGTCATTTAATTCTTCAATGGTTCCGGATGACGACCACTTAGTGGCTACACGACCTTTAGTACCTACCTACTATTTATGTTAAACACAGTGTACTTGTTTCGGGAAATTAAGAAGCACTTTAGATTATAATAAACTAATTAGATTTACAAAGAAGTAATACTGAACGTTTTATGAAATAGTCACTTTGTACCACGTTTTCTTTTAATGTAAAAGATAGACAAACGATTGTACGGCCCACCTGATGGTAAGCAGTCACCGTGCTGTCGTTGCGTTATTTATTTGTTTATTACCTATTTAAGCAACTATCTATTGCCTGCGGCTTCGTCCCAGTGTACTTAGTCTACCTGTGGGATTAAAATAATACACTTCGAATTGCAAAATCACCTCACCTATCCTCCACCTCACCTAATCACTCACTATAGCATTGCCGCATAGGTCACTCACGGTAAGACCCTATGACGCACTACTGTGCGTCCAGCAACTTTATTTCAGTTTGAAGCAATAAAAGCTCGTACTAAAGGCCTAAGTACGGAAGCGATTGTGAAAGGTTCGCATACAATGGTAGTGTTATGTTTCAGTTCTGTTTAAGAGGCTTTATAACAGTCTCTGGATACACCGGATACACCACATCATAAGTGCAGACAGTGCTTTTACGAAGATAACAAGACAAGTGTTTGATGATGAGAAACTGTCTATTCTATTCTTATTTTGTAACAAAAATAAAGTGATCCTTATTTTTTTTTTTGTAAATTAAAGCCTGCGCACATCTAGGTGATGGCAATGGTGATCAGTTAATTGCTGTCAAATATTGTTGTCATATTAATTTGACAGCATTTCACTGATCGGCATTCGCAGATTCGCAATTCATCCGTTATATATAAACTACACCATACGTACCCATCTTAATTATCCGTTCAATTTAAATTTCTTGATTTCCTATCAAGAAGCTTGATAGGAAATTACCTACAGGGTGAGATTTTTCAATCGCACTCTGAGGGAAAAGTCTAAACGGCTATATGGTAATAGCAAAATGTTGTCACGGGCTCAATTTTAATGTACAAATAAAACTGCATTAAAAAAATCTGAAAGTTATTAAATTTTAGAGCATGATTTTCATGGGGGAAAAATCACCTATACTTTGATTCACCTGTAAATCAATCAATCAATCAATATAATAATCAATCAATATATTTATTTATTTTAATCCTTATATTACAGATATATTTTTATAACTAAATTATATTTTGACTACGACATCGACACTATCACTCTGTTTGCCCTATTGCTTGTCAACGGCCTCCTTCAAGCTGTTCCACTCCTCCCTATCTCTCGCTACGCTATTCGCGTCCATGTTTTCCCTGCAGTATGCTTTATCTAATCCTCCCATCTTTTAAATTGTCGCCCCTCTTTCTTTTGTTGTATCTTTGGAACCAATTCGTCAACATTTTGCTCCATTTCATTAATCAATCAATATATTTTATAGTCCCCAGCGGAAGTGGACTTGGCGAAGCCTCGATGCTGTGACGAAAAACGAGATAGACTTTATCATTGCGGATAAAAAGCATATATTCAGACATGTCTCAGTGATCAACAGGTTTAATACCGGTAGCGATCACCGAATGCTCAGAGGCACTCTGAATATCGACTTTAAGCTTGAACGCGTTCGCTTGGTAAAGTCTACACTCCGACCAAACCTACTCCAAACCGCCTTAGGCTCCGAAAAGTTCCAACTTCAGCTTGAGAACCGATTCGCTACCTTGGAAACTACTGAAGACGTGGATCGGGACCTAGACAACATTGTGGACATCCTCAGGGAAGAAGGCACAAGGTTCTGCCAAGTAAGACGTACAACCAAACAGTCCAAGTACTCGGACGAGACTCTTCGGCTTATGGAAAAACGGCGACTTACACCACTTTCTCCCGCGACGCTGCCAGAATATCAGGCTCTTAACAAAGCCATCGCGAAGCACATACGCTATGACCTCCGACGCTCCAACACTCTTCGCATTGAGTGAACAATCGAGCAAAACCGGGGGTCCAAAACAAGCGCACCTTATGACATCAACGTGCTGCTTGCCGTCTACCATCTGCAGGGACTGTCGCTCTCGTTTATGCCTTACGAGTCACGAACGTAAGTGCCTGTTGATCCCAGACGCTGTTTGAATCATCTTCTTTTAGATGCATAGGCCGGCATAATCTATCGTCCACAAGGATAATCACTGTTTGCTCTTATTTCCTTGCATCAGTAAGCGTAATTTTCTTTGTTTTAAAAACTTGAGCTGTACAATAAAATTTTAAATCACACATAAATAAAATCTAAGCAGGTTAGAATAGCTAAACTAACCTTATTGTCCTTCTGCCAGGAGCAAACCCCTCTCTTGTCTGATATCCTGCACTTGAGCAGGGCATCCTCGCCAGGGTTCACTTCGGTATACGTTGGCATCTCCACGAACCTCTGGACGGCACCTGAAAGAGAACATAGCATGAAATCAGCTATGTCAGTGCTCTCAAACGGTGTAAGAAAACATCGTGAGGAAACCGGCATATCGTAGAACCTAAAAAGTTCGAAAATATGTGTAATGCACGAAAGGAGCCTCTTTGAGGCGCATTTAAAATCCTTTCACCACACTTGGTTTGAAAGAATCAGTGATACGATAAGAAGAAGAAGCTGTAATCCTAAGGCATGGTGGATAAGCAGATATCTTGGTAGGTACTCAAGATTCTAGACGATTTCTAAGGGGATAGTCCGATGGAAGTATATTATAGTATGCCGATGGTAGTCCAAACGCCGATGGTGAGTGTCTTATGCAGACCTCTTGGTGACTTGAGCTCAGTAGATGGTTAAAAGCTTTTTGATATAACAAAATCTCTAATTCTGTGGTATACCATAAACAAGACGCCAAAATGATTGAAGTTGCTGTTTTTTTTAACTCGAGTTGGCGCTGGATACTTTGTCCTTAACCTTGAGTAATGAGGTCAGCCCCAGCACTAAGCTGCACTACGGCAGTTTTCAGGTACAATGTACATACGCAGTCTAGGAATCAATCGGGGAATATTTTATTATCTACCAAGAAAATGAGTATTTGTTTTAATGTAGTACCTACATACAGTAGGTACATGCCTGCCTACTTATATCAGGTACAATATGTATGTTTAGTTAACAAATAAAAAGCCAAATCGTCAAGAATTCTAACATTTAATAAAGTTTTCTAATATCCTAACATATTGACACATCAATTCTACACAATTTTCTAAAATAACACTTTTACTTTCACAAACATTTAAGTTACCAATAGACTCCTTAATTTTGACTAGTTTCTCCGCTACCATTGGAGCTACAATATCATTCAAACTGTTGTCAGTGGAACACACTGCAGCCGAATATAATAATTTACTAACATCTTTTCCATGGTTATAATAATACTTGACTACCATTAAAAATCCATAAAAATTATAACTTAATCCTCTCAGGTCAATGTATAAATCCTTGTACAATCCATAGCTATTTATAAAAGACAGTTGTTCTTGGGAAAGCTTGAATTTGCTTGATTCATTGCCAGAGCTAAGTCTCTGAGCGGCTTGAGGCGTCGTTAGGACGCATTTGCACCGGAAACAGGTTTATCAATTACGCTCACTATTTTTTATAGACCTACACTTTCATATGATGGTAAGCAACGATGTAGCCGACGATGGAGCAGGATGGTCTAAAGACGCCTATTCACTCTCGCCTTGAGAAAGCGCAGATTTTAGTGGTCAGGAAAAATAGCCGACGGCAATGAGTTCCATTCCCTTGAGGCTCGCATAATGAAGGTGGAGGCCAAAACGCTTAATGCGAATGGGTGTCCTATTAAATAATGAAGCAAAGCGTTTGTGTATGATTCAAATAAAAAAACCGTGCGTTCTCGTATGATAAGCTTCTGAAAGCAAAAACTATCCTTGGGACTTAACCAAGTGGGATTTCTACAATGGTTTACAGTAGAAGAAATACGGTAGAAAAAAAAAGTGTCTGTAGGAATACAACTTGGCTATGGAGGCCACAAGCTAGGGCATCAACCATATTTATCACATTGGCGTTTCTCAAGCGTTTGTCAAAGAATGTGTTTGTTGAAAAATGTTGGGCATTGGGCATGGCTTGAAATTTTTATAAGAGAAAGAATCAGGTCCTTAAGACTCATGATGGTTTCGCTAATCCAGACTTTCATATTCGTAAAAGGGTGTGATGAATTTTGTGCTGGTGAACAAGTAACAACCTGCTTTATATCTAAACGCATGAAGAGCGTCTTGAAGCGTCCTATTGTCTAAATGAGACTATTATCTATACTTAGTGCTAGATATACTCTGTACGCTCCTTGAATGGCCTTTCGGGAACCGAGCTCTGTTATGGGGATTTATATAAATAGCGTTTTGTAAAAGTTCAAATAGAACTTTTATATAAAAACAATATCTGGTATGCTAAATGTCACCTCAATTATAGGAGCAAACGACATTGTAATTATCGACCACAACAATAATAATAGTATTTAAAACAAAAGAATCAAAGTTATACAAAATATACTTTCACTAAGAATATAAAACAGAGGTCAATAAATTAAGATGTTACATAAAATTCAAAATGTGGGTAAAAAAAGAATTAATTTAATACAAATTAGTTAAAACAAAGAAATAATGCAAAAAAGTTATTTTAATTGTAAATTGTAAAAGTTGTATTAATTGCATTCTTAGTTGTGTTAAGAAAGGAAAAACAAAATGTCTATAATTTATGAATTACCAGATATATTTCCAATTCATAATTAATGAAATTCCAGGAAAGTGCGACCACTGAAAAGAAAAATCTAGAGAAGAAACTAAGGGAAGCTGGCGATACGCCGCTTCTGAACTCCACATCTTCAGGGGTAAAGTGATAAAAATCATGATGAAAGCACATTTTGAGGTGACAATTTTATTATTTTTGTTTTTTTTAAACTAATCTGACTGCTAATAAAATATTCTATCAATATTTCAGTTATCCAAAGAATGTCGCAAAGAAATGCAATATTACAAACTTCTGGCCAAAGAAGTTGAAAAGCGAATCTCAATTCTTCAGCCCTTTGTAGCCGACACTGACACTGAGTCTAATGAAGACAAAACAGATGCCCCAGACATTCCAGAAAGTGAACAAAACTATGAAATAGCTAGAGAGAATTCAGAGGCTGCTTTTGACCTCAGTATTGACAAAGTTGCAGCTCTTGCTGAACAAAAAAACATAGAGTCTCCAACCAGTGATAACTATGATCTATTTTCCCCAAATAATGTGACCATGACAGATGATACTTCTTCCAAATTTGTGATAGACTTCAGTCTGAGCATAAACCAGACTGGTAGGAACGTACTAGAAACTGTGAAAAGAAAATCACCATGCCCATGTCCAGCCATAGAGCTCCCAGAAAGAGATTACAACTGTGTGAGAAAGAGAGAATTGCTATTGGATGTGGAAACTAATAGGAGAACAGAACACAGAAAAGAGAAAACTAGAAAAGACCTTGTCAATTTCAGCATCAGTCTAGACAAGGATGAGTTAACAGAACTTTTTCTGGAGTCCATTTCTAGTCAAGAAGGTCCTCCCTCGATAAGCTCAAAAAGCTTCACTGGCAGTCTCAATGACTTGCATACTGAAAGTGTTAAAGGGACACCAACTAAACTGACAAGGCAGAGGTCCTACACACTTTTAAATCCAAGCCCTCAACTTTTAGCCCATCTTGAAGTCCAATCCTTGAATACCGGCATTGAAATGAGCTGTATTTCAATGAGTGAAACCATAATATAGATCGCTGATCTACTTAAAGGTACCACAACCTCTGTCTGGCTCTGTCTCTGGCTCTGGTTGTGAGTGGAGTGCTCACCAGTGTATTATACTGTATTTGTGACGTTTCGACGTAGGATTTATTTAGTCAACGCTCACACAGACTCAAAACCAGAGACAGAGCCAGACAGAGCTTGTGGCAGGCCTACTGCACCCTGCAGGGGTGGTTATAAAACTATTACTACGCAAAGAAAATCACGGGAATTCCACTAGTTTGAAATTTGAAATAATAATCTTCTTTAAGCTTATGAATATACCTCAGATTTTAACTGCAACCGCTGCCTATGAAGCTTTATTCAGTTACTCCTAAGAATAGGTAAAAATAAAAGAGCACATAGAAGCGATTTTCACTGTTGTGTCGCACCATTTATAAAATTTACGCAAATCTGAAAAAAAACAAACGCTGAATTGTCTTCTGTGTTTATCGTTGGTATTGAACAACGAAGCCCTTAAACAATAACCAATAATAAGTCCATCATTTAGTCACCGTAGCCGAAAACGGCTAGGAAATCATCATCATTATGGGGGCCAAATTTTAACTGATGACTGTCTTTGTCCTAAACACACCATAGTTTAAGTATAAGCATGTAGCTTTACACATATTAACTCCAGTATTCTAATTTCTTACTAGACCGTGTTAAAAGAAATTTTGTATTTAGACTTCCTTTTTCAGATGCAACGAGCCTGAGTTTACTCAATTATCTTGAGGAAACGCCATGTCATCGCTGTTGGCTTAGGTCAGGGATGAATTGGATACACAAAAGATACATTTGAACATAGATATGAGTTTTGATTTATTATGATCAAATTTACCTACTAAACTAAATGAAGACGTTTGAGCAGGTAAAACTTATTTTATACAGGGTGAGTTTTTTCAATGAATAAATAAGCAAGTCTTCGCTTTTTGTAAAAATTTCAATGGAGCACTGAAATGGGGTCAACTTTTCAATCACACAAAGCGTGATTAAATCACACTCAACATTATCTTACAGGGGAAAAAAATTGTATTTGTTGTTGTTGCAAGTTTTTCAGTTTGTTTCAAGTCTCCCTTAAACATTTATCCAAGAACGATTCCAGCCCTCTCCATCCACGGGCTTTCGATCTTGTAGTCGGTCGCCCATAATTTCTATTCAACATACACCTTACATCAATAGCCTAAATATCTTTTTGCCAACTATGCCTATTACCACAAAGTCGTTTACTTTGCTTGAATGGTGTGTGTGTGCACAAGATTTTTAGAAAGAAAAGAAATAATCTAGCTGTTTTCTTGGCTATTCTTTTAATCTAGGCAGAGTACTAGTTTCTAAATGCTTAGTTTTAAGACGTTTTTAAGTAATTTAGGATTGGTATAAATTGAATTAATGCTTTGACTCAAGCAATTGATTTGTTAACTTACGAATTGCTGACATTATTCTTATATTCTAATACTACTTCCTGCCTGCTTACAATTTGAAGATTCTTTTCTTCTTTAGTATCGATGCTTCCCATTCTTATTAAAATTTTATCTTTTACCGACAATCGGGTCATGTCAATGGCATTTTCCATAGCGTTACGCAGATCATTCTAGAGTTTTCTCTTTCGACTTTACAGATTATCGTATAGTATTGCTCTCTGTAGAGACTTCTAAAATATTTCAGACTTTAGCATTTGTCTCAGTTCTTTCGACCTTCAAGTTCATTAGTGATTATTTTTTACAGATCGCGTTATGAACTTCACCTTGACTTTTTATGTTCACTAATCTCATTAGATTAGTGACCCATTGGTCCCTTTCCATATCATTGAACTTATTTGATGTTGAGCCCTTTTTAGTCAACTTCTAAACAAAAAGAGGTTATCAAGACAAATAATTCTTTGAGTTTTTTTTTTGTTTTTTTTAAAGAGATAGTTATGGTTCGGATGATGAGTATAAGTACACCTGATGTTTAACGTCAGCTTTGCCCGTAACAAAGATATTACTTTGTTACAAAAGAAGTTTACTTAGAATTTAAGAAATATTTTAGCACATAACATGTTTCACAGCTTATAAATATAAATTGAGTTTGAATAAATATATATCACTACTTTTAATATAATAAACCAAAAAAAGAATTGGTAGCAGTAATTATTTTTATAGAAATAACACCATTGAAAAGCGTTCGAAAGAGGCTGTTCAAATCATATTCAGCGATAAGACCGTCCATTGCAGTAAGATTACATTTCTTATGTACCGTGTATTATCTATGTCATGCTTGTTACTTCTTCCTCATAAAAAGAAAGTAAAGTAATTAAAAATTTACATATTTATTTAAAATAAGAGAATGATAAAACTAAAATAGTACATTGTTACCCGAGTGTTGAAAGTCACGTTTTTTGAGTCCCGAGACGGGTTTGGCGCCAGAGCGATAGCGAGGGCGCCAATGGAGCTTGAGGGACTTAAAAGACTTTCACCCGAGGTAAACACTGTGCTTTTCATCACGAATACAAGGAAAGTAAAAATAAAAACATGAAAGAAAAATTAGTGAAAATGAAGATTGAATTGCCGCCTTCCCGGTTTTTTTTTTCTTTTTCTCTGGCGGGCCTTCGGCTTCGGCTCGCCAGCATTATTCAGCCATTATTTTCATTCTCATAATTTAAAAAGTTGTAAATTGTTTGCTCAAATCTATGTTATTTTAAATAAATGGTTGAAGCTATATATTAATCAAGTAATTTAGAAGATATATTATTTATTTAATACTATCTTTATGTTATTAAAATTTTACATTGCGCTTTAATTAGACTTTATAAAAACTTCTTACCGTTGTAATGGGTTTCCAACCTACTTGCTGAATAAAAAGTTGGAATTTCAACGACCTCCTTGCAGTTAGAAAGACTTTAGAAAGTTGGAACATGGTTGAATAAAAACGAAAAAATGCGAATAGGGAAACGGATTTTTCTCCATCTAAAACATAACATGGGTAGTAATGCTTTGGATTTCCAGTGCAGTTCAGCACGAACGCAGTAAATAGGTTGTGTTTTACCTTTACTTTTAGTTTCTTTGACAGGTTTATCCATGAAACGTCACACAGTACAATGCACTGGTGAGCACTCACACAGACTCAAAACCAGAGCTAGACAGAGCTCATGGTAGGCCTACAGATCACCGACCAAAATCCTAGAAATCTTCCTAGTCTTCTTGTTAGCAGTACCTATTCAAAGTGTTTTTTGTGGGAGATAAAAAATGGCGATCCAAATGGCCAAGTGGCGATGGTTACCACTTTAATAAAACTTTCTAAATACAGTAAATATAAAGCTAATAATTCTTTACACCCTGAATTTTAAAGAAAGATAGATTTGGGCTTGGAAGCATTGGCAGTGAGCCAACTTCACATGTATGTCAAGTCATAGAGAGTTTTTGATAGTTAGCCGTAACTATAATTACTTGCGTACGTAGATAAGCACATACTTACGTTTTTATATCTCCATGACATCGTTTTATTTGTCCCAGACTTCGCTAGCGACTTTTCCTGGGACCAGAGTATAGATGATTTTTTTTCGGCCAGTGTTAACGGGAACTGACAGCACTATTCTATTACAGTATTTATTAGTTCTCACTTCACACAGATATTTCATTTCACGATGACAAATATTGTAGACTATAGTTCGGCCGTTCAGAGAATGCGTTCCTGACACGTCGCGATTGAACTGACGACGTAACTTTGTAATGGCGTTGCAGTTACGATAAAAATATTTTTGCTGGTTGTTTACCGTTTTAACAATTGATGAGCATTAAAACAACATTATTATATCAATAATCAATGAATTTTATAATTTTGTGCCAAACTGAGTGTCAAATAACTTGTTATACAATATTTTTCTAAATCTATACTGCGCTATTACAAGGTTATGTCAGCGCTTTATATTTGTAGTGTTGTGCTAACTATGTGACTAACTGTGACTAACTGATCAAACTGTCAAACGCATTCTCTGAACGGCCGAACTATAATATTATATTTTTTTGTTCCAGTCTAACTACGACCCTCGGTTTTGTGGCCTCTGTCTGAACGCTCAGAGTCGCGTCGAAGACAATCGCCAGTCGCTGACCCAATGCCCCACCGATCCCAACGGCAAACTACTCTGTTGGGATGAAAAAAATTGCCAGACAAGTACGTTTAACTCGTCGAAAACATATTTTTTGATGCACCTTAGGAGTTTCATAAGAATAAATTATAGTTTAAAAAACTAAAAAAAAACGCTTTTATAACTAATTGAACTAAAAAGTTCAAAATAAAACTGTAATAATCAATTGAAAATTTATATTATTGTACAAAAGCGTGGGGTGCTTTTTATAAGATGACAATGCAATAATTCAATTAAAATATTTTGACAAAACCGTGGGGTGCATAGTGTCAATAGTTATGCATATTTTTTGACATTATGCACCCCCACGTTTTTTTCAAATAGTATGCATTTATTTCTTATTCACACAATTCTTAATTTATTAAATTTTATTAAAAAAAAAATGAATATTTTTAAAATAATATTTATATTCCCATAATACACTATTATTTATTATGGGTAAATTTGTAGTAGATTGGTAGTTTTTTGAATGACATTATAATACACGTTTTGTTTTGGAGTATTTTCAGTGCAAACAAACAAATATTTCCTCTTTCTAATATTAGTACAGATAAAATATTCTTCTAACTTCATAAATTCACTCATCCATCAAAAATAATCCTATTCAACAAAATCTCATTACAACAAAATTCTATTTCATTAATCTAGCTTCACCGGGGTTAAGTTGTACGACAAAATACCCATTATTAAATTCATTTACAATGTGTAAAGTCCAGTTGTTCGAGTCTACAGTTTGCGCGAGAGACCCTTCCAAAGTGGTAAAATGTTGGTCTGTAATGTAATTTCTAGCCTAAGAGAATGACAAAACTAAAAAAAATATAAATATGATGTACATTACTATACAAACTTCCACCGAAATTTGGTTTGAACAAGATCTAGTTAGTAGTTTTTTTTTATAAGTTATAAATCGTAAACAGCAATTTATTTAATGGATTGTAGTTTTTGATACTAAAGTTTCAGCAACAATAAAAATGAGCATACAAATGAGTTAGGTAAGTAAGGTACAAACAAGACACTGCAGTTCGGAAGCAGCGCAAGCCTTTTAGAAACCTAGAATACTCTTATGGTGCAAAAACGGAAAACGACTGTTTATCTGGGAGCTTACTCAACTAATATTGTTTAATTAAATTATTTCTTTTATGAAAGGTTCCAAAACGATTTAATTAAATAATTATAAGTTTAAAAAACTTGAGAAACCGACTTCATTGCCAAACGGCTAAACCAATTTTAATGAAATAAGTTTGGGACAATCTGGACGTAAAAATAACCTTCCAAATAAAATATAATTTTCTAAATCGGTTTATAAATGACGGAGGCATGCAGTTACAAACATTACAAAAATGATTTAAAAAAAATGACAACACCGATTTTAATAAAATTAAAATGGGACCAATCTGAAAACAAGTACCTTTCAGATAAAAAAATAATTTTTCAAATCGGCTTACAAATGACGAAGTTATGCGGTAACAAACATTAAAAATAAAAATTAAAAAGAAAAATAAAAAAAAATACAACCGACTTCCAATCAAAAAGGAGGAGGTTCTCAACCTCCTCCTTTTTGATTGGAAGTCGGTTAAAATCTAGTTTACTGTTCTAATTCTAATTTAAGGTGGGGGGATTTAGATTGGGTATACGTCCCGCAATTAAGGGTTCCGCACGTGTACTGAACGACTATTTTTAATACAGTTGCGAAAAAATGAAGCAATTCAATAAAATAATAAAAAAACGATTTGCTTTTTTCTCTTCTCTCCACGCAATAAGTTCGTCGTATGTATGCATGTAGCGACTTTTTGACTTTTCCGGTAAAATATTCTCCGAAGATTGGTGAAAGAATTTTTTAAATCGGCCCAGGACTTTTTGAGCCTATTCATTACAAACATACAAAAATAGGTACAAATCTTTCCTCTTTATAATATTAGTATAGAAGTATAGATATAGATATATATATAGATTTGCATACGATATGCTTCTGTCAAGCGTTCTTGAGAACTCTCAGCGCGTCTACTTGTATAAATTTTCGTCTTTGTTCACACAGATGGCAGCACTAGTTAGAACAGTTTTAAGTTTTTTCAACCATTATCATTGTATATTCAGATATGGACCGCATTCAGGATGGACTGTCTCCTATGTGGAACCAATCTTTGATTGTGAAGAGTGTGTCTTTCCTATCATCCATAACAGTGATGTCTCGGGTAGCATGTCCTTAGTAGTTTTGAGCCTCGGATTTGGCACAGTGCAAAACTTAGTTACTTGCTAGGTCTCCTAACAAGGAATACCTGGTTCCGATACATGAAGATGTCGTCGGGGTCTTCCTCCCAGTCGTCCCAGAGGTCGTTGGCGGGCTCGGAGGCGGGCGTGTCGAGGCCGGAGCCCCGGGGGCGCGACACCGCCATCTCCGCGTGCCCCTTGCCGCTGGGGCCCTTCATGCGCACGAACTCGCAGCGCCCCCCGCCGCACGCGTCCCCACCGCCCCCGCCGCCCCCGCCGCCCAGCAGGCCGAACGACATGCGCTGCGCCACCTTCGTCGATAGGGACGTTTGCTGGAAATCATAAATGAATGTAACTTAAAATCTAAAATCTAAATTAATTTATTCAAAAAAACCCAGGACGATTGAATGATTTTACTCTAGAATTTTTTATAGAAGTTAGAGGTGACTAAGAGAACTAATCAGGAGATGGGTATTTCCTAATAAATTTAACCTTGCATTCACTAATTCTCGTCTACCTAACGTAGTAATTACTAGTTACTACGTTTACTAGTTACTACTAGTTACTACGTTTGGTAACTAGCAGTAACTATGTTCAAATTGTGCTGAATTTATCGATTATCGATTATTGGATTGCATGCGCTAAAAACCATTGTTTGCTCGAAAACTGGCTGAAAAAGTTACCACAGGTTTTAATTACACAGACGAAGGTAAATTAAAAAGCATCCGTCCGTACCGCTTGCTTCAGCAAAGGGAACCTTTAAACGTTGCTTTTACCTCATCCAAAGTCTTTACACAGCACTTATAGACGGGCCAATCGAGTTGGATGGTTAGATTATGGTCTTTAATTTGCTCAAATCGGATTTTCGGAAAACAGTAACTCTTTTATTAGTGAATAAGTATTCGAAATATGGTAGAGACCACCACAAAGCAGAAAATAAATTATGATTTTGTTTATAGAAGACTGCGAAGTTTGGCTTGGTTGGTAGTTGAACCGACTTGCAAGACACTAAATTGCTCAGAGTATGAGTAATGAAAAAGACATTGAAAGGCGAGTTTATACCGGGCGGCGCACGATAAAAAAATAGGTAGATGTCTTATTGACTACGTCAGCTGAGCGCATTGGGTAATATTTCTAATGGCGCGCGGTAATCTACTTGTGAATGCCTACATCGATATTGTCAGCGGGCATAGATTAACTGCACAGAGCGGACACAGCGCCTTGCGTTTCAATTGCCTCAGGGAGGACGATTGCATTAAACAAATTTAATAATACAATTTTAGTGACTAATTTAGAGTATGACTGTATTAAATGTGTGTGTTTGTATGTATGTATGTTTTGATGTAAGAATGTTTGTGTGAGGGGGACATGTTGGGAGCTGTGCATATGGATATATTTATGGGTTCTCCTGTTAACAGCAGTCTCATAGGAGTCTGAGTTTCACAGAAGAACCCAGGTGTTGTGTGTAAGATTTGATTGTGAGTGTGATTGTGTAAGTTTAAATATGAGTGCCATGGTATGTGTATTGAGTGAATGTATTTGTAATTGTTATATTAAGAAATGTACATAGTAGGTACCTATCTGTTTATGCTAGGTATTAATGTTTTCACTAACATAAGCTTTTAGTTTTGCTTTAAAAACATGGATGCTAGTGATCTCCTTAATATCACTGGGCAGGCTATTAAATAGTTTGGTCCCGTCATAGAGGATATTTCTCTTGCCATAATTCGTTCTAGGTGCAAATTGCTTAAGTTTGTTTGTGTTTCTTAAACTGTGTGTATAGGTTCTTTTAGTAAAAGTTGTTTGTGAGTGTAAGTGACCGGACATTATTTTTTTGATTAAAGTACATACGTTTTGTGTATAAATCTGATTGATGCTAAATAAATTCGTTTTTTTGTATATTGTTTGTGTGTGTGTTAGCTTGTCAAAGTGGAATAATGTTTTTATTAATAGATTTTGGGCAATTTGCAGCGAATGTAACTATCCTGAAATGATACATGGCCAATATCATACAACACCACATATACACAAAACCCCCACATATTAATATTTACAATAATATTATTAATATTTTTGTATATGTATGTCTAGGTCGTGTAATTACAGTTTTTGTACTACCGAAAGTTTGTAAACTTTCGGTAGTACGTAATTCGCAATATTTGTTGTTTTACGCGATGCGCCTGGCCAAATTATAACAAATTGTAGGTAGTCTTTATTTTTTCTAATTTTCAGTGTTTTTCTGTTTCAGATGCGTTCCAGGAGGTGGGGCAGTGATGTACCAGCCGGGCTATGCGCAGTGGCGATAAGTTTTAGCGAAAAAACGACTGTTTTCTCGCTAAAACGGTGGCAAAGTTAGTAGAAATACCACTTTTTCTAAGTTTCTGTATGACGGGTGAACCCTGGTGCTAGTCCTATGTGTAGGGCTTCGCAGGCCGCTTCTAATGGTGTATCGCACGGCTATATTCACCTTAAGTAGCTGTCAACAGAATCGAAGATAGTTCTATACCTGGGTCAAAAAGTTCGTTTTCAAACGCTAATCAGTTAAAAACTTAACTTTTTGCTATAGAAAACGAAAAATGTACCACACAGGTAACAAACTGGTTCTCTAACCGCAGCTTTTTCAACAATCAGAAACTGAAAATCTGTCAAAATGAGCGAGAAAAACGAACAAATAGGTACCAAAAAGTTTTGGCAGAAAAGTCAAATTTTTTCAAATTGTATGTAGCTAGTTCTACGGTCAATAGACTCGCAAACACTATACTAAAATTTTGATGTATCGCACGCGACAATCTGTCTGTTAAATCAAATTAAAAGATATCAAATAACTTAGGTAGCTCACGTTGCTATGCAGAGAAACGCGATGCGCCTGGCCAAATTATAACAAATTGTAGGTAGTCTTTATTTTTTCTAATTTTCAGTGTTTTTCTGTTTCAGATGCGTTCCAGGAGGTGGGGCAGTGATGTACCAGCCGGGCTATGCGCAGTGGCGATAAGTTTTAGCGAAAAAACGACTGTTTTCTCGCTAAAACGGTGGCAAAGTTAGAGCACAACTTAAAGTATAAAAAACAAAAGCGAAAACTTGAGGACGGAAAAACAGACCACATTGAAAAAGAGTACATCAAGAAAAAACGTCCTAACAAACCATCCAAGCGTATATCCATATTACGAGCAGACGACAGTGATACTACTAGCGTAGAGTCCAATATAACCTTCGCAGAATCAAATGACAGTGTTTGGAATATTGACGACGAAATTGATTTGAATGACAATGACTTCAATGAGGAAATCACTGGAAATATCAATGCCATTGACAAAACAGAAAAATCTGTTCACAGTATATTTTAATTTACTTTACGCGCGCCATTTTCTTTTTTGCATTTGGTCATTTCCTCGCTGAGGTGGGATGAAATGTTACGTGTTGTGCTCGAGTGCAAAAATTTTTCCCCTCGTGCTCTTTTATTTCCTTATTCGCGAACGCTCAGGATTCAAATTATTCTAAGCCTTCGCTTGCTCGGTATTCAAAATTGAGCACGCGGTTGTAATTCAACTTTGCACTCTTGTATAACAAATAACTATTCCAAATTGGTTCGGAAAATGAAGAAGTTAATGCGATAACAAACATTACAACTGACTTGAGACCCTCATTTTTAGTCGTTTTAAAAGTTTAATAATTTGTTTATCTAACCTAGAATTTTCTTTCCAGTACTTAGACATGAAAGAGGGTTCCTTTCTCTACAAGATGTGGGAGGCGCCACCCTACCAGCTTTACTCCGAAGTATGGGTGTTTTGGATGACAATGGTGTAGCTGTAGACACGAAGGTTATAGAACTAGCAAAAGTAAATACTACTAGGGTAAACCATACTATTCTTGGCAACCCCCCAATGATTGGCACTCTAGCATAAAAACCCATGAAATAAGAGTTTCGAGCAATTTTTTTTAAGTGACAATAATTTATTTTGGTAGTATATTTAATTTTCTTAAAGGTAACATTCATTTTATGATTAGAATGTCCGCCATCCAAACTTTTAACCCAATCCTAACTTATTTTATAACTTTTTACTTGGTAGTCTCATCCTTGCTATACACATGTTTGAGAACAGATGCAAAGGTCTATTTACTTTACTTACAAAGAAAAGTGAAGGGAATATAAATACCCTTCACTTTTTTCATAAGCTAGTGATGACCTGCGTGTTACGCAAATGGTCTCTTAAAGTTAACGTAAGTGTTGAAACAAAGCCTTCGCCTTTCCAGCGAGTTCAATTCGTATTTATTTTCTCATTATGCCCTTCGGATACTTTTTGTTGATGCCTTTTTTAAAACGTTTAACCTACTAACACACATGACACACACGTCGTTAGGAGTATACGGTTAAACAGCAGATTAGTAATAATATCTATATTATGAACTATGACTAACTTTATTTACACAACAATGAAAATTATTATGAACTAGTGGAATCCCGCGTGACTTCGTTCGCGTTATGCTTTTTCCATACAAACTTCAACCGCCGCTGCAGGCCTTTAGGGGTTGAGTTTCGGGAATTCCTTTCTTAGTGCACCCCTACCCTACACCAGGAATCTACCCTCCAAATGTCATACTGCTAGGACCATTCGTTTAGGCTGCGCGTTGATTGTCAGTCAGTCAGTCAGTAACGTTAGAGTTTTATATATTTAGAAGAAGAAGAAGATAGATACTAGTATTTTTACAAACGATCTAGAGAGAGCTCAACTGATCCAAATCAGTGCAAACGGTAGCATCCCCAAGACGCTGGCGGCATTGCCACGTTAATTAGCAATGCTAATACGCTGCGCCAGACATTAACTTGGGTCACGCGTCGCTTCGATCAGTCGCCAAGACAAAATTTTGAAGACTCGCAAGGCCTCTGTTCCCCACGGATTCCCCATGATTGATGAGTTGGATTGTTTCCTGATATTTCTCAAACAATAATGGTCAAAACCTTGGTAGTTCCAAAGTAACATTGACATTATTTCGATCAATTCGAACCTTGATGACAGCACTTTTAAGTTACATATTAGGTACCTAGACTTAACTCTTTATAGCTAACTAACTATTGGCCTCGTGCACAAGCTCAAAGTCGCGCATCGAGCTATGGAGAGAGCTATGCTGGGACTTTCACTACGTGATAGAATCAGAAATGAGGATATCCGTAGAAGAACCAAGGTCACCGACCATAACTCGTAGAGTAGCAAGTTGAAGTGGCAATGGGCAGGCCATATAGCTCGAAGAACTGACAACCGATGGGGAATAAAGGTTCTCGAATGGCGACCACGAACCGGAAGACGAAGCGTAGGGCGCCCACCCACCAGATGGACCGACGACATTGTTAAGATCGCGGGAAGTCGATGGATGGAAAGGGCTCAGAATCGTTCTTCCTGGAAATGTGTAGGGGAGGCCTATGTCCAGCAGTGGACTTCTTCAGGCTGATGATGATGATGATGACCCTTTATAGTACTTACTACTCTATGGACTTACCTTTCATACTATTGGTGCTTGGAGTAGGATGGTATCCAAACATTCCGCAGTAGAATGCTGGCATTCTCGTTGATCCACCGACATCCGAACCTGTAAGTTGAAAACCATTTTCTTATCTTTCTTTCCTCAAATACCTGGTATGTTTTCGCCTATTTTATCTTAAATCCTGCCCCAGGTACTATAGCGTCCCGCAAGTAGGGGCATGAGTAAAAAAACCTTGCACCTGACGCTATAAATATATTTATTTCGTTCTTCTCATTTATTTTTCTTTGAATCGTTTCCGTCATCCGAAGATATTGAATTTGTAAGTTTGTAGGTACATTATATTATTATTAGGTCTTTGTTTTGAGTGGGTGTGTCTAAACATTGGCAGAATCCAGAAATAGTTCAGGGAAAACTTGTTTAATAAGTAACTAAGCAGGCCTTAAGGAATATTATTGTTTTTTCCTTCCGATGGCTTACTGCTTCATAAACCGGTAAAACGAACTACTTATGCTATTTAATTTACGAACGCTTGAGTGTTGTATATTGCTCCATTTACATAATTTTGTACCTATCTATTTATAGTCAGTCTATTATCAGTGGTAGGTATCTACTTAGCTAGGCATTACTGATGATATCACTGCCTAAATTAGGTATTAGTTCCGTTTGACCACACTAAAGTGACCCACACTACAGAAGTATCTAAGACTAAGTATTCCGTTTGTGTCGACTTCAGTAGGTACCTAAGCACCACCGAGCCGTTTTAGTTTTCGGGAATCGCAGTTTTTTACACCCTCAATGTTATCGTCAAGCTAGGGCAAACCTACTCGTGATGATGTTTCATACTTTCAGCCTTTGCACCCCTATTAGTTTGGGTTTCGGTAATTATTTTCTTACAACCTCCACGTGTAAGATAATTTTGTGCCCTCTGGTTCACGCATAAAATAATTTCACGATACTGTAGGCCTATATCACAAGCTCTGTCTGGCTCTGTCTCTGGTATTGAGTCTGTGTGAGTGTTGACTAAATAAACCCTACGTCGAATTGTCACAAACACACCATAATACGCTGGTGAGCAGTTACACAAACTTAAAACCAGAGCCAGACAGAGACAGAGCTTGTACTGTGGCCTACTGGTTCGAAAAGTAACACACAAGAAGAAAGAGTTAATTTATAGATCTTACACAAGCTGATGGGCGTAGCGTAGGAGGCTGTCAGCGCCCCCTCGGCACCACTGGAACCGCCAGGGGTCCTCCCGGTGTGGTGCGGGTTCTTTGTCATCCCGTACACGTTGTTCATAGTCTCCTGCCTGGGAGAAGCAAACACTCCGAGTTCAGTAAAGTGTCTTTACATTTGACTGGCCTCTCAGCTCAGTTGGCAGTAGCTCTGCCTTCTGAACCGTAGGTCGTGGGTTCGATCCCCACCGAGAACGAATATTTGTGTGGTGAACATAGATGTTTGTTCTCTGTCTGGGTGTTATATTGCATTCTATGTATGTATTTACAAAAAAAAGTATTGAAGTATTACTTATATCAGCTATCTGCGGTTCCCATAGTACGAGCTCTGCTTAGTTTGGGGCTAGACAGTGTTGTGTGGATTGCCCGGATTATTTCTTTATTTCAAAATAATGTAGCTCAAACTGTACTCAACTTAAAACGGCATTAGCTTTTTCATGTTTCTTTCACCAACATTTATGAGTATAACCCTCAAAATAAGTGATGAATATCAATGAGCCTTTTTGCGTAAAATAACAACTAAATTAGCCCTTTTATGTATGGGTGTAAATCCTCACCAAACAAGCAGCTCCGGAAGGTTCGAAGAAGCTATAGGAATGGCACCGGCATCCTTTAGCATAGCGACAGCTTTGCTGTCCTCATTGGCGACCTCCTTGCGTCGTGACCAGAGACCCATTGTGAGCGGCATATTCTTGATTGCCTGACTCTCTTTTGTTGTAAATGGGACACCTGTCAGATAAAACCATTTGAAAAATAAATACATTTCTTATGGTAAACAAGCCATAAATTAACGTTCGAAACGATCATGTGAATCTGAAAAAATAGAAAAATAATGTCTCATTGCCGTCGGCAGTTTTTCCTGACAACTACAATCTGGACCTCTTCAAGGCAAGAGTGAATAGGTCTCTTCTAGACCATCCTGCTTCATCGTCGGCTACATCTTCGCTTACCATCAGGTGAGATTGTAGCCAAAGGATGGTCTATTTAATGTAAAAAAAAAGTCATTTTCATTCTAAGGTCATTGCGTGCATTGCGACGGAAAAACATAAATCTACATACTTAGAGGGATCTAACATAGTTATTGGAAAATATTTACCACCTAAATTATCATCTTAATTGAAGACAAAACCAGATTTAAGACTTCGCAATAAATCAATATCCCTCAATTAAAACCCAAATTAAAATATATTGCCAAATCGTGGTGCACAGACGAGGGGTTAGTTTTTTTAATTTCTGCCCTTTACTTTTTATCAAGTTATTACTTATGTAAACTTATTTTTTTTCATATATTTGTGTATTGTATGTGTGCTAAGAAGCAAATAAATGAGTGTCTATGTCTAGTGGGTGGGTGGGCGCCCTGTCGGAGTTTTATCTTTCGTGAGTACCCCGGCTCATTGCTATAGAACGACGGCGACATTGAACGTGTCGTGAAGAATATAATTCCAACTCTCAATTAATTCGTCTACTGCAGTGCAGGATGGATAAAAAAGCGATAGATTTCAGGAACTACATGATCAGTCACAGAGTTGGTAATATCTTAAAGACTGCTAAAATAGTTATTTTGGGTTAATGATCTGAGTTTATCCTGTTCAAACTCAAGGTTTCATCAGTCAGGAACAAAAGATACAAGTCTTGGATCCTAGACTTCAAGGAGCTAAGTTAGCCTAAAGGTTTTGCATACTTGTGCAATCTTTTGCTGGCCTCTAGCTCAGTTGGTAGTAGCTCTGCCTTCTGCGCCGTAGGTCGTGGGTTCGATCCCCACCGAGAACAAATATTTGTGTGGTGAACATAAATGTTTGTTCTCTGTCTGGGTGTTATATTGTATTGTATGTATGTATTTACAAAAAAAAATGTATTCAAGTATTTTATCAGCTATCTGGTTCCCATATAACAAGCTCTGCTTAGTTTGGGGCTGGGTAGTGTTGTGTGAATTGTCCACAATATTTATTTATTTAATCTCTTGCAGACAACCTTTGGATGTAAATAACATTACATCCAAAGGTTGTCTGGAAGAGATCGCTCTTAGCGATAAGACCGCCCATTGTACCGTTTGGGGTTTTATGTATTCTTGTTTTACTTTTTGTTGGTGTGCTATAAAGTTATATTCTATTCTTCTATTCTATCTCCAGCGCCGGTATTTAATAATAAAACAAATAGTTTCTCTATGGTTAACTGAACAGATCAGTTATTGCACAAGCCGCTTTCCTTGAAACGTTTTACAAAATGATTATTAATAAAAATGTGAGACTAGTCGTATAGCAACCAGATAGAGAACAAACCTCTACGTTCACCTCACAAATATTTGGTCTCGGTCGGGATGGAAACCACGGCCAACCATCTGAAAATAACAAATTAAATTAAATTTATTAAAGCTGAGTCAGGGCTTATTTGGCATAAAATGTATTTTGTAGATTTATATTATCAAATAAATTGTCAATCTCGACATTAATAAGAGTATAAATGCATTTTTTTTAAATCTTTGAATCCTTTTTCATTAGATAAATATTTTGGCGATACTTGATTACTGTCTTCATGCCTATTTTTTTTTGTGCTAATTATAGTATTAAGTTTGTCAATGTTCCGTTCTGTGTATATGTTATGTTAAATAAATACATTTTCTTTTTTTCTTTCTTAATTACGATTTTAATATTTTTTTAAACCCCGAGTTTGAATTTGGATTTTTAAAACACTTTACAGTCGCTTAAAAGGCGTAGTAAAGTTAAAATTTGGGTTGCCTTTAGTATTGTTAGGGAGGAGGAGGGACGGGGGAAGGGTCCGAAAAACTTTTAAAAGAAAAATCAACAGGGCGTAACGGCTGCGGGGCGAGCGAAGCCGTGGGCGGCCGCTAGTCTATTATAATAATGATGCCAACAGTTAGAATCAAATGCATTTTACATTTTAGATGAATATTTTGAACAATGAAATTTCAAGTTTTGTGTATTTGGCGTACTTAAGTGGACATCCAAATAGTTAATGCTATGTATGATATGAGTTAGAGCTTGAAATTTTAACGTCTGTAGATGATATTTTTACAACTAGCTTGGAGATAAAATTTGTTTTTATTGTTATTGGGCACAAACTTCCCTTATTGCTGCCCTTTTAATGTACGTCCGGAATGGAAAAACTGTGAAAACTATACCTACCTACTAGTCATAGTTAATAAGATCTTTTCTGTTATACAGTTCAAATTCAAATTCAAATTCTTTATTGCACTTATGTTGTATAAAGGTGTTACAGTAGGTAATTTAAGTTTCAAACATAAACCCTGGAATAGTTGTCATCAACTGTTCAATGATTTATTATTGACATAGGTATAGTGTCATTTGTGTACACCTTTTATTATCTAAGTACCTTTATGTAGGTACAAACATTATTTGTACCTGCTTTGAAAGGCGATAATATTTAGGTATAGGGCCTATAAATATACTGAATAAATCAACTGTGGCGAAAGCAAAGGGTAAGAATACTAGTATTTTTTTTATTCATTGGTCACTGAATGCAAATTTTTACAAATTATTCGGTTTAATAAATAAAATATTGTATTATTAATACCTACTTATGAATTGTTTACATCTATATCTGAAAAAAATATATTGGTGTGTACTTAAGCCTTCCAGCTAATAGCCTTAAGCTTTCTGCGGTGGCGATCACTGAAACGCTGTCATAGATCGCTGTCATACTCAATAGTGTTTTACTGATATTTTTTTTTTCTTTTTTTGTTTAAATTTTGTTAATATTTTGTAAGCTATTTTAATCTTAGTTTTTGTATAAATTATAATAATTAGTGTAAGTGGTCGAAATGTAGACCGTTCTAATGAATTAAATAAATAATAATGCTCACCTTCTTAATAAAAGACCTCCGGATGGACTGCTCGGAGAAGTCAAAACCCTTGACCTCTCCATCCTCGCCCACACTGCTGGCATTCGGAGGGGCGTACCCTGCTGGCTGGAAACACAAGACAAAAAGTTTAATAACTCAAAAGTTACTATCTATACTAATATTATAAAGATGAAAGATTTGTACCTATTTTTGTATGTTTGTAATGAATAGGCTCAAAAAGTGCTGGGCCGATTTAAAAAAATCTTTCACCAATAGAATAGCACATTTGGCACATAATTAATTTCTCAATCGGCCCTTGCGTGGGTCCGGTAGGCCCGGCCCATTTACATATTCTACGTGGATTGAATCCGTGTTTCGGTATTTATGAAAAAAAAACACAAATTTTCCACATTTTTAACGGAATTAGAACTAGCGCCGGATAAAAGAGGCTTTTGCAGTTTTGCACTCAGAAATCCAAGAGAAAAAATACACTTTCCGAGATGAGGGGATGAAAATTTTTCACATCGATTTCTCCCCATTAAAATCGCGTTGGAATATTTCAAATTATTTTATCCATGTCAAAGTGGGATTCCAACTATATAGCTCACTAACTCTAAACTATTCCAAATGTCAAGCCTCGAGATCGGTGTCCTAAAGGTACTTATAACCACCGGAGTGGCTAGACTAACAGCGGATTCAACGATCGAATGAATTGTGTTGTAGGAATAAACTGAATGTTGTACTACTGACTGTTGTAGGAATAGGATGGGAAAACTAAAAGCAAGTATCATACCACGCTCCCACATATTTACAGAGCATTACTTCTGCCGGACTGGGAGGTAAGTAGTATTTCTACTTCAACTTCGGGCCATAAAAGGTAGAGCAAAAAACCCACTATTCAAGATATTATTAACTTACCATCCATCATCTGATTACATATTTATAAAAGACAAAATTCTTGTCGTCTACACGAAGAATTTGTCTTGTCTGCCGCAGGAACACGGCAAATTTTCTTAGCGTGTACAAGCGCCCTAAGGGCTAGTTAATCCGTGTTTTGTTTTGTCACATTTGCTCGAGTTGACAAATGCATGTCAATGCAAGAGACAAAACACGGATTAACTAGTCCAACGCTACGCCATATTTTCATATTATTAATAACACCCTAAATGCATAGCATCCAAGCTCTCTCACTCTCACTCTCGTTTGTTTTTGTTTTGGATATTTTGAATGAAAATGTCTTACAGTGCCTTTGAAAAGCTTGTTGAAGAGCGCCTGAGGGTAGTCCGCCGGCTTGATGGTGCAGTAAGTCTGGTTGGCGCACTCTGAAGGCACGTCGCCGTATCGGTTGAATGTCACCTCCTGTACTGGACCTGGGTATTTGATGGGCACGTACTCATCTGGAAAATACAATATTATTCTTCACCCTCTTAATCTTACCGACATAAGTTCGACTGGCCTCTCGACTGGCCTCTCAGCTCAGTTGGTAGTAGCTCTGTCTTCAGCGCCATAGGTCGTGGGTTCGATCCCCACCGAGAACAAATATTTGTGTTTTGAACGCAGATGTTTGTCCTCTGTCTGGGTGTTATATTGTATTCTAAGTATGTATTTACAAAAAAAAATGTATTCAAGTATTATATCAGCTATCTGGTTCCCATATTACAAGCTCTACTTAGTTTGGGGCTGGGTAGTGTTGTGTGAATTGTCCACAATATTTATTATTATTATTATATTTCCAAAAGAAAAAAAACTTACGTATTATATAAGCTATCTGGTTCCCTTAGCACAAGCTATCTGCTTAATTTGGGGTTAGATAGTGTTGTGTGTATTGTCCAAAATATTTTATTTTATAAGTCACCGACAAAGCTCATAGAATTAGTAAGTTGAAGTGGCTAATGGGCAGGTCATAGGTATAGCTCGAAGAACCGACAACCGCTGCAGAATTGATAGTTTCATTTGGCAGTCACCAAACCGAAGCTGTAGAAGAAATGTAGGACTTCCGATGGACCGAGGACATAGTTAAGATTGCGGGAAGTCAGTGGATGGAAAGGGCTCAGAATTGTTCTTCCTATGGAATTGTGTAGGGGAGGCCTATGTCCAGCAGTGGACTTCTTCAGGCTAATTTTATCTGTGAAATTAAAAATATTAATAAAAAGAAAGGCAAAATCTGTTTTTTCAGTTATTTCCTTTGTTGCTTTCTATCGTTAGTTAATTTTTTTTGTTGTTTTTTGTTGATGTTTGTGGCTACGAGTAGGTACATATTAGGTTACCTATATTTCATTTTGTTCCTATACCTTTTTTGGTCACTGCACCTTTGATCAACTGTATTCCGCATATCGCCACCTGTAAAGTGAGTTATACGAGTAATGTTTTTGTCGTTTTTGTGATTCAGCAATACAAATAATTCAATCGTGATCACTGAATTCGATGTGAGTTGTCTTAAAAAACACGCTTTGCGTCAAAAACAAAAAAAACACGCTTTTATAACTAATTGAAGTAAAAAGTTAAAAATAAAACTGTAATAGGTAATCAATTGAAAAATTTATATTATTGTAAAAAAATCGTGGGGTGCTTCTTATAATAACTTCAGATATAATAAACTATTGAAAAAATGTTTACAACAATCAAAATCAAGCCCCCCACGTTTTTTGTAAAATAATATAAATTTTTCAATTGATAATTACAGTTTTATTTTTAACCATTTAGGTAGTTCAATTAGTTATAAAAGCGTGTTTTTTTAACTATATATATATTTTTTTTACTTATTTTTTTATAATATTATTGCATTGTCATCGGTCCTTGATACGGATGCAAAGTTTCAAATGAATTTAAAAACTTCGAAAGCATCAAATGTGTCGCACGAAAGGAGCCTCTGAGGCTTTTTTACACTTCACATAATTAGTGACACGATGAAGGTCCTTCGAGAACTTTTATTCCCCAACAGTTGCCGAGTCAGTTCCTACAATGACCCGCCCTTGTAGGTGTGGATATCAATGCATGGGTTTCTAATAAAACAAAATAATATAAAAAACACTTTATTTACATAAAATATACCTACCACTTGATATAATACATTTTTGCACACACCTTTTATAAAAATATAGCGCTGTCAACGTGCATATACAATTTCATAAAATCCTAATTTTATAAACATTTCGAGTTACTGAAGTATGCATAATGTAACTTGAGCACCATGATAGGAAACTATCATACGACCGACCATACTGAAAAAGTACATCCAATTTTAATTCCTACAACCCTAAATTTTAGCAGCCATCTTAGATTTACTATGGGATGTAATTTTTCATTTCTCGTCTCAATTCAAACCTAACTTCGAATTGAATATTTTGGCCGTCTATTTGTACAGAAGCTCTTAAAAAAGCACCAAGCAAGCTATTAAACAAAAGAAATTACATAGGTATACAATTTAAAAAAGAAGTAATCAGATTAAAATGTTATTTGTAAATCATGGCCAGTTTTTTTTCTTTTTAACAAACTTATATAAAAGCGTAGGTTCTAATATAAATATATTGAGAATATTTGTAATGAATGTGCGAACATTGAGTATTTGAGAATGGCTGGTTCGGTTTCAAAGAGGATGCGCAGGGGTGGTCCCATACTTTCTCTTCTACTCGTAGCTACGTTCCGTGGGATAGACAAAGATAAGATCACTGGTGTAATACACAGCTAAGTAAGAGCGGCAACGCCTTATCGCGGCTTCCATTGTGATTCCTCTTCCCTGCTCAAAACCGGTTGTTGATGCCGCGCGCTCGGAATATTTACGGCGAGAGGACCGCTGCTTCTTACCTGGTTCCTCGTCTTTTAAATAAATTGCCCACTGACCTAATCAATAGCATCAATAATAAAAACATTAAGTATAAATTAAAATCTCACTTCTTAGCTAACATAGAAAGCTACCAATAACTAATAACTATTACTTACATGCACTTACCTAGTTCCTGTTTATTAGAATTTTTCTGTTCTTATAAGCTATCGACTTTTAACTCTCTAGTAGCATTACCCTACAAACCTTAGTGGCTTTTTTTAGTGCTATCTATAATAATAAATAAGATTATATATTTTTTTGAAGATAAATAAATTTTAAAAAAAAAAAAAGTTCACGAAAGGAGCCTTTCTGAGGCGCACTTAAAATCCACACTTGGTTCGAAAGAACCAGTGACACGATTAGAAGAAGTATATAAAAAAATCTTATTGGCAGACAAATAAAAAAAAAATTTGATCAAAATTAAAAAAAAAATAATTTCATAAATATTTTTTATTTTATTTGTTGAACCTAATTGTAGTTGGGATAATCCGTAAATGGAGCTGTCGGATAAAATCAACGGTTCTTGGAATCGTATCGAATGGTTTTGGGGTTTAAGTGAATTTGTTAAATACGTAATTCCGTTTGGTTGTATTTTTAATATGAGAAACTGAGACGACGAATGATAGGGGAGAATGGACGAAAAAAACATGTTGTGCCGACTCCACCTAAAGGGATAAAGGCAGGAAGAAGAAGATAATTTTAAATATGAAACTTCTTTAGGATTCTGAAGGAACGTCTAAAGGCCTGCGTACACTTAGGTCGCTGGCGATGGCGATCAGTGAAAGGCTGTCAAATTTGATAGTGATATTTGAAAGAGTTTCATTGATCGCCATCCCCAGTGACCTAGGTGTTCGCAGGCCTTTACAGTTCAACACGTCTTTGGTCAAAACGTGAACTGAAAATTTGTTTTGAATCTTGCGCGTTTCGTTTTCGTGAAACTATTCCCTATAAACATTGACATCTTTGTGACCCCATAAAGAGTGCTAGTCGCTTTTTTTGGAGAACCAAGGTAGTCGACATAGCTCAAAGGATTAGTAAGCTGAAGTGACAGTAGGCCAGCCATGTTAGCCGTAGAACAGACAATCGTTGGAGCAAACGAAATAAACGTTTTGTTCGCAAGTTGAAAGTTTTATCTATTACATCTATTTCCTTAAGTAGATACTCGTTTCCATTATTTATTTCAAACACTTACGAAAGTAGGTATTATGAGATCTAAATCCTAAAATCCCCGCCAGAAAAAGTTTATAAGCGTTTCCCAAAGTACCTACACGTAGCGGTAGGTTACCGACAAAACATTTCATTTTGCCGCGGACGCTTTCACCAACTCCAATGTTGTTAGGGAAAGTTTGAATTTGTTCGTGTGGACTCCGCCCACGTTATTCAATTCACTCACTAGCTTCTAGGTTTTACACATTTTTATGAATGAAACTGAGTAGTCGCGATCACAATGAATATCGTGTCTAGATCTTGGTATAGATTAGATACTACACTTATTTCACAAGCAGTTTGTTAAGATAGTGATTATCAGTGCTTTGTTCAGATAAATTAAACTTTGGTAGTTTTGTATACTTTCTATTTCAGTCAGGATTGTAAAGGTTCAGGTTGCAGTTCCTTGTCGGTCTTCTGGGAACTGGTTATATGAAACTAGTGTACTTCATCTAGATAAAAGTTGTTTCAAAGTGGTACCAAATACAGCCATACTTTTAAACGAGATTTAAATTTAATAATTGCTTAAAGTTAGCCCTGTCACTGTTTGTCATTAACCAGTGGTAAGAGATGGCAATAGTTTAGCACTGCTTATCTATTAACATATTTTTATTAGTAAGGCCATATTTTCTAACTGTTTGCCTCTAGTTCGCTTCACTAAGTATATATTTTCTTATACAGTATGTTAGTTTAAACGAGGGACATATTGAAACCCACAATAGTGCATGATTATATGATACTAATAAAAATATGAACAAAAAAAAAACACTGATAAATAACAGACAGAACCATAAACTAATGGTTAGGCTCTATCCTATCCTATGTTATACCATGTTAATTTAAATAAACTAATAAATAACAATAATAAGCTTATCATTTACCATGTAAAAATATTATTTAAATCTTATTAAATTATTAAATTGTATTTACTTAAAAGGAAAAAGATGCGATGAGACTCATTTGCATGCATAACTTATAGTATAACTTGAAACTATATCACAGTTATTTAAATACTCAAATACACACATCTACCTACTCTGAGGTAAATATATCTTGTTTTTTATGGAAATAGAGTTAATCTACTTAATTTCATAGATAATTGATTAGACTAGAAACGAAAAATAAATTAAATTTCCAACAATTTTGGATTGCTAGTTTTGGTCTAAAGTTAAAAATTAACGAGTTATTTCAGAAAAACTTGTTAGAAAATATATACTTTCTCCCCCCCTAACTAATGGTTATTTGTTATACAGAAGTGCAAAGTTGCTTAACCGCGTGCTCAATTTTGATGACCGAGCAAATTTGTATGGAGAAATAATGAGACAACAACTTATTTCGATCGTTTCTGTTTGACTGCCTTCACAGCTCAGTTGGTAGTAGCTCTGCCTTCTGCGCTGGAGGGCGTGGGTTCGATCCCCACCGAGAACAAATATTCGTGTGGTGAACGCAGATTTTTGATCTCTGTCTGGGTGTTATATTGTATTCTATGTATGTATTTACAAAAAAAAGAAGTATAATATAAGTATTATATCAGCTACCTGGTTCCCATAGTACAAGCTCTGCTTAGTTTGGAGCTAGAACTATCTTACCTAAAAAAAAATAATGCGGACAATCCACACAAAACTAGTTGTGTGGATTGTCCGCATTATTATTTTTTTATTTTCTACGCACAAATCAAGGAATTTTCTCCATCTGTTTTTTTTATGGCATTCTTAGATAACTGTTCTATCAAATGCTAACTGGCATTGGTATGTCAAAGGTACAGTTTTTTTTTTGAATTTTTTTTAGAAATAAAAATGTGATTTGCCATTTTTTTCCAAAAGTTTGACCTCCTGTGGTTTAAAAAAAATGTATGGTCACCCTGAGTGACCAACTAATAAATAACTTGCCTACTTCATTGAGATTCCGAAATGGTATAGCACTTGGCAGTTTTAACTTTCAATGTAAATAATATTGTTGTAAAGATTGACCAACGGTTGTTTTCTTAAAATTGTTTTTTTTCCTCAAATATTTTTTATTAGAAGAAGACAGAAGAATGTGGCTGCAGCACGACGGATGCCCCGCGCACTATGCCCGTAATGTGAGGCAGTTCCTCGACGAAACGTTTCACCGAAGGTGGATCGGGCGCTTGGGAACCATTCTGTGTTGTGTTTGGCTGTGTCTCTCACCTAATCGATACAACAATCAATGTCAATGCTATGGGGTGATAAATGATTAAATTAATAGTGATAATTGGGATGAATTCCAATTTAGCCCCAGTTTACCCTAATAAAGTAGGTTTGTTTGTGCGCAACGCAAACGTTCCATTCCAAAAATATTATAGAGCGACTGCGCATGCGCGGGCAACCATAGAGCAAAAATACATCAAGGAGGTTGAAATCCTAAAAGGATTTTCCTAAATCTGTGAAATACTATCAGGCTCGGCTCGATACTGTGATCGCGCCTTCTTTGTACGATTACCTTACCGTATTCAAAATTTCTTTTGATGTTTTTGGATCTTCCCCAATCTCATCATCGTACGTTTTTCAGCCGGCTAAGGCACCGGGTGTGTTAATTTTACTTGCAATGTTTGCCTGGAAAATGTTGCTCAAGCCGTGGTCATTAAACACCTAAGGAAAACGATTACTTACCCACTACTTAGGTGGATGTGAAAATTGCCCTGAGTAAAAGCTGGTAGAAAGTGGTCTGGTCTAGAATCTAGTCATTCTACTATACTTTGTGTAGGTAGTTAGAACATAACAGGACGTTAGAGTTACTAAGTCCCTGCCTACCTACTAGAATACGTAATCACTACAAAGTGGATATCGACGAAAATAACCAACAATATTTTTCCTAAATGAAGAAACGTAAATAAATCCCACCTAAAACAAAAAGTTTCCAACCAAAGTACCAAGTTATAAACTTTTTGAGTATTAAGTACAGAAAGTAAGTGTTGTCTTCTTATTATTCGTAATAACAGGTAAGGTCTGATTATTCAAAGTATTTAAAATAAAAGCAAAATACATAATGGGAAAAAGTCCTTTACGAAAGTAAAGTCAGATGGATCGCTTAGTACGAGTATAAGGAAGCGGTCACACGTTTATCCCCTGTTCTGGCAGCTGGATTGCGGTCATCTGTCACGCTGTGAGCGCCGCTTTAGCAACATTGTTGCAACACGATTGCAATTTCATTTTAGGTACAATAGGTAGTAGGTGTATATAGTAAAATAATAGCAATAAAGAATCAATAGATTAAATAGGTAGGTGCATTTCTTAGATGTATTTACAAAAAAATGTAGGTCTATAAGTTTTATTAGCTTTTTGGCTCTTTTAGTGCTGGTTTGAAAGAACCAGTGACTCGATGAGAAGAAGTAGAAGACAGTCTTATTCTTCTTCTTATCGTGTCACTAAAGAAGAAGACTAGTTCTTTCGAAAAACCAGTGTGGTGTAAGGATTTTAAGTGCGCCTCCTTTCGTGCACTAATAGACACATGTTTTCGCACTTTTTAGGTTCTACGACATGCACGTTTTCCTCACGATGTTTTCCTTCACCGTTTGAGAGTCCTGGCATAGTTCACATACATTTTTCGACAGAAAAACTCATTGGTACCTTAGGATCGGAAGGCGGAGCAGAGTGAATGCAGTAGAAATGAGAGCGTTGCGTAGTATGTGTGGCGTAAAGTTGAGTGATAGAGTGAAAAACTGTGTGATAAGAGAGGAATGCGGTGTGCAAGAAGACGTAGTGATGAAAGTAGAGAAAGGTATGCTAAGATGGTTTGGACATGTAGAGAGAATGGATGAAAAGAGATTAACAAAACAATTGCATCAGGCGAGTGTGAATGGACTCTAGAAGGGAAAGACCTAGGCGCATGTATCTCGATCAGATTGCAGACGTTTTAGAGAAAAGCCAGGTTAGGAGTACCCAAAACCGGCGAGCATGTATGAAGAATGTTATGAGAGTGAATGAAGCAATATTTTCATTTCTTTCAGTCAACCAGTTTTTTTATTTTTTTATTTTAAAGTTATTAAGTTTATATTTAAGTTATTATTTAGTGTTTTTTTTTGATTCTATTTATATAGAAGTTAGCTTGATAAAGTTCTCCCACGTTTTTGTTCCACATAAACTATCGTTTTCATCACAATTTCACAATTTCAAAATCGTATCACGTAGGCTTTCAAAAAATCATGATACATAACTACTTACAACTTTAAAACTTGAGTCCTTGATGTTAAGGTCCCAAATAGTTTTTTTATTATAGCATTATCTGATGAAATGCGTCACGATTTTGCACAAGCACAGCTTTGTACTTACTCAAGTTGCTAATCATAAATATTTTTTGACATCAAACAAATAAATAAATTATTTCATGTCGTTACCATGGAAACCTGTTAAAAACTAACGTAATCAAAATAAAGAAAAACTAACGTGGCTGTGGGTATAGCTGTATGTACTAGAGCAGTAATATTAGCAGTTAAGTGTCAAATTAAACTAGTTTAGGATAATGCAATAACAGAATATTATCGTTCAAGATTAGCACGATTAGTCTGGATTCCATGACGTGTGAGGTCATCTAAGGCTGTGTATGTATTGTTGATACACCAATGTGTGCGTTCACGGTGTGTGTTTATAACTGTATATGGCTTGGAGTCTTCCGATAAGCAAATTTGGTTGTAAGCCTGCGATAGATCTATCTTTGAAAACTGAACCCCCCCAGATAAATTAGCAAAAACGTCTTGTATCTTCGGCAATGTGTATCTGTCGACCAATAAAAGTAGGCGGTTCTAAGTCTGCTTCTATTTCTACTGTAAAGCTATCACCCGCGTCGATGGTATACTCTGACATGCGCCGGCGTCGAGCTCCTGGTGAATTTTCCAAATCTGCGATTTCATGGCTACCAAATCTCTGCACACGTTGCCGCCTTCTCCGACGGTCCTCCTCATTGGTTTCACTCAATTCGTAATCGTCTAAAACTGGTACATCGCCGTTCCGTTCCGTCTCTTCCAACAAGTCGCCGCTGGACTTAGTTTTTCTTTTACCTCTCTTTCTCCTTCCTTTTCCTGATCCAGTTTCATTTAGTGAAGGACAGGATGTATTTAATTTTGGCATCGAGAGAGCTTCATCGTAAGATGGAGGTGCGATTAAATCTCTCGGATCTGGCGTATTGCATAGTGCTTCCTGTTCTGCACGCATCCTCAGTTGTCTGAGTCTATCTCTAGACTCTGCAACTTGCCTTTCTCTCTCAGCTTGAATAGCTGCCAAACGACGTTTCATAGAACTTCTTATACAATTTGTCAAAAGTATACACAAAGATACACCAACTATCATAACAATTAGGAACCAAATAAGATTATTAGGATTTGCGGTTGTTTCGGAGGGGTTCCAAGAAAAGTAACAAGCTTCTAACCAGGTCTGTCCGATGACGTTATTTGGGCTATTGCAGACTAGATTGTAGGATTCCTCTTTTTTGTTAGGCTCTAATGTAATGAATTCGTAAAAATCTATCATATTAATATCCGCACAGTCACAGCGCCACATATTGTCACTAAGGTCTAACCTTTCTAAATATGGGTTAGATTCAAAGTATGACTTCTTCCAAATAGTTATAAAATATTTTCCTCATTATTTTATATCCAAAGCCACAAAAAAATATCTAATACAAAATTAACTCAAAATAATGGCTGTGACAGCGGTGATATAAAAATAAACCTGCAAAAATTTGGGCTCGTCCGGGATTTGAACCCGGGACCTCTCGCACGACGGACGCCCGTGTCAGTCCGGAGAAGAACCACGGGCAGGTATATCATCACACCACTGGTCTTCCCGAAAGTTTCCTTTCAGCGTGGTGAAGACTGCCAAACGTAAACTGGTGAACATTTTTCACCTGGCAGTCTTTTACTGGGATTGTATGATCTCTGGACTGGTGAGAACTCATACAAACTCAAAACCAGAATCAGAGACGGAGCATGTGGTAGGCCTTCAGGTCTACATATATGCCTGACCGTTCGTTAACTAGTTCACTAAAGTACATACTCGCATGCACGTGCGATAACTTACTCTGTGTTTATAAACGGAATCCTTACAACATACGCAAGCAGAATAAACCCTTCAAGGTAGTCCATTGTGTAATGTTATGTTTGCTACTATGAAATTGATTGACTCGGAAATCAATTATTAATATAAAGAACAATACTTTTTGCAGAGCTTATTTCCTGGAAGAATTATACGCTCTGCATCACACATATTACATCATCAGCCAATCTTAATAAGCTCACGTCTGGACATATACTTCTCCCATATATAATTTGGTAGGAATTTCTGTAGTCACCACGCTTCGCGGGCATATTGGTGACTGCAGTGTTTATGTGCACTACTCAGGACTTCTGAGTTACAATAATCTCCTGAAAGGCTACTGCCCATCTTCTTATGCGTTCCCTTACTGCCATGTTGACTCATTGATAGATACACTAGTGTTAGGACAGTCAGACACTTAATATTTGTCTATTATTTTGCGTTCATGTCTAGTAGATCTGTCATTTCATTACTTTTATAGCACGTCTGGTACCTAAGAAGTTTTATGATCGATTCCATTTCTTAAATTCTCAGTTCCGCCTTTTTGCAATACCTAAATGATATTGGAAACTCATTA